>JAEAOA010000291.1:355000-955000 GCA_016746295.1 Potamilus streckersoni
AAAAAGGTCCAAATTATTTGTACATATGAGACTACACATGGGGTTTTCAGAGGCTCTTCCGCAGGTCTGCCCACTTTTTTTATTACGTGCGTAAAGTGAACAATAAAACAAGTGTATGTCTCTATAACACGGTAAGAAGTTATTCTATAATAACCCTGGCTGTGGTCAAGTCTACTGGCAAGGAACTTGAAGTAATTGGTTTCTCGATGCAGACGACACATTGGGCGTGCAGCAGCGGGTGAACCAAAAAAAAAAAAAAAAAAAAACTAAACAAAACACCCACGGGTAATGCTGTACATGGTAACGAAACCTTATTATATTTTCAATAATATATAGTATATCAACATTTTACTACACACAATTCCGTGACAGATGACGGATGGATTTTCTGATATTCATGGTAGCTTTCTTACGTTTGCTCTCTGACAGCAATTGTGACTATATTCTGCGATTCTTCTTTCCGCTTCTGCCGTCAACATTGCAAGCTGAAAGTTATTCTTGCACAGTATAAGTATCATATGACTCATCAACAAACACTTAGCGCAGTGTAGGAATCAAATGACTCCTGAACATACAGTTGACTCAGTATAGCAATAAATGACTCCGGAGCATACATTTGACTCAGTGTAGCAATAAATGATTCCTGAACATACATTTGACTCAGTATAGTAATAACAGTTGGCACATAGCGATCACAGACCTAATCAACACATTTGGCACATTATAGCAATCACATGACTCCCGAACATACGATTGGCACATTTTAGCGATCACATGACACCCGAACATACAACTGGCATATTATAGCGATCACCGGTCTTGTGGTCATACATTTGGCATAGTGTAGCAATGACAAGCCTCATGGGGCAGTATACAAATCACATAACTCATGAACATTGTATAGTAATATTCAGGGGGAAAAAACCCACTCTTTGTTTAACACTTGATGCAAACATAATAATCAGTTGGACAGAAAAAGCCCTTATATGAATATGTCACATTTAATTATCGAATAATGGACAGGGTCAAGGAGTTAATTTTTGCGTAGTTGATTGGTAAGTATGATTACCGTAGTTGATTGGTAAGTATGATTATCGTAGTTGATTGGTAAGTATGATTACCATAGTTGATTGGCAAGTATGATTACCGTAGTTGATTGGTAAATATGATTACCGTAGTTGATTGGTAAGTATGATAAACGTAGTTGATTGGTAAGTATGATTACCGTAGTTGATTGATAAATATGATAAACTTAGTTGATTGGTAAGTATTATTACCGTAGTTGATTGGTAAATATGATAAACGTAGTTGATTGGTAAGTATGATTACGGTAGTTGATTGGTAAATATGATTACCGTAGTTGATTGGTAAGTATGATTACCGTAGTTGATTGGTAAATATGATTACCGTAGTTGATTGGTAAGTATGATTGCCATAGTTGATTGGCAAGTATGATTACCGTAGTTGATTGTTTAATATGATTACCGTAGTTGATTGGTAAGTATGATAAGCGTAGTTGATTGGTAAGTATGATTACCGTAGTTGATTGGTAAATATGATAAACGTAGTTGATTGGTAAATATCATAACCGTAGTTGATTGGTAAATATCATTACCGTTCCATTTGTTTGTTACGTATTTAATAGGATATTGAATGCTAACCTGCAATTATTGTAGAGGGCAATACTTACAAAATATAGACAATATAAAGTATAACAAAGCATGTTTTGGTCTATACCGATGCAATTACCGCTATATTTATGTGCCATAACTGTCAGGAAAGATTTATTTGACATAATATTTACATTGTAAATTGTGTATTATCGATGATTTAAAAAAATAAGTTCATCGTGTGCGACAGACAAATATGATGAAAAAACAAAACAAATATAAAACATAGGAAATATTTGTTTGTACATAAAGTAGTAAGCATTAGCTTTCATCAAGGTTAAATATCAGCTTCTGAAGTAGCAGTAAAAAGATAGGGAGAATCCGAGTTGCAAAAAGTCCGAAAATAATACAGGCATTAAACAACCCAACTCTCAAAAAATAATTGCACATAAACGTCGTCATCTAGACTATTTTCAGTTACTTTTCTTTCTACAGTCATCGTTAAGTGTACGCTGAATTGGTTTCACGAATCATAATAATACAATTTTCGCTGATAGCTCGATACTTTTACAGTAGCTACGAAAGTTCTCATGGTCGTAAAACAGTCTAGACAAGAAACAGAACACTGCTATAAAAATCTAAAACCTATGAAAGTGGCACAGTGGCAGCTGATATGTACTTAAGTGCTTTCAGTGTCATATTTTTATCAAAAGGTGATGGAATAAAATGTTTATTTTTGCAAATCAGATATCGCACGACATAATTGTACAGAATATATTATTTTAAGTCGTGTCACATTTGAATCTTTGACTACAATTTAATTTACCTTGACTGCAAAAAAAAAATGGTTAACAACAACATTTGATTCTGAAGAGAGTAAGAGTCACCTGCACATTCGAATGTCATTAACAATAGCGCACAACAAAGGTAATAAAACACACACACACACACACACAAACACACACACACACACACACATATATATATATATATATATATATATATATATATATATATATATATATATATATATATATATATATATATATATATATATATATATATATATATATGGAGAATGAAAGAGAATCATTTACTGACAGTATCGATTCATAGCAAGGAATGATGCCACTAGACTAGTATTAGTTTATTTGATTATGAATGCGTCACTTTCTGTATTTATCAGCAGGATCTCAATTTATGATTTTAATGTAGATATTCCTATACACGTTTTTGTCAAAAGGTGCCATTCATCTAGTCTTATCATATGCAAGTATTGGAGATGGCATGCATTGGCATTGGGGAAAGGATGACATGCGTTGGTATTGGGGATGGAATGGTATGCATTGACATTTGGGGTGGCATTGCATGATGTGATTTAAGTGAGCGAGTGAGTCACGTTAAGACAAAATTAGGCAGTGTACCATCTAAGCGGGAATAATTTTATATATATATATATATATATATATATATATATATATATATATATATATATATATATATATATATATATATATATATATGTCTTAACGTGACTCACTCGCTCACTAGTTCTAAGTTTACCAATGGAATCAGCCATTACATGTATACTGACCTTAATTCAGGTTCACGAGCTTAGTGGGACATCATTAGCTTCCAATTTACGACTAGCACGTATGTGCCAGTATTTAACACCCCATGACGCCTTTACATTTAGCTATTTAATATAGTCTATTGCTAAATTATATATGGCTTAGCCCATCAAATCTAACTATTCTAAAATAGTTTACGTGATCAATTAAATATTACAAATTAGTATATGAATATACACTCAATGCATGGCATACTACACAGAGATTTAATTAATAAATCTACGAAACATTACCCATCATTATGGTGAATTCATGAAATTCCTACGTATTCCTAAGTAACGAATATTCAATTACATGCAATCTTGTCAATTCTTTTCATGAATTGATAATTAGACAATTAAAGAATAAAATGTCTTGACTAACATATCACTAAAACACTGAAAATTGAAATCGTACATATATACATCATAACATCAATAAATTTGCAAATAAATCAACAAATGAAAGAGTATATTAAAATCTGGAAACTAAGATTGCGTACCTTTGCCGTTTATTCGTTTTCCCACGACCTTCCAATGTATAGTCAGTCTATTTTTTGAGAAGACTAACTCGTCTTTCTTCAGTCACGGGGGAAACATACTACTTACGTTCGTCCCAGGAGTCCCTCTCTAATCTCTTTTAAGCAAGATTGAAGACTGAAGCAATTTTGCAAAGTAGAGCTACTAATTTCTTACAAAGGTTACGTCCTTGAGATTCCATTAGCCAATCAGTATCGACTGGTTCCTAAAATTTCCTACGTAGAAAAATTTGAATAACGAGAATAGGCTAATCATGCCTCAATTAACTTTCCTTTGAACAATCAATTATTGACATGCTTCCCCTTTCTACAAGGGAAGAGTTTGAAGAGTGTTATGCCAAAACATTTGTACCATAACAGATGATTCGTTCAAATTTCATGAAGCAAAACCAAGTTTCCGTTGACGTTCAGAGATGAAATGAGACTAATCATAGAACTGTCTCTAGCCCTTTCTACTTTAATTAAGTTAACTTTGGTACATTCATTTAATCAATACTTCTACGAGTTTCAAAATTCGACACATCACAAAGATGTATGCATATTGAGAATGCAGGCGTATTGGGGATAACGTACATTATGTCGTATCAGGAATGCATGCGTATTGGGAATGACATGAATGTTGCCATATTGGTGATGTATGCGTATCGGAAATGCATGCGTATTGCGGATTGCATACATTATGCAATTACACTGAGTTTGGCATGCATTGTGTCATATTGGTGATGTATGCATATCGGGGATGACATGCAATAAATAATATTGGGGATGTATGAGTATTGTGGGTGGTATACATTATGTCATATTGGGGATGGCATGCGTATTGGGGATACCATGCATTATGTCGAATTGGGGATGGCATGCATCAAATCATTTTGGGGTGGCATGCATATTGGTAATGACATGTAACTAGTCATATTTAGAATGCTTGAATATTGGGGAAGGGATGAGTATTGGGGATTGCATGAATTATATCATATTTGAATCGTATGCGTATTGGTAATGGCATGCATTAAGTCATAATTAAAATGCTTGTATATTGAGGATGGTATGCATTAAGTCAAACTGGGAATGCATGTATATTAGGGATGGTATGGGTAATGGTGATGCATGCGTATTGGGGATGGTACGGATAGTTGTGATGCATGCATATTGGGGCTGGTATGGATAATGGTGATGCATGCATATTGGGGCTGGTATGGGTAATGGTGATGCATGCATATTGGGGTTGGTATGGATAATGAGGATGCATGTTTATTGGGGATGACATGGGTAATGGGGATGCATGATTATTGGGGATGGTATGGGTAATGGGGATGCATTGGTGCTAGGACAAAATTTCCGGGGACAAAATGACATGGACAAAATGGCACAGACAAAATGTCATGTGGACATAATGGCAGCGGACATATGACACGGACAACATGTCATGCGGACAAAATGTCCGTGGTACCAAAATTGGCGATGAAATAAGATGGAATAAGCAATAAAGAAGTTCACTAATATATTTATTCAAATTTAGTCTAACTTTATTATAATAATTATATCTAGCCTAATTAAGAAATAGTGAAGTCAAACAACATTAATGTTTAAAACACGTGCAATGTCTCCTAAATATGTAGAGGGATCTCGGTTGTTGTAGTCGGTCACCATAGTGTGCATCGCCTCGTTGTTGCGGATGTACGTTTTCTTTTTCTTTCCAGCCGTTGATCTCAGTTCCAACTGACCACGAAGAAGTTGAGTGCTATGTTGTTCTTGCTAGTTTCCGTGCAAGTTTGGTCGTGGTCGGATGCGCGAAACCGACAACATTGTTGAATGCATTGTGCTAAGCCTCGATTGCGTTGTTTCTGCGAGGCAGATTGTTGATTACTCTAGAAAATTGACTCCAAAGCTGAATTGAAAATCTGGGTGGTTCTCTTCTTGCTCTTCTTAATCTATCTATGAAGTTATGTTCCATGTAATCACAGACAACATCTATGTCACGATAAGCTGGATCTTCGATTAAATGTTCAAACAAGTCAATAACATCCTGTGGTGGAACAAATGCCAGAGAAAGAAGTCGTTTGACGGGAAGTGCGAAATCCGGTTCATTTCTGTAACGTTCCGAGAATCCTTCCGCTTGCAATTTCATCAAAACGCATTGACCGAAGTGAAACATGCATCCGGTGAGTGTTGCTGCCGGGAAATGTGTTCTGGAATGCTCTAATTTCTGCTAGTTCGAAATCAACCATAATTGAATCTGGATTCAGACCTGCTTTCAATATCAGAATTTCCTAAAAAAGATGTTGATATGCTTCTTCTGTTCTTGAATATAGTAATGCATATACTACCAGGAAAACTTCGCCATTAATAAAACCATGAATCGTGTATAGTTGGTCATATCCATTTGGACTCACTCGAAATGTTCCATCTGCACACCAGTGCTGACATCTGGAAAGGAATTCAAATCATCATCAGCTGCGGAGATGATCATGTCGTCTCTCCTAATACGGATAAAAGGTGTATTGTTCTGCGTCAAAGAATATCTCATGATGTCATCTTGGTTGTTTGGTCGCACCCTCTGACGATGATGTCTTACATCTTGTGCCAATGTTGTTCGTTTTGGAAGTAGATGCGCTACTGAAACTGGAACATTCATCAATTCATTCTGAAAAACTGATCGTATTGTTTCTTCAGTTGTTTCACCTCTTCTTTTCATGCCGGCTCGTGCTCTTTCGACTTCTACTTGACCATGAGTTACCGTGTGGTTGTGAGTTGCAACTTGATGAACAACTTCATCATCTTTAGTGTGCACTCGCTCTGTGCACTTTTTTTTCTCACAGCGTCAAATTCTTTTTCCATCGTTGTTCGCCGAATGCTTCGTGAAAAAGTAACCTTGAAATATAAGCTGACAATTTCCTTTCTGCGATGTAACGAATTCTAACATTGTGGTAATATTTTAAATCTTAGTTTCTGGAAGTGTTTATATATATATATATATATATATATATATATATATATATATATATATATATATATATATATATATATATATATATATATAT
The DNA here is from genome assembly GCA_016746295.1 of Potamilus streckersoni. NCBI lineage: Eukaryota > Metazoa > Mollusca > Bivalvia > Unionida > Unionidae > Potamilus > Potamilus streckersoni. The sequence goes on from JAEAOA010000291.1 coordinate 361,800, forward strand.
ATATATATATTTATATATATATATATATATATATATATATATATATATATATATATATATATATATATATATATATATATATATATATATATATATATATATATATATATATATATATATATATAAAGAATACAAATCATATGGCGAATAACAACCCTCTCAAGCGTACTGGATCCACCAAGGGATCACGTTTGTCAGGGATTAATTAAAATAGATGCAATAAACTGACGACGAACAGTACGAAACTAGTAACTAACTAGCCTAAGCGCTTTCGACTCTTAATGAGTCTTTTTCAAAGGCAAATACAAAACATAGTTACGACAAACAAATAAACACAAAAACGTTGCGTTTGTAAACCTCTACATTTTTATCTTCACATGTGCTAAAACTATAAATACAACCAGCTTGTATAGACTAGTTGCGGAAACTGAAAACGTTGTATAATTCCCTAAAAGTCTACAAGCCAAAGCGACATCTATTTTTACTTTTTGTACATATGTAACGCAGATTATATCCCGGATATTTGGTTCTATACCGGTTATTCTTATAGTAAAAATTGAAGGATAAGAAGATTTAGAAAATGGTAAATTCTACTAGTGCATAGTTTTCATTTTCTAGTCTTCTTGGTTTAGACCGCTTGGTTTCAATGTTCTAAGGCGGCGTATCCAGTATGATTCCTTTTCCTTCCTGGTTTCGGAACTCCAGATGTGGTTGTTGGCAATAGCGATAAGTATTATATCACTGAAAGTGTGGCCAGGGGAGGAGAAGTGTTCTGCGACCGGGCTTCTGTACAGCTTTTTTGTCATCCAATCAGATCTATGAAGGTTTATCCTTATGTGTAGCTTTTCAGTTTCTCCCACGTACTGAAGGCCACAGATCTTACATGTGATGAGATAAATCACATTCTCTGTTTTGCACGTTTTGTTTGGACCATGTATGTTTAGTTTTTCTTTAGTCACTGTGCTAGTGAATGTCTTGGTCTCTATCATATGTTGACAGGTTTTGCATCTTTTATCGCCACAGGGTCCAGATTGACTAGGTTGGTTTTGACTAGCGATTGTTGTTAGCTTGGCCCTGACTAGGATGTCCTTTAGGTTTTTTTGGTCTCCGGTAAGCTACTACAGGTTTGTTCGGAAGTATTAGGTTTAGTATGTCTGACGATTGCACGGTTGGCCAGTGGTTTGCGATGATTTTACCTACTTTGGGATTGTCTGGGTGATAGGTCAGAATAAATGGTATCCTATCAACCTTTTCTTTCTGTCCATATCTGAGTAGGTCATCACGGTTTGTTTGTTTGTCCCTTTGGATTGCCTCCGCAATCAGGTCTTTGTCGTAGCCTCGGTAAATTAAATGTTTAGCCAGCTCTTCAGACCTTTCTAGGAATCTTTCATCGTCGGAGCAAATTCTGCGACAAAGACCTGATTGCGGAGGCAATCCAAAGGGCCAAACAAACAAACCGTGATGACCTACTCAGATATGGACAGAAAGAAAAGGTTGATAGGATACCATTTATTCTGACCTATCACCCAGACAATCCCAAAGTAGGTAAAATCATCGCAAACCACTGGCCAACCGTGCAATCGTCAGACATACTAAACCTAATACTTCCGAACAAACCTGTAGTAGCTTACCGGAGACCAAAAAACCTAAAGGACATCCTAGTCAGGGCCAAGCTAACAACAATCGCTAGTCAAAACCAACCTAGTCAATCTGGACCCTGTGGCGATAAATGATGCAAAACCTGTCAACATATGATAGAGACCAAGACATTCACTAGCACAGTGACTAAAGAAAAACTAAACATACATGGTCCAAACAAAACGTGCAAAACAGAGAATGTGATTTATCTCATCACATGTAAGATCTGTGGCCTTCAGTACGTGGGAGAAACTGAAAAGCTACACATAAGGATAAACCTTCATAGATCTGATTGGATGACAAAAAAGCTGTACAGAAGCCCGGTCGCAGAACACTTCTCCTCCCCTGGCCACACTTTCAGTGATATAATACTTATCGCTATTGCCAACAACCACAGCTGGAGTTCCGAAACCAGGAAGGAAAAGGAATCATACTGGATACGCCGCCTTAGAACATTGAAACCAAGCGGTCTAAACCAAGAAGACTAGAAAATGAAAACTATGCACTAGTAGAATTTACCATTTTCTAAATCTTCTTATCCTTCAATTTTTACTATAAGAATAACCGGTATAGAACCAAATATCCGGGATATAATCTGCGTTACATATGTACAAAAAGTAAAAATAGATGTCGCTTTGGCTTGTAGACTTTTAGGGAATTATACAACGTTTTCAGTTTCCGCAACTAGTCTATACAAGCTGGTTGTATTTATAGTTTTAGCACATGTGAAGATAAAAATGTAGAGGTTTACAAACGCAACGTTTTTGTGTTTATTTGTTTGTCGTAACTATGTTTTGTATTTGCCTTTGAAAAAGACTCATTAAGAGTCGAAAGCGCTTAGGCTAGTTAGTTACTAGTTTCGTACTGTTCGTCGTCAGTTTATTGCATCTATTATATATATATATATATATATATATATATATATATATATATATATATATATATATATATATATATATATATATATATATAGTGTAACGTTATTCAATGGGCCGCCGGCAGATTTGAATTTTGAAGCCATATGGCATTTAGACTATGTACGTTACTAATCCCACTCACTGAATTCTTGTCCTAGCAGATCAATGAATCTGGCGTTTATTGTTTATAGAATCGAGATAACAGGTATCCAACAGATCAATGAATCCGCCTTAAAATCTGGCGTTTATTGTTTCTATAATCTAGATAACAGGTACAAAACAGATCAATGAATCCGCATTTACATCTAGCGTTTATTGTTTCTAGAATCTAGATACCAGGTACTCAACCCATAAACAATAATTGTTGTGGTCCTGCCTCAGAAAATTATTTAATCTAAACTAAAAATGGTAATGAAACATTGTTTGCATCAGATGGATGATGAAACATTTGATTATTCACGGAGAAATGTTGTTTTGCCTCCAGAATCTTTTTCTCCATGCTATTATGTCCACTGATATTTTGTCCCTGCTCTTTTGTCTGTGAAATTTTGTCCGTGTCATTTTGTCCGCGGTCATTTTGTCTGCATGCCATTTTGTCCGGCCACCGGATGCATGCATATTGGTCATGGTATGGGTAATGGGGATGCATGCATATTGGCGATGGTATGGGTAATGGAGATGCATGCGTAATTGGTATGGTACGGGTAATGGGGATGTATGCGTATTGGGGATGGCATGGGTAATGGGAATGAATGCGTATTTGGTAATTGGTATGGTACGGGTAATGGGGATGTATGCATATTGGTGATGGCATGGGTAATGGGAATGCATGCGTATTTGGGATGGTATGGGTAACGGTAATGCACGCTTAAAAAGGATGGTATGGGTGATGGGTATGCATGTATTTTGGGGATGGTATGTGTAATGGGGATGCAGTTATACTGGGGATGGTATGGGTAATGGGGATGCATGCATATTTGGGACTGTATGGGTAGTGGGAATGCATGCGTATTGGGGATCGTATGGGTAACAGTGATGCATGGGCATTGGGAATGGGTATGCATGCATATTGGGGATGGTATGTGTAATGGGGATGTATGTTTATTGGGGATGGTATGGGTAATGGGGATGCATGCATATTGGGGATGGTATGGGTAATGGGGATGCATGCATATTGGGCATGTTATGGGTAATGGGGATGCATGCATATTGGGGATGGTATGGGTAAATGGGGATGGATGTATATTGGGGATGATATGAGTAATGGGGATGCATACGTATTTTGTATGGTACGGATAATGGGGATGCATGCATAGTGGGGATGGTATTTATAATGGGGATGAATGCGTATTTTGGGTGGTATGGGTAATGGGGATGCATGCATATTGGTTATTGTATGGGTAATGGTGTTGCATGCAGATTGGGGATGGTATGGGTAATGGGGATGCATGTATATTGCGGATGGTATGGGTAATGAGGATGCATGCGTACTGAGGATGGCAGGATTATTGGGAATGACATGCATTATCTAATAATCATCAGATGAAACTTTTAAATAGGTGCATAAAAAATTTGTAGACAAAACGTGGCCATATATGCAAACAGATTAACTTATAATATATACTCCATAATTTATCCTAACTGGAAATATCTAGCTTATAATATGTGAGTGTGCCAGTTACTTTGCTCGTCATCTTTAATAGTCGGATTAAAAGTCCAATAAGAAGAACAAGAGAAGATTCGATGAATCTATTCTGAAACTATTGCAGGACAGCGAACTTCAGTTCCATAAATTTTATAAATCTTCCATCGCTCTGTCTCTGAATGGTGTGCACCACGCTGCTATTGCATTTGTTTTATGTAAATACCATATGAGGTATAGCAGTAACTTCGAGATAAGCTTGCTTGAATGTTGTCTTTTTATGTGTTTCTCGTTTACGGGTTATGCTTTCGATCAATATATACTTATATAAATTTTTAAGCATGCATACACTGAGTTAAGTTTTGTCATAAAGTCTTTCATTTTGTGTCTTTCAGTTATAAAATCTTGTAATAATCACTCGCATCCCTCTTTCTTTCTGTAATCCCTGTTTGATATTTCATTTTGTGGAGAGCATAGCCTCACACTTGTTATGTGGACAGGGTAGCTAGTTTACACTTATTATGTGGACAGGGTAATCTTACACTTGTTACGTGGACAGGATAACCCCATGCATACTGTGTGGGCAGGGTATCTTCACACCTTGCATATGACTAGGACATTTCATTCTGTAATTGAAAGTGAACGTGTATTCATTTCTATAATTTGAACGGAGTAATTGCATGTATAAAAGTTGTCATATTTCTCATATGAACGGAGTAATTACGTGTACAAATGTTGACATATTTCTGCCATATGAACGGAGTAATTACGTGTACAAATGTTGACATATTTCTGCCATATGAACGGAGTAATTACGTGGAAAAACGTCGACACATTTACTACATTGCATGAAGTAAAGTTGACACATTTCTGTCATAAGAACGAAGTTGTTGTTGTTGTTGTTGTTGTGGGGCTTAACGCCATTTTCAGCACATTATAGGCTATACATGGCGGCCAGTATTAATGGTGGAGGAAGAAACCGAGAAATCCGCGGAAAGAACCACCGACCCACCAGAAGCTTTATCACATATCCACATTCGCCGAATCTTAGACTCGAACCAACGCAGACTGAGGTGAGATGGCAGTGATCCGTAACGGAGAGCGCTTTAGACCACTCGGCCACTCGTGGCTCTTAAAAACGGAGTAATTACGTGTAAAAACGTCGACACATTTACTCCATTGCATGTAGTAAAGTTAACACATTTCTATCATATTAACGGTGTGATTAAATGCAGAAATGTACCATTTCTTTTGTATCAACGGAGTAATTGCATGTAGATAGGTTGTCATTATTTCTCTCTTTTGATCATAGTAATTATTACATGTAGAAAATTTGTAACATTCTGTTGTTAGCTGGTACGAGCAGCTGCCTCGCTTGGCGCTCAGCATTGAGATTAGTATTAGAACTGGTCGGCCTGGTGTCAGGATAATGTGACTGGTTGGGACCCGAAGCTACATGCCTGCGGCATAATACCCCAGTGCTAGACATTACTATTAACTGCCACATTGCAGATATCGTAGGGATAAAAATTGTTAAATTGTTAAAGCTATTTTAATAATCCAAATCACACACACACACACAAACACACACACACACACACACAGAGTAATTGCATATAAAACGGAATCACATTTATGTCATATGAACAGAGTAGTTGCAACTAAAAGTTCTCCATACATTGTGTTAAATATTTCTTGTTCATGGAAATAATAACATCTTGTGTAGAAGTGAGCTAATAATACAAATGTTCATTTTGACTCAAATTGTCTGTTATATCAATATGTTTAATATTTGACACAAAATTTATCAGAATTGTTCTTGCATATCTGTGCTTTATTGATTTGTATTTATTTGTTGCTTTCTAAGTAAATTTAATTCTAAGATAACCGATTTTAGTCCCTTTCTAATCTAGTTCTGGCTCGATCTATCAATGTGATAAGCACTTCGACTGTTATGTAATCATTCCACTTTAATGCAAGTTGCCTTCCATATAATGCATGAATTCATTCGATCAAGACTGACATGAGTTGGAAAAGAAAAAAAAACAACTTTTTTTTTTTAGTCTGGTTGGTTTACTGAAACCTGACTGCTTGCTGTGCTACAGATTGGAGAAGTGTGAGAACATGCCAAATATGTGCCTCAGTGTAATTGTTTGTGTCGATAAGGATTAAAAGTAGGATCGTCTATTGTGACTATGTCAAGTTGGATGACAAAGCCTGACATTTACCTCCCGCACTCTCCAGATTGCGGAAACTCCCTATTTTATCCTTCATTTAAAATTCATTCAAAATGTCTACCTTATATAATGGCACAAACGCTAACACGACATTTAAAAATATTAACATTTTTTAAAGATGTAAATTAAAAAGGTCTTAATTTTGTTACTGTATATCTCAGTTATCTTTCAGTCAAACTGCATGGAGAACAAACTTGGCGGTATCAAGATACCGCAAAAGTGCATTTTGTTATTCATTACTCGTCTCGTGAGAACAGGTTGAAATTTTTATGACTAAATTCACAAATAGAATCAACATGCTGGTGGTGATTTAGAATTTTGACTATTTGAACCGTATCTCTATCTTATCTTATTCTACTGTAGAGTCGTAATCTATGTACCAGTCCTACGAACGCCTGAATTTCCTAACTGACCGAAAAAAAAATCAATGAATTTTTACAAATATCTCTTGCATATTATTTCATATACAAAATTTAAAATGCCGTCATCCGATTTAGGGTACACACATGAATAGTAAAATATTATTTATTCTTTCAGACAGAAACGACAGGCGGGCGGTCAGACACCTAGAGATACTGATATATGGACAGCTATATAGCGGCATAGCTATATAATGCCATAAATTACAAGTAACCAGCTAGTTAGCCAGCTAGCAACGTTGATAGCTTGTGCTTTGTAACTGAGCGAGTAATCAAGTGAGCGAGTGATTAAGGGAATGAGCGAGAAAAGCTGTGTCCTATTATCAGGTGTCAGAATATAACCTGAAATTTTCGAGTTGGGTGGGGAGATTGTTAAGTCTATTCGCTTTTATATTACAGAGAAACCATCAACTATAATGATTGTGTATTAAGCGAATGTGTGTTTTGGATTTTTAACTTTTTTAACAGTTTGAGTCATATTGATACAATTGATACAATGTCTGCAGTATGGCATTTATAGTGATGTTTAGCACTGGGGAATATTGCCGCAGACATGTAGCATGATGTCCCACCCAGTCACATTATCCTAACACCAGGCCAACCAGTCCTACCACTAACCTATTAATACTGATCCCCAAGAGAGGCAGCTGCTAGTACCATTTTTAGAAATTTTGGTAAGACTAGGACGGGGTTCAAACCCGCGATCACTCGCATTCGAGGTGGACACTCTAACCATTACGCCATCTCGGAGCGGTCGTGCATGAAAATAAAAAAATCAAACAAGCAAAACCATTAAATATATTTTAAATATGACGTCATAATGCAGAGTTTCTAGGCCAGACATGTATGATACTCTATACATAAGGATATTTCAGGACTGGTATATCAAATATGTATATTGATATGTACGGAGTATCAAAACCCTTCATAATGCGGGGGTTTACTTAATATCCTGCTGGTTCAATTTGCCGGTCTTGATTTAAATTTGTATTGATATAACCTTTTTTGTGCCCAGCATCTAAACGGAACAAAATGGGCTCCAGTTCATGTCTCCGTATACAAATACAATATTTGTCAAGATGATATACTATTACTACTAACACAACGTCTGCTATTATTGCAACAACAATATCAATAACTACTAATTCTACTACTACTACTACTACTACTACTACTACTACTACTACTACTACTACTACTACTACTACTACTGTTCACATCAACTACTCATGTTATATTCAGTAATGCTAAGAAATTCGAGACGGCTTTTAACACACTAACGTACAAGAGGCACATAATAACATCAAGTGTTCTGCAGAAAAACCTCTACTCTTTTATTCCAACATATCGACGGGAATACTCAAAATGTGATTTATTGAGAAAGTAGATTTGCTCCAGCCATAGTCACACACACACACACACACACACACACACACACACACACACACACACACACACACACAGAGGACTGTTGTTAATTTAGTCGTTGGCTTGGGTTTGAACCCATTTTTCATCGAAAGATAGGCGGTCAGTATACCTCAACAATCTGGGAAAAGCCGGGTAAGAACCATCGACCTAAGAGAACCTAATGGCTGCTTTCTCACATACTCACATTAGCCGAGCCTGTGACTCAAAACCAGGTGGACATATGAGATAATACTGCAGTGATTGGAATAGAGGATCGCTTTCGGCTACTCGGCCAATTGGGACAGCTACATTAAGAGCAATACTTCACTATACATCATAATTTTACTATCCAATTTTACAATACCTTATTTATGGGTAAAAATATCGTTGCTTATATTTCGATATCTAACTATAACATAAGACCAACTATAATAAAATTTCGAAGCCTAAATATAAGACAAAATATAATAACGTTTCGATGTCTAAATATAAAACTACAGATAATAAAGCCATGGATGAAGTATCCAAATCGGTCATTTTTTAATTTATACTATCACCATCACTACCACCGCTACAACCACCACCACCACAAAAACTGTCTACCTTGGTAGTACTATCTCAGACAATGCTGGCCTTGAAAGTGCGATAGCATACAGGTGGGGGAAAGCCAGGACTGCTTTCAGCAAGCTATATCATAGGCTCTGGAACAATACTTATATGTCATCTCGTGTGAAAGGGAAAGTATATCGTGCCATAGTGATGGCATCTCTCCTGTTATGGTGCAGAAACCTGGACTATACAGGCAAAGAGACTTCATGCCTATCACCTGCGCCAAATTCTACGAATTAGATGGGGGGGGGACAAGGTCACAAAAATAGAAGTAACGAAGTAAACGGGACTCCTGATTATGATCGACATTCTTATTCAGAAAAACCCAAGATGGCTATGTCATGTCCATAGGATGAGTGATGGGAGACTCCCGAGACAACTTATGTACATACAACTAAAGAAAGGAAACATAAACCAAAGGAGACCACGGCTAAGATTCAAGGATGTAGCTAAGAGAAACATGAAAGGCAGATAGACTGACACAAGGAGATGGAAATCTCTGACTCAAGAGATAAAGGAATGGAGGAGAAGCATCTCAGCAAGCCATAAGCGATATATCAGTCATCATTGACCCACCGCCAGACTGCATTGAATGAGACCCGAACGAGAATGGAATGGAACAGGGACTGTCTAGCCTCAAAGGGTTTATGTCCCTATAGACGTGTAAATCGATCAAGGTGAGCCTATCTAGGGACAGAAGGGAATTTAACATGGTGGGATTATCTGGGGCACTATGTAGGAATTAAACCTGAATGGGACTGTATAAGGGACAAGGATAATTGGATAGTGTGACGTCATGGTACTGAACAAACAATGATAACACTTTTGCAAGTGGCTGACCTCAATTGACGGGTGTAGTTTGGAGCAGTGTTGCAAGTGGCTTATCTCAATGTGCGCTACTCTAGAGACAAGAGACAGAAAGAGAAATAAGCACCCGTTAGAGACCATATTTATCTACATAAATCTATCACACAAATACAACATACGGATAAGGGCAAATTTAACGTGGATGGTACTATCTAGGGACAATGAGACCTTACACGTGAATGAGACTGTTTATAAGGGCAATGAGGTAAATTGTATAATTGCCTGTTTAGGGACAAGGACGGTAGAAGGTCACACACAACAGAAAGAGCGACATACATATACAAATACGTATCCGAGATTTATATATAAAGCATTGCCTAGACCTAAAAATATGTTGGCGGTGTTCATAAATTTGCATAATTGTATCGATGCCATAAATAGCTGAAATCGAGGAAAATACTAAGGCCAAAACAGATGTGACTAAAAGTAACGATAACTTGTCCCAGAATTTAACGGACACTAAAACATATTTCTTGAACATTATGATAATTGGTTTAAACTAAAAGAGATAAGCCTAGTACCTATTTATAGCCTCAACATGTGTGACGATCCTGTTTAAAAAACCCACTAGTATCAATATATAGCTACAACCTGTGAAATTTCCTATTAAAAAGTTCTAGCTTCAATGGCGTCACTGAAACATAACAAAAGTGTTGCAAGTGGCTTACCTGAATTAGTGCTACTGTAGGTAGGTGAATTTAAATGGACAGGGACAAATGGAGTTTTCTAGGGACAATGACGAACTCACACACACATACATAGACACACACACACACACACTCACATAGACACACTCCAATTTTATGTGTTAGTTTAGAATCTGCACAAACAGATGAAAGGTCTCACAAAATAGTCTATCTCTCACACCACAAAATATAATATCCATCACATCAACTGTGCCATTTATCACCAACCCTAAATATACTATCCCAATAGTCTTGTGTTTTGGCTCGAAATGGTTTGGCTCGAAATGTTTTGGCTCGAAATGTAACGAAAAAAAAAAAAACGAAATCTCCCAGAAAGATTATCCTTTACACCATTAAAATATTGTCCATCATATGACTATGATATCCATGTACATAATGTGAAATCAATTGGATAGGAACAAAAGGAGTTTGATACGAACAATGACACACACATACACACACACACTCACACACACACTTACACACACACACTTTATGTGTTAGATTAGAATGTAAGCTTTGAATATGCCTTACGCCACAAAAATTACTATCCAATACATTAATCATACCATTTGTAAAAAAAAATAAAATCAAAATTCTTTAAAATCTAATTTTGTTAAAATCGAAAATTTTTAAATAAAATTTGTTACAATTTTAATATCTATGAAGATGCTCGATGTACAGTGGGTGCTGTTTCTATTATTTATGGACATTAATTAGATACAGAGGAAGTTGTTTCTATTGTAATAAGATTAAGGAAATGCGCATTTAGTTATAGCGCCCAGTAAGCAATTCTTCGGCTTGTGTGATTACTTGTTTGATTATTGGAATTCGGCGCAATGGGAAATATTCCTTAGTCCGAAATTATTAGCCAGTTATAGACCATTTCACGGAGACTTCGGCGAACTTCGTTTATTTGTTCGGAATTTTGATCACGTGGCGGGTGGTCAGCTGACCTCAATATCAAATCTATAGCTGGTGGTCAAAACATGACGGACGCATCGACTTCAGCTTCGTTTGTCGAGTTGAAACATGCCTATTCAACAGCGATAATGCCACAGATATTGATGAAATGTAATATCGGAACCATACTGCCTTTTTTTTCTGGAAATCAGGACGGATTTTAAAACCATTCGAGAGAGTTGCTATGAGCTGTTTACATCTGGACATGTACATGTGAGTATGGAAACAGTGTCGATGTTAAAAATTTAATCCTTTTTTGTACCATAACACCGTAATACAGAAATCGAATTTCACTTACCAATATTAGGAATTATTTGGAATAATATGCAGTATAACAATCGTGGAATATTTTTCGACGGTAAAGCTGCAAAAGTCCCTTCACCATCGGCACTAAAATGCATCAAACATATACCCGCATTCTTGAATTGAGACTTCGTTCTCCGGTCAATTCAAGTTCCGATTTTCCTGCTCGTATAAGCCACTGTTTGCACAACAAATCATCTCTCCATGGCAGACGATGGAATCTAATGCCACACCCTTCATTGGAACGAGTTTTGCAACATCTGACGTTACAAGTAGCGGGCATTTCTTAATTTGTTTTAATCTGATACTTTTAAACAACAATGTACGCTATTTTATTATGTACATGTGCCCACCAGCGTTTGATTGGCTGGAGTATAAAGTGACTCGGGAGGTTTTTCGGATAATTACGGATCAACTCGGTTAAATCTGGTATGAAATGGGCTATTAGGAGCAAACAATCTAATGTCAGTGGTGCAAGCATCATCTAGACCCATACGTGACGCCATGCAAATTTCAGTTTCCGAAAGCTACTCGGATAAGCAATTATACTTTATTACAGAACTCAAACATCCAACAATGTTCAGATTGGAGGAATGTTATTGTTGTTAAGACCAGAAGTGACTATCTTTCATTTGTGTAATTAAGATGTGAATTCTTTTCAATGAGAAATTGAGCGCCTTCCGACCGACATGTAGACCAGTTAGTGATTTATAGTTTACAACAGGACATAATGTTTATTAAATCTAGTCTATGTTACAGTTCAATTAACTATGCTAATTAGCTCGTTACGATGATAAATTAGTCTTTACGTACTAGAATTTTTGTATCAATTGTCAGGCTGTGAACTGGCCGGTATTAGTGTATGCTGTATTACATATGACAATAACTGATGTAAGAAGAGAGGGTATAATGTTCTATCCAAGAAATTAAAACCTGACAAATATTTAGGATGCTTATTTATTGATTTGAAAAGGAAAATAGCTCAAGAGGGCAGCAGAGATACGGCTACCAAATTACGGTTGATGACGGGTACGAGAGAGAGAGATACGGCTACCAAATTACGGTTGATGACGGGTACGAGAGAGAGAGAGAGAGAGAGAGAGAGAGAGAGAGAGAGAGAGAGAGAGAGAGAGAGAGAGAGAGAGAGAGAGAGAGAGAGAGAGAGAGAGAGACTGCTACCCTAGCTTGAACATTGAATTTGGAGTGACGCACAACATGCAGGCATTCATGATAACTGAATTATTTTACTCACTGGAGTGTGTGATGAAATTTGTCATATTGGATTAAACACAACTACTAATTGCATTTTGGAATAGTGATTTGGTTATAATTTACTAATAGAAGTGTATTCTTCGACTGTCTTGTCCAATTTTTTTTGTTTAGAATGTAATTGATTAAATTCTTATATTTTATGTATTTTTCGTGTTGTTGTATTCTTTATCTCTGCTCAGATTAAGCAGTAAACACTATGGCAGATTACCTCTCAAACAGAAAACAGTGTCTCAAAATAGGGAACTCAGCTATTTCTTGAACATATATCTAAATAAGGGAGACTTCAGGAATCAATTCTCTGGTCCTTACCTTTTACAAGTTTTATTAATAATGTGTTCTTGTTTGTAAATGATTCCAATCTCTATAACTATGTCGAAGATAACACTCTTGATTGTGGTCCAATATCCAGTTCATTTTCAAGTCCTCAAGAGACAGAACAAAACCCTTAGTTCTGGTTGACATGCATGAGTTCCAAAGAAAAAGAACAAATCGCCCAGGATCATACACAAATCAGGCATAAAAAGAATAAAATAGAAAACTCACGATCCAGGTTTTACACAAGTTCCAGACAGAAAGAATCAAGCCTTCTGCAACCCAATATATGCATCAAGGTGTAATTACAAAACCATACTAAAAGCAATAAAAAAAATAAATAAAAAAATTAAAAAAACAAAACAAAACAAGGAAAATATACTGGAGTCTGATGTTTTTGTACGTACGCGACCCTGGATAATTACTATACGAGAAGACGACATAGACTTATGACTTGAAATCGCTTTGCATAAATTTTAATTTTAGTCTAGTCTGCTCTATCTCATCAGAAACATCACAAGGCTGTTTGAAAAATCTAAATTCTTTATCTAGACATTTTCAAATTTCTTTCTGTGTACTTCAATGGAGTATCATGAGTATGGGGAGCGCAGACGATACATCAAAAGGTGGCTCTTTCAATAAACAAACTTCCCCTTGACACGCGATGGTGTTACCAGATACATTGCAAGTATAATTTACTTTGATCAGCTAATTTCACATTTAACACATTTAATTTTGTGTAACTATTTAGATTTATAACATTAAACATCAATCAGATTTAATGTGTGATGTTATTTTTTTTTATAAAAGAGTCTGGTTTCAATTGCTGACGTAACATTTTGTTAATGTAGTATGAACCGGGAAAAGTTTAACTTGTATAACGCAATTCATTCTCTTTAAGCTGACATGAGGGTATATTCTAACGCAATTCATTCCCTTTAAGCTGACATGAGGGTATATTCTAACGCCATTCAAACCCTTTAAGCTGACATGAAGGTATATTTTAATGTAATTCATTCCCTTTAAGCTGACATGAGGGTATATTGTCACGCAATTCATTCCCTTTACGCTGACATGAGGTTATATTGTAATGCAATTTTTTTCTCTTTAAGCTGACATGAGGTTATAGTGTAATGCAATTCATTCCCTTTAAGCTGACATAAGGGTGTATTGTAAATTATTGTAACGCAATTTATTCCCTTTAAGCTGACATGAGGGTAATGCAAGAAATGATCAGGTTTGTAAAACTAGACAGACCCAGAGATATCAGTTAGATATAAAAAGATGCCATGCACAACCGTCAGTTTAAAAATTTGTAGGACTTGTGTTAAATGCGGCAAATGTCCACAAAGCGAGGTGTAGCTTATATTCATAGATTAATCACAAATTTATATATCTTAAAGAAACATCTCATTTAATTCTATCGTCATCAATAATCTTTTCTTACAAAGAAAACTCGGTAGTGAATTTATGGAAATTCTGTAACTTAATGAAAGTTCAAGACTCCTATCCCTACCACATGCTCCGTATTATAGTATATAAAGATCCATAAAGTAGTACCACCTCCTTACTACGGTATGATAATTCACACCAGACCATTTTCTAACCTAATTCATAAAAAACAGACTACTTTCTACTATATCGAAAAATCCTTCAAACATCAGCGCACATAACATAAAGCACTAGACCGATTTCTAAAATACTTCATAAAAGCAATCGCCAGACCACAGTCATCATTACAGTGCGAAAATAAAAACAAAGCAACCCAAAGCAAGATCACATTGTTAGCTGTTATATGCAGCACTCCATGTTCATAGAGCTTAGTGATATTATTTTTCAGAGTAGGCCCGCGTCCGTATTAATACATAAAACCAAAATTGCACCCCTCGCCATGTTGCTAGACCTTCCAGATAGTTTCAGAAATACTCCAATTTTCTTACTAAAACGTACCAGCAAACAACCGACTACGTTTTCTTAGACGTTATTGATATTTTTAAAACTGGATCAGTGTCCGTTACTTTATTCACTGTACAACTGCATGAAGGTGAAATGTGGCTGCATCCTCGAATTCTCATTTTCTGCGATTCAAACCAAAAGTGGTCAAGTGCAGGGAACCATTAATAGCACCGGCCTGTTACATGCAGCTCGTTTTCTTTAAAATCAGTTAGAAATTCTCCTTAATGAGACACAACTCTATTACATTTCGTCTTTGGTTTAAATATATTTTGAATATGAACATTTCGAATGGAAACAGTTAATTATAACAAACAAGTATCGCCTTACCCACACAAGGAATGTTTCAAGTACTAAACGTCGAACATGGCTGGCACAATTTAAAAATTATTATTCTAATTAAATAGAATAATGGAGATAATGACAGGATATATGGGAAAGAAGAAATAGGTAGAAAAGAGAATAATCAGGATTTATATTTGAGAAACAGGAAAAGATTGAGACACTGTAAGGATCGATCCGTTTTGTAGTTTTTGTAAATTTAATTGCATAAAACTTATAATTTAATTTTTCTCCTTTGTTATTACTTATTAATAATAATCCAAGTTTTAAATTCATTCGATATAGTTCAAGTAATAACAAGCGTCTTGGATTAACATGCCTGCGACATTAAAATAAATAAGTTCCTTTGCTCGTCTCCATATACACATACATGAAGCCTTGTTTGTGTATAATCAATAGTTAATATCACCATGCCAACAGGTTTTGAAAGTATTCGATTTAGGATGCAGGAATCATTTGAATACTCATAGCAACGTACCCCGACTTATATGTTCTGAAAGCCTATTCTACACAAATTTAACAGGCTTTCATACAGAAGTTTCTATAAGGAACATACCCGTATGGGACTCACACAATGTGAGACCTGTTACGCAGTGGATATAGACTTAACTCAGTTATTTAGGTGAGAATCAATTTTTTAAAACAATAGTGGGACATGTACATTATAAGTTGCATGTTTTATGCTTACAGAGTTGAGGAAGTTCTCTAGTTGGTCGGTAATAACACTGGAGAAAAATTATATTTACTTCCGGTCTGGATGATTACCACAAATTCATAGCTGCATCTGAAGTACTACGACTGACAATGACACTGACAAAATCTGTATTACACTCATTAATACTCAACATGAGAAATCTGTATTACACTCGTTAATACTCAACATGAGATCAAATGTTCTATCAGTTTCATGCGTGTAAATGAGTCACCATCAAAACAGTAACCAAAAGCTCGTACCTAATTGATTATATTGATATCTGTATAGAAGGCAGACATTTAATCTAATTCTTTTGTGAATTTTCTGTATCTAGAGACTATTTGTTCTAAATAACGGCGTCTAGTTTGTCACAACATTTTCATTAGGCACATAATTAATTTTACTTTCATATTTATTCCATCTTTACGAACTCGAGGATTAAAGTCGTCTAACTGTAGACCATTTGAAACCAATAAACGAGCTTCACTTTAAGCTATACATGCATACTTCTTTAATAAAGAACAGTTTGGTTCTCACCCTTCTAATATGAGGATGTAAAACATTAATTTATATTATTTCGCTCAAGTTTTCAGACCTCTGATTTTTGACCATAGTTCCCACTCGCATTAAAAGATTGATATTTACGTATCAGCAATATTTTTCGATGTAACCAGAAGTAAGGATAGTTATTAGTTTGAATTTAATTCGGATACAGTTTGATTTAGTATGAAAAGTCTTATCAGTATCTTGATTATAAAAAAAACTCCTTTGTTTACATAAAGAATATTTTTTTGGTACAAAACAAAAGGGTATTGGAAGAGGTTGCACAAATCTTACAACCATTTATACTGTTCTCGTGTACCTCTATAACCTATATTCGTCTTTGTTTTTATGGTATAATGTTACTCTGTTGATATGTGATTTTTATTATTACGTGTAACAGTGTTGTTTTATTTTTTTCATTATATAGTGAAACAGTGTTGTTCTGCGTGATTCTTTTTCATTATATAGCACAAAACTATTGTTATGTGTCATGTTTATTATTTAACATAACAGTATTGTTCAGTGTGATTCTTTTATTATTTAATAGTGTAACAGTATTGTTCTATCTAATTATTCATTATATAGCGTAACAGTGTTGTTCTGTGTGATTCTGTTTTCATTATATAGTGCAATTGTATGATTCTATGTGATATTTATTATACAGTATAACAGCATTGTTCCGTGTGATTTTTTTAATATATAAAAAACCCTAAGCCTAACCCTAACCTTAGCGTGGCAATGTTGTTTTGCGCGAGTTTTATTAGTTTAGTTTAAACATATTTTTATTGCCAATAGGGCACCAAGTGGCCGAGTGGTCTAATGCCTCTGTCTGCGTGGATTTGAGTATAAGATTCGGCGAATGTGGATATGTGAGAAAGCTTGCAAGTAGCTTCTCGTGGGTAGGTGGTTCTTTCCGCGGATTTCCCGGTATCTTCCTCCAAGATTAATACTATCCGCCATGTATAGCCAGCCTATCGTGTGCTGAAAAATGGCGTTAAGACTCAGAATAACAACAATTATTGCCAACATAATACAATGTGATTGAGCAACGTTCTAACAATTTAAATTATACCTCTCCTTACATTAATACATGTTCAACATGACAACATAATAATGATGGAAACTGATGAGAGAGAGAGAGAGAGAGAGAGAGAGAGAGAGAGAGAGAGAGAGAGAGAGAGAGAGAGAGAGAGAGAGAGAGAGAGGATGACAGTAATCATGCTTTGAATAGGTTATTGAAATTGTCCGTTATTAATTATATATTTGCATACATGATGTAAAAATTCTATTTTTTTAAAGTGTCGTCAATACAGTTCATTGTGTACCTTACTTTGGACAGAAGAGGATGGCGGTTTCAATCCTACAGCAGGAACAAATCGGTTGTCAACGAGTTGAACGCGGTAAAGATAAGCTTTCTAATGAAGTTACATCATGTCGTATTCTAGTATGGACAATATTTAGGGTTCGATTAACAAAACTTGACATTGATAGTTACGATATTGGAACTTCAACATAGGGTCCCGCGCATAGAATAAAGAGGGTAGGGTCTATATCCATAAAACTTAATAGGTGACCACTACATGTTTGCCACCCCCCACCCTTCCCAAAACGTTATTCTTCTGGCGCTCAAAGATATAAACAATTTTTCAAAGCACTGTAAGACATGCTGTTCAAGTGTTCCACAAGGATACTGTTGATGGTACACATGGTGATTTAGTACAATTTATCCTGAAATTTCATGCGACTTTTATTATACAGTGTAACTCTTTCTCTATGTGATTTTACGACATAATGTAACCTACGTTCTTCTATGTTATTTTTTAAATAGTGTAACAGTGTTGTTTCGGTGTGATTTTTATTATACAGTGCAACATGTTGCTCTGTGTGATTTCATTCATCCAGTGTAATAGACCTGTTCCGTGTGATTTTATTCAAAGTTTTATGGCAACAGCAAATCAGCAGACATGCTTATTTGTGTCATAATTTTATATCCATTTTCGAAAAAAAAAATATTTATTTCATTACATGCTTTGTGATGTAACATTTTATGTTGAAAGTACTGGAATGGAAGCCAAAAGATTGTTTAAATGATTCAATATGATACACAATACAGATCAGAAAATAGAAGAAATAGGTCAGACACCCTTCGATCCGCTTTGGAGGGTATTGATAATACATACAAGTCTAGCATTACAATAACGAAGCAAACTAAAATGGAATCAGTGCTTGAAAATCTCCATCACCTGTCATATAACAGATGCTACGAATTTTCCAATGCAGGGTCGCTAGTTATTTACTTTGGCATTTATCTTGCTTCGAATTTCGGGTCTTAAACTATATTCAAGAAGGAGCAAAGCCAACAATGTTTGTATAAATGAAAAAAAATATATATAATTTATTTTCCTAAAATACAGAAAGAAAAAATAAATATAACTTACAATATGTTGAAAGAATTCCTAAAAATAGTTATATCAATTCCAATAGTTCCGAGTAATCTCAATAAGCGGTACAGGTATTCCAAATAATCTAACTACTGTACGAATGTGCCAACAATATAGGAGAAATCATTCATACAATCCCAAAACATCTTTACACGAATTCACGGTAATTCCAATACAGCTATTAATCCAAATGACTTTGAATAAATTCACAGTAAAATCCGTTTAGCTGTTATATATCCAAATAGACTTTTTTATGACTGTTAGAGCACTTCAGTTCCAACAAATGGTTATATTAAATAAATAAATAAGTCATCTCATACAACTATTTTAAGACATATGCTACTACTAAGAATGTCTAATTCTAATAAGTCAATTGCAAAATTGCAACATATGGCTTTGAATGAATCATCGATGTCTTGAGAAATACTCTTTGCAGTAAACAAAGGTTAGGTGGTTTGCACTAGCTAATAAGGAAATAAATCAGTTGCCTTTAAGAAAACCAACGACCTCAATTTAGAAGAACTCGTGTCGTTGTTGAATCACGTGTTGTTTACTAGGACTATTAATTCTACTCAATCTTGCAACTAATGAATTAAACAACGTACACACTATACATGACTCATCTTTAAAGTGCAGACTACAATTATAGGATATTAACATTAAAAATAATATCAACATAATGACCCTTACAAAACTGTTATTCAGTAAATAGTACATTATGATATAGAAATACATAACAATCTATAGACCGTTAAACCGTTAAACTATCAAAAATCCAAACAGAGCCGTTTAATATCTTTGAAAGATGACAGAAGATCAAACAATGACATGATAATGAACATTTGTAAGGACACTTCAACTAATATTATAAAACAATTATTTACCTAATCTGTTCGGATAAACGGTTAAATATGTCATATTTCCTCGAAACAAATTTTGCCATCTCTTAGAGTTGCATTTTATACTGTGTTTTCGATACTTATTCGTGACGTAACACTATTTTCTTTATTTCAGTGTTGTAACAGACAAAGAATTTAACCAAACAATGATTCTTCTATAGCATCAAAAGGACTTCTTGCCCAATCTATATGTTTTGGCACTGTCGAAATTTATATTTTTGTAAACTACAATATTGTTATCCACGTAAAAATGAACTGAAGAAGGGACTAAATGCTACAAATAAAAATAATAGTGACTGCGACAGCTTGCCCATAGCATTATCAGATGTCTTTCCTTTTCGAGGCCCCAAGCAATGTCAGATGAATTTCCTTTTGGAGACCAAAAGCAATATCAGATGTTTTTCCTTTTAGAAGCCCCAAGCAATGTTAGATATCCTTCCTTCTGGAAGCCTCAAGCAATGCCAGATGTATTTCCTTTGGGAGGCCCCAAGCAATATCAGATGGCTATGCTCGTCTTACAGCAAAAAATTTAAATGATATGTAAAAAGCTCTCCATTGAAAGCACTCATTAGTAAAACAAAATACGAAATTCATGTAAATCATCTGACCCATGATACAGTCTCATAGTTTTAAAATGGTGAAAATGAATCCGTACTTAACTGATTCTTTCCCAAAGAAAATCAAGGAAATCTTCTACTGTTATCTCTCCATATGATTTATAAGTTTTAAGATAGTAAAAATGCAATTACTCTTAACTAATGCTTTCTCCAATTATTACAGAGAATTATATCGATCTTTAAGTAGCAAATAAATCAATATAAAGCAGTAGTTATTATGAATCATCTGCCTGACATTTAGTTATTAGAAACGTGTGTTGCTCTGTTACTGCATCGTTTATATGTGATTCTTAATGGAATAAATCTCTCGTAAGAGTACTTGAAAACTAGCATCAATCCAAAAACCAATTAAGTATTTAACATGTCTTCATTTCTCTAGATCTGTACTAATTGCCATTTCAAAATCCTATAAATATAAGCTCTTTAACCAATAAGATGTGTGAAAGAAATGATATGCAAACTTTGTTTTATAGAATATAATGAAACTGAAACGGCCATTGTTACTATAAAAATATAACATGTTTAGACGAATTCTTCCAAACAGATCCTCAATCAATCCTCAATCAAATCGGAATGCCTTTAAATGTGCAATAATTAGCATCTGCTCAGTGTCGTAGAGAATCCTTAGAAAAGAATGTTTCATTTTTCTTCATAACCAACATGATTTGAAGAAATTCTGATAGAAAGCACCCTACTAACCCATATTTATTTAAAAAATTGTTCTTGCATCTGGCGTTTAAGAGCCAGGTACCAGTTTTAGTGTACAAATTTAATTCCGCAATTAGCGACCTAGTACAAAATATAAATCATAAAAACATCATTTACGACAATATATGCGTGTATATCAGAAACCAGAAACAGTGCAGACTCAGAAAAACAATGTGTATTGATTATCGTACCATATCTGTTTATGATCTGTGATGTATATTTGACTTTGTCATCTTCGAGTTACTAAAACCGACAGTGCTTTCATCACACAAAAATGAAGCTAATATGTATCTTCACCAGACCATCAGTGTTTCATCATATAGCAAACTTTCATTTCTTGTGACAATGCATTTTATAACCTTTTAATCCCAGACAATGAAATTTAACCAGACAATTGTGAACAATCTCACTGAAAAAAAATATTAAACTTGGAAATGGTGTAGAACCTTAGTGATAAAATGAAACGAAAGCATGAAAAACATTGCAATTATACATATTGTATTCACATAATAAAACTAATTACTAAGCCTGTAAAGGTTTAGATTATATTCCAACTTATGAGGTAGATAATGGAGTTGAAGAACATCAATGACGTTTTGAATTAACAATCTTCTTCATGATTAAGTTTTATCAGAAGCATTTAATTTCTACATTTTTCCCTTTTGTTCTTTCTTTTCTGTTTTTATTTTCAATTTTTATATCGATATTTTTAGAACTTAAATCATTGTTATATAACCTCTAGAATCCTTACATTTTCTTTTATAACTTTTTCACCACCCTTCTGGATACAGTCGCCACTTTATATTTGTCTCTTGTGCGAAAATTATCACTAATGTAAAACTAGAAGTGAATAAAGAAGCACTATATAGATTGCACCTTGCTAATACGATCTCCTGGTATTGATGTAGATAACTAAGTCATACCAAACAGTATGACGCTGTTGAAGTAATATCCTACATCAATTTTGAGTCTCATTTTTTTAAAAAGATAATACGTCACTTTATACATGTAATTATTTCTTCTCAGTTTGTATTTTCACTTCGGTTTAGACCTTTCCGTTATCTTAAATAGTATTTTGTCTGTGCCAAATATAAATATTTCTTTGTTCTTGCCGTGTCACTTTGCATATCTTCCTCTCTGTGTAGGTCACACACAAGATAGATAGATAGATAGATAGATAGATAGATAGATAGATAGATAGATAGATAGATAGATAGATAGATAGGTAGGTAGGTAGGTAGTTAGGTAGATAGATAGATAGATAGATAGATAGATAGATAGATAGATAGATAGATAGATAGATAGATAGATAGATAGGTAGGTAGGTAGGTAGGTAGGTAGATAGATAGATAGATAGATAGATAGATAGATAGATAGATAGATAGATAGGTAGGTAGGTAGGTAGGTAGGTAGGTAGGTAGTTAGGTAGATAGATAGATAGATAGATAGATAGATAGATAGATAGATAGATAGATAGATAGATAGATAGATAGATAGGTAGGTAGGTAGGTAGGTAGGTAGGTAGATAGATAGATAGATAGATAGATAGATAGATAGATAGATAGATAGATAGATAGATAGATAGATAGATAGATATATTTGCATATTACTTTTAAATATTTTTATTTTATTTGATTCCATTACATGTTATTATAAAAATAATTATGTCTACTGGATTTTATTTTATTTTTTAGAAATTCAATTCAATTCTGTTTTGACCTGATAAACAGCCAGTAGTTTGTAATATTGCATCTTTTTGTTGACCTAGATTCGAGTAAACAAGTGTTTCGTTTTTTATTATTTCATTCGTAGAGTAAAATTCATTTACTTTAGCCAAGGCTATACTGTAGCAGACTGATTACCAATGTAACCTGGTCGATGACTATCGTATGTGGTGATGAGACAGACTTGAACGTCTTTAGATTTGGGATGTGATGGGTCATCTTAAGCGTACACTACAGGAGTCTAAGAGGCTGTGTACTAACTGTGAATCAGAGGGCAATACAGCTCCCAGGCATGGCATCCATTTTTTTTGTTTTCTCCCCACAGGTAATTATAAGTCTTTAGTTCACACCTGACTCTAAGACAACACAAACATTAAGTTTAATCGTTCGTTCTACTCAATAAGGAAAGGTAAATACTTGTAGCATCAAACGTCTTTGAGAATGCACTTTTAATATGGTAATATGATCCTATTTCCACCCAGAATAGCAAAGAAACTGAACAATTCTTGTAGAGAGCGTTTTCCCGTCTAAAAATATTTCAGGACGATGATATCAATGCACTTCGGCATGTTTTCTATACTACTTTCCCAAATTGATCTTTGAAAATAGATGAAATCTTTTCGACGAGATGTTGAACATTAAAAAAAAGTCAATTGGGGATTCTCATGGAATATACATTCAAGTGTGTATTCGCATGTGATTGTGGCTTCAGTTCGTAAATGAGACGATAACGTTTGTCGAAATGTTTTAACTTTTTAATTTAATATTCTAATGACCTTTAACCTCATTACAGACCTGAGTGGGATAAATGATTTCTACGAAAGACACTTCATAATGAACTTAGTGTATGGCTCAAGATAATTTGGCTGTGTCTTTGGGAACCATATTAGACTCTCCAGGCATTATTCATAGATTGATCGTTCTGGTCTCCGAAGTATCACTCATTTTCAAGGGATAATGATTTTCCAATTATTCAAAAGCAGGCTGTTACGGCAATTCGAAGAGTTGTTTTTAGACAGTTGCCGAAATTACCAAAGTAGTTGTTCCTGTCGGTACTTGAGCTCAGGACTTGGAAGATGATAACCAATACAACTGCTTAGTGAATTTGTATACAATCGTTTATCTCGTTGTTGCAGATTCAAATGTCCAATAGTTACTCCAATAACAGAATACACGACAAAGATTAGAAAAAGACGAATTGATTTTTAAGGGCACGTTCTCCACACCACACACATAGTGGTTTTTGGTGCTGCTGTTTTGTTCTTCTTTAAAAGATTAAATCGGAGAAGGAGATGTAGATGTGTTTAATATCTTCGTAGTCACTTATGCGTCTTTTCACAGTTGATGACATGCGAAATTGCAATCCAAGAATTTAAATTGAGCGAATATCGAAACTGAGTCGATAATGGAGTATTGGTTGCTACATGCTTATAATGTGGGGTGATGGATAGTGGATGACAGTGTATTGGTCACTACACAAGGCAGGTCGACGGTACAGTGTGGGGTGAGGGATAGTGGATGACAGTGTATTGGTCACTACACAAGGCATGTGGACGGAATAATGAGGGGTGATGGATAGTGGATGACAGTGTATTGGTCACTACACAAGGCATGTGGACGATACAGTGTGGGATGATGGATAGTGGATGACAGTGTATTGGTCACTACACAAGGCATGTGGACGGTACAGTGTGGGGTGATGGATAGTGGATGACAGTGTATTGGTCACTACACAAGGCAGGTCGACGGTACAGTGTGGCGTGATGGATAGTGGATGACAGTGTATTGGTCACTACACAAGGCATGTGGACGGTACAGTGTGATGTGATGGAGAGTGGATGACAGTGTATTGGTCACTAAACAAGGCAGGTCGACGGTACAGTGTGGGGTGATGGATAGTGGATGACAGTGTATTGGTCACTACACAAGGCATGTGGACGGTACAGTGTGGGGTGATGGATAGTGAATGACAGTGTATTGGTCACTACACAAGGCATTTGGACGGTACAGTGTGAGGTGATGGATAGTGGATGACAGTGTATTGGTCACTACACAAGGCATGTGGACGGTACAGTGTGGGGTGATGGATAGTGGATGACAGTGTATTGGTCACTACACAAGGCAGGTCGACGGTACAGTGTGGGGTGATGGATAGTGGATGACAGTGTATTGGTCACTACACAAGGCATGTGGACGGTACAGAGTGGGTGATGGATAGTGGATGACAGTGTATTGGTCACTACACAAGGCATGTGGACGGTACAGTGTGGGGTGATGGATAGTGGATGACAGTGTATTGGTCACTACACAAGGCAGGTCGACGGTACAGTGTGGGGTGATGGATAGTGGATGACAGTGTATTGGTCACTACACAAGGCATGTGGACGGTACAGCGTGGGGTAATGGATAGTGGATGACAGTGTATTGGTCACTACACAAGGCATGTGGACGGTACAGTGTGGGGTGATGGATAGTGGATGACAGTGTATTGGTCACTACACAAGTCATGTGGACGGTACAGTGTGGGGTGATGGATAGTGGATGACAGTGTATTGGTCACTACACAAGGTAGGTCGACGGTACAGTGTGGGGTGATGGATAGTGGATGATAGTGTATTGGTCACTACACAAGGCATGTGGACGGTACAGTGTGGGGTGATGGATAGTGGATGACAGTGTATTGGTCACTACACAAGGCATGTGGACGGTACAGCGTGGGGTAATGGATAGTGGATGACAGTGTATTGGTCACTACACAAGGTAGGTCGACGGTACAGTGTGGGGTGATGGATAGTGGATGACAGTGTATTGGTCACTACACAAGGCATGTGGACGGTACAGTGTGGGGTGATGGATAGTGGATGACAGTGTATTGGTCACTACACAAGGCATGTGGACGGTACAGTGTGGGGTGATGGATAGTGGATGACAGTGTATTGGTCACTACACAAGGCAGGTCGACGGTATAGTGTGGGGTGATGGATTGTAGATGACAGTGTATTGGTCAATCGATGGTATGGTATGGGATCATAGATAGTAGATGGTCGGGTATTCATCGCAACACACGGTGTGTTGATTGTAAAATATGAATGCTGGATAATGAATGATAGGGTATATATCATTGCGCAAGGCGTATAGATGGCATAGTGGCATGTGTTGGATTAAAAGGGCGTGTATTTAATTGCAGATAATAATTTTAACGTTACATTACCTCCTGTTCCCATAAAATTTCGACCTTTTCTTCCTGTAAACTTTTGAATCTTTGTCACTATAAACGTTTTGACCCTTTTTGACCTTTTTTCTCTATAAATGTATTTCCATAAACACTGTTGTCCCCATAAAAGGTTTGACCTCATAATACCATCTCCATGTTAATCGTATAGACACTTTTTCGTTGCTTGAAGAGAATTTATTCTATTGCTGTAAACTTGAAAAATTAATGGATTTTTGTGTCATTTTGTAAAAGAAATGTTTTTAGCCTCAGCACCTCGACTCAGGAGAATTAATGAATGCCTCTTTGTAGCATTGCTAGTGTATCATAGGGTCTTCAAAATGTCTCTTTATAGAAGGTATGGCTTTAGATAAGCATGTACGATTCTCATTAAAAAGATCATTTTAATAACGGTATAACAAGTGTAATTTTACCAGTAGAAGTTTAGTTTGAGCTACTAGTTTATTCTTAGGTCCCTGTTTGGAATGACCTACTAGTCTTTTCTTAGGTCCCTGTTTGGAATGACCTACTAATATATTCTTAGGTCCCTGTTTGGAATGAGCTACTAGTCTTTTCTTAGGTCCATCTTTGGAATGACCTACTAGTCTATTCTTAGGTCCCTGTTTGGAATGACCTACAAGTCTATTATTAGGTCCTTGTTTGGAATGAGCTACTAGTCTTTTCTTAAGTCCGTCTTTGGAATGACCTACTAGCCTATTCTTAGGTCCCTGTTTGGAATTATATATACTCAAGCGTCACTAAATGCCTTTGATGTATGAGCTAATTGCATCTAAGTACGTACCAAAGGTATAAGATATTGTCCTTTCTAAAAAGTATTAGTTCATCATCAAGTAACGTTCAAATTTGGATGTATTTTGCAACGTGTTCTGTGCTATATCAACTGTGAAAACTTAACATAAATGCTTCTCTTGCCAATAGTGTGCAAGAGAGTAGAGAAATGTTTAAAAGAAAAATGTTAGAGGGATAAGATTTTGTACGGTTACACTAAATCCAACTATGCCGCCAAAATATCACTGAATGCATTTAAAAGAGATTTTAAAAATTCCATTTATCATCAAAAATGAAGATCTCTTGATTGGTGAGTGTCACTGATGGATGAGATTTTTGTATAGTAATTACAGCTGAAACTCTTGACGAAATGATGCACATTTTACCTAAAATATTTTATAAATGCCAGCAGAAATTAAGTTGCTGTAATTTCCTTTACCACTTACGGAACTCATCACAAGAGAACATCACCATCTGCCTCTGGAACGCGCTCCACCATGATTATGTAGGCCGCTGAAGGTTATAGATGTTCTGTATAATACACGATTCATTATTTTTCGACTTTCATTATTTTTTGTTGAGTCAACAAGTAAACCTTATGTTATGAAGCGTTTTTGGGTACACATGTTTCAAAACCCTGGTCGTTAGTGTAGGCGCAAAGAATATCTTGGAATTTCGTCAAGGAAAACGTGCCAATTACAACATAAAAAAGTCTCTAAATAAATGGATGCTACAATATTTGGAATGGTAGTTAAGTTCAGCCTGATGACCACACGCACCGAACAAAAATGAATCGTATAAAGATGTAGGTTGAGAAACGTTACATACAATGTTTTATTTTGCACAAAGTTTCTCATACAACATTGTACATTCCCTTGGCAGATTGAACAGTACCAGTCATTTCATCCGATAACAGCAAAGTGGCAGCATTTCTGATTTTTCTTGTCCTTGTTTTCATTTCAGATTATATACAAACGTTCATCCCAAGCGTAGACGTTCTTATATGGCTACTAGTAACATATAACCCCATAATGCTTCAAACGTCAAATTTCAAGAGGATCTTAAATTAAGACATTTCTTTTCGATATTCATGTCCTATTGTAAGGACACAGTTTAGCAGAAGCTTATAGAAAGTAAAAAAAAATCATAGTATCTGCTTTTCCTATTTGGAAGAATTGTATTCGACACATCTTGCTTTAAAATAAAAATGATATATTCAATTCGAATTGTTTATAATTCTCATCGGAAATACTTTCTTGTTCTACAGACAAAGTACTAAGCTCGTATGTTCAAGACAAAGATCAAATGTGGAAAATATGAATTCAATGTGACAAAAATTCCCAATGACAAATTTACTCAACAGTTTGCGACCAATGGAATAATTCAGAAAGACTGAAAAGTGTTGTGAATTACTCTAAAGTACCTACGTTTAATGACTAGAAACCAAGAAAAGGCACAAGGAGAGCACATCATTCAAACATCATCAATGTTTCTTGCAGAACCCAAATTTCACTCATCATTTCATCGAATGCATGAATCTATACGAGAGGGTCAACAGTGTTAACACATTTTAAAATCTTTTCATTTTGAGAGAGAGAGAGAGAGAGAGAGAGAGAGAGAGAGAGAGAGAGAGAGAGAGAGAGAGAGAGAGAGAGAGAGAGAGAGAGAGAGAAGAAAACAATACAAGTCTGAAGAACATGCATAAATACAGATATACTTCCTAAATGGAAAATAAAGTAGCTCTTAAGTTGATATCGCTACTGTGTTAAAAAAAAGTCGTATTGTCAGGTGATTACTTTTTACATAATAAATATATATCTTATTATGAGATATTGAAAAATATTATAATTGTGGATACAGTTTTGTGTTTCTTAACATTGAAATATGACAATAAAGGTTTATGAAAAAACAACTGGGTTGTATAGGTTACCATTGATAAGTAGAAATACCACAAAACTTTGTAGGCCAAATACTTTAAAGCGAAAATATAGAATTATGTAACAGATTTGAATTTATAATATGATTTTTATTTAAGTGGCTTGAAATTATGATAGCTATATTTTAATTCGTTTAAGTGAATGGTTAGCAGTATAGTAAAAGTACATGCATACTCCGTCAAAAGAGTTTAATTCATGACAACGCCGATCGCTAACGTGAAATCATCAAGGTTGACTTGCAAGTATGAATAGGAGTCACTTGACTTGCAAGTAGGAATAGGAGTCACTTGACTTGCAAGTAGGAATAGGAGTCACCTTGCAAGTATGAATAAGAGTCACCTTGCAAGTATGAATATGAGTCACCTTGCAAGTATGAATAAGAGTCACATTGCCAGTATGAATAGGAGTCACCTTGCAAGTATGAATAGGAGTCACCTTGCAAGTACGAATAGGAGTCACCTTGCAAGTACGAATAAGAGTCACGCAGACAAAGCGTGTAAAGTAAATGCCCTGTCGAGAACTGTCAAGTGTAATAGCATTTGATTGGCTCAGTAGTGTTTGAATGTCACCAATTTATTATGAAAAAAATATAATATGTTTCAAATTATTCTAGAAATTGTTGTGATTTGCAAACGTTCATTAAATAATGACCTTGCCGAGCACTTATTTTATTATTTTGCAGTTGTGCTATTGTTCGTGATGATGTATGTAGGGCCTGTAATAAGAGTATGAGAATGTCTGTCGTGCCTTTGCTGTAATATGGAAGGCTTTTGCTTACCTGAACAATTGTTGACGAATGCATTTTGCTTACTTTTACAATTAAGTATTGATCATAAAATTTGACATATTACCAATAAATTGTAGTGTTTCCGCAATAACTTAATGCTTGATTCATTTCTTGATTCTATTTGTGAGGCATTTGAAATCCATATCAACAATGAAGCTATACAAACCATGTAATCAGGGTATTAATAAAACCTTCACTGTGACAGAAAAATGAACCACATGATATGTCACGCCCTCAAGCAATCTCGTGATATTTTAGTCTCATTTACGATTTTGTTATTTGGAATAAGCGATACACACTACAGTAAGGATGCATTAGCAAGCCGGAATCCGCTACAAAATACGGAGTACGTGGATATATTTTTTCTTTAATAAATTTTGCATGATGAAAAAAAAATAAAAAAATAATACATGATAGCAGTGCAAGGCTATTTTTTTTTCATTTTCAAATTAGTGTATGTTTATAAATCGTTTCGTACCGTGCGAGGGAGGGGTCTCAAATTCAAGACAAAAGAATTTCCTTTCTTATTTGTATGGAATAATAGAGCAAATATGATTGCCGATATTGACTAGTAATGACAAGCTTTTAATTTACGCGCACACACATTAAGACAATTTGAAAAATAAAAACAAACAATAAAATTAACTTGTAAGAGCTTCATATTACTGCAAATCAACAGTGGCAAAATGCTCAACATTACTCTCTCTCTCTCTCTCTCTCTCTCTCTCTCTCTCTCTCTCTCTCTCTCTCTCTCTCTCTCTCTCTCTCTCATTTGTAATCTAGTGTGTATTATATGCAGCAGCGTTACAACATGAAGCCTAAAATTAA
This sequence comes from Potamilus streckersoni, assembly GCA_016746295.1. NCBI lineage: Eukaryota > Metazoa > Mollusca > Bivalvia > Unionida > Unionidae > Potamilus > Potamilus streckersoni. The sequence continues at coordinate 392,545 of JAEAOA010000291.1, forward strand.
ATATATTTGTTATAGTATCTCATGTACACTTATAATAATGTATACGTATTCTATAGAATATTTTTTGTTAAGTATTATTGTTTTATAAACCAATATTGCTAATTTTACCGGAAGGCTTAAATTGAAAATGTTGTGCAGATGCATACATTTGTTAGCATTTAAAAAATGTATATAAATACTTTAATTAGAACGAGCAACATATGTCAGTTTTTGTTTTCTCTCCCTCTCATATATATATATATATATATATATATATATATATATATATATATATATATATATATATATATATATATATATATATATATATATGCAATAAACTGACGACGAACAGTACGAAACTAGTAACTAACAAGCCTAAGCGCTTTCGACTCTTAATGAGTCTTTTTCAAAGGCAAATACAAAACATATATACGATAAACAAGTAAACACAAAAACGTTGTGTTTGTAAACCTCTACATGGCTGTCTTCACATGTGCTAAAACTATAAATACAACCAGCTTGTATAGACTAGATGCAGAAACTGAAAACGTTGTATAATTCCCTAAAAGTCTACAAGCCAAAGCGACATCTATTTTTACTTTTTGTACACATGTAACGCAGATTATATCCCGGATATTTGATTCTATACCGGTTATTCTTATAGTAAAAATTGAAGGATAATAATATTTAGAAAATGTTAAATTTTACTAGTGCATAGTTTTCATTTTCTAGCCTTCTTGGTTTAGACCGCTTGGTTTCAATGTTCTAAGGCGGCGTATCCAGTATGATTCCTTTTCCTTCCTGGCTTCGGAACTCCAGCTGTGGTTGTTAGCAATAGCGATAAGTATTATATCACTGAAAGTGTGGCCAGGGGAGGAGAAGTGTTCTGCGACCGGGCTTCTGTACAGCTTTTTTGTCATCCAATCAGATCTATGAAGGTTTATCCTTTTGTGTAGCTTTTCAGTTTCTCCGACGTACTGAAGGCCACAGATCTTACATGTGATGAGATAAATCACATTCTCTGTTTTGCATGTTTTGTTTGGACCATGTATGTTTAGTTTTTCTTTAGTCACTGTGCTAGTGAATGTCTTGGTCTCTATCATATGTTGACAGGTTTTGCATCATTTATCGCCACATGGTCCAGATTGACTAGGTTGGTTTTGACTAGCGATTGGCGTTAGCTTTGCCCTGACTAGGATGTCCTTTAGGTTTTTTGGTCTCCGGTAAGCTACTACAGGTTTGTTCGGAAGTATTAGGTTTAGTATGTCTGACGATTGCACGGTTGGCCAGTGGTTTGCGATGATTTTACCTACTTTGGGATTGTCTGGGTGATAGGTCAGAATAAATGATATCCTATCAACCTTTTCTTTCTGTCCATATCTGAGTAGGTCATCACGGTTTGTTTGTTTGGCCTTTGGATTGCCTCCGCAATCAGGTCTTTGTCGTAGCCTCGGTAAATTAAATGTTAGCCAGCTTTTCAGACCTTTCTAGGAATCTTTCATCGTCGGAACAAATTCTGCGTATCCTCAGTGCCTGGCTATATGGAATGTTCTTAATGCAGTGTTTTGGATGTGAGCTGGTTGGGAGGAGATACTGGTGTTTGTCGGTTGGTTTCGAGTAGATGTCTGTGTGTAATTTGTTTTCCACCAGTCTGGTTGTTGTGTCCAGGAAAACATGGTTTGAGTTGGAAATTTCTGCCGTGAATTTTATTGAAGGATGGAAGTTGTTTGCCTTTGATATGAACTCATCCAGACTTTCTCTTCCATACTGCCACTTCATTTCTATGTCATCGATAAAGCGTACCCACTGGTATGGTGTACGCTCAACCGATGCTAAGAGCTGACCCTCAAGTTTTCCCATGAAAATGTTAGCATACGAAGGGGCCATTTTAGTATCCATTGCAGTCCCATTGATTTGTAGGTAGTTTTCTTCATACAAATTATACAACGTTTTCAGTTTCCGCATCTAGTCTATACAAGCTGGTTGTATTTATAGTTTTAGCACATGTGAAGACAGCCATGTAGAGGTTTACAAACACAACGTTTTTTCTGTTTTTTTGTTTATCGTATATATGTTTTGTATTTGCCTTTGAAAAAGACTCATTAAGAGTCGAAAGCGCTTAGGCTAGTTAGTTACTAGTTTCGTACTGTTCATCGTCAGTTTATTGCATCTTTTTTAATTAATCCCTGACACACGTGATCCCTTGGTGGATCCAGTACGCTTGAAAGGGTTGTTATTCGCCATATGATTTGTATTCTTTATATATATATATATATATATATATATATATATATATATATATATATATATATCTATATATATATATATATATATATATATATATATATATATATATATATATATATATATATATATATATATATATATGGGATACGAAGTATGATTATTTTCTTTGAAAGAATATCAGGATAGTTTGTTTAAATTTTGTTTTTTCCTTAAACCTCAGCCTAAAACCTATCTTACATAGTATCTATTTGTTGTTTAAAGAAAAAGAACTTATTCAAACTACTGTTAAAGTTAAACCAAATTGTCTCTCGAGGTGGGCCGAATTGTCTTTAGGCCAAATCGACTATAATTTTGTATCAATGATACAATTTACCCATCCCTCGCCCTGTTCGATCCCACAGCTGCCTTGTCACAAGAAAATATTCAAAATAGCTTTTAACTGTCAAAAATGAATGTAAAAAGGAGGGGTTGGTGGCAGTGTTTGTTCTATATAAAAGCCATCAGTTGTATAAGGAATTAACATGACTGTCGCAGTCAAAATTTCACATGCACGCTTTCTACTAAAAAATCATTAGCTTGTTTTATTTGCATCTTCAATGTAAACTTATTCTCTTTTTTCTGCAGTAGGTCATTTTCGGATAAAAATTCACCAGATAAACTGTCCAGTGATACCCAAATCCAATTAGATTCTTCATTAGTGTCATAAACCGAAGATAAACGTCACGATCTGTTGATTATTAAAAATTTAAATATTGCTTGATAATCTTTGCCATTTCCATTTGTTTAGCCCTAACTAATAATAGTCCCCCAATTTCCCTTGTAAACGAGAGTCTGAATTTTTAATGATGAATACTGGTGCATCTATATCAATGTACAACATCTTTACGTCTTGGTGTAGAAATAAAGTTTGGGAAGCAGCCTACAAGGCGGACCGATACCTGAGATAAAGCAGGAAATCAATAAGCAGAATGAACTATTGCTGAAAATTAATAATTATTCATACATAATTACCTGTACACACTTTAAATTGAAGTACCGTCTATACTCGTTTATGAGTTCAGCTACAAACTGCACAGACTTAGATCTGTTATCGCATCATATGCCGGCATATCTGGATTGTGCAGTTCGCCAGGAGTAATCAGTAGAACAAACAAGATATACCCTGATGTTCAGTCGGATCAGGGTCTATACTGTTTTGAAATTGACCGGACTCGTTAGCGAACATATACGGAAACGAGTCAGTACCAAAGCTATTAAAGCAGTCCACGAGTGTGCAATATGAAATATTATGTGACGATACCACCAAAGAAAATAATAAACATTGTTATATGACGATATCACCAAATAAAATAATAAACATTGCTATAAGACGATGTCAGGAAAGAAATTAATATTTACTGATTCAAGAAACAAGTATGTCCAGCGAGAAATAATTTCTTTCATCAAGCCTGCCAGAAGGGAGTTAAATATAAAATATGAACAACGGCTGGCATGAGAATGTTGCATACATGGAATTAAATCAAACAAGTATTCATGGAAAAGCTATGTCATATACAGGATGTAAATTTCACATAAGCCATATACAGGATGTAAATTTCACATAAGCCATATACAGGATGTAAATTTCTCATAAGCCGTATACAGGATGTAAATTTCACATAAACCATATACAGGATGTAAATTTCACATAAGCCCTATACAGGATGTAAATTTCTCCTAAGCCATATACGGGATGTAAATTTCACATAAACCATATACAGGATGTAAATTTCACATAAGCCCTATACAGGATGTAAATTTCACATAAGCCATATACGGGATGTAAATTTCACATAAACATTACAGAGTAGATTTGGACACTTTCATACAGAAAATATGATAAAAGATTTTAAAAAAAAATATATAAATTTTCGGACTTTGTTAATAATTTGGGTTTGTGTAGATGTCCGACTAGTGTTATCTTTTCTGACTTTTTGATAGGTTTTTCACACAAGCACACAGCAAATATTAAAAAAAACCCTTCATATTGAATTCTACTTAATTAAGACATACAAAAGAAAATAACAGTTGTGTAAATGTAAATGATCGGTTTTATGATAAAACATTTTCTTACTTTCCCATGGAAAGGTAATAATGTCTTGTTTCATAGCAAAAAAAAAAAAAAGAACAATATCATCAAGTCAAAATGTGCGAAATGTTGGAAAGTCTTCTGGCAAGGTGAATTGACTGGGTAATTTTTATAGCAGAATATCGATATAATTTCATCACTTACAGACCATTACTTCTGTTTTTACAGTACTGTGAATGGGCTCCCGGTAAATTAGCACTGGCGGAAATACGATAAATGTAATAACATTTTGCGAGAAGTCCAGGTGCAGAAGTAATCGATTTCTTCAGTTTTCTCCGTTACTTCGGTCAAGGTTTTCTCAGATTGCACGTCTTAAACCGCTAACATTTTTGGATGGCAGGTCGAAGTCGATTAAATATTACATGATAGGAAATGATTAGTAGTAATCAATAATATAATATATATGTAGCCTTTTTCGAAAACGGCATGCTGAATAATTAAGTTTGTTTTAATTACCAATAATTGACAGGTTATAGGTTGAAGTTTGAAACAATCTCTTTCTAACAGATATTGGTCACACAAAACCTGCCTGTTAGGCTTTGTTTAGAAGATTTTGCACTGTTGATTTAAGCTTCCTTTGGAATACCTCGAACTATTGGTTTCAAACTACATGTGCCTCTTTCACGTCGATGTCTTGTGAAATGGCTTGGTAACCAATATCCAGGAAAGGTAAAGAAAATGCGATGAGCAGTTTGCTACTTATCGACGGTCTTATTATTGTGTGTGATTATTCATGAAGGCGACTGTATAAATTATGCAGAGGATTTTTTTTTACATATGGGGCATAATATTGAAACTGTTTTTCTAATCGATACAGATTGTTTCATTATTCAGCTGGTGTCATAACTTTATTTATAAGAGAAACAGTCTCATACAAAGACGCTTGAAAGGCAAAACAACCACATAAAGGAATATCAAATACATTTTTCTATGATAGAGCATGCATTGAATTTACTGACTTGAATAGATCGACTTCTGTTCTTTTCTCTTTCTGGCAATAATTATTTCTTGCTATTCCTACTTTTAATAAAGGCAACATTATTACTGGAGTTTAAAATGTTGCTTAAAGCTATTGTTGTTATTTTTGTTTCTCTCAGAATAGAATATTACAACGGAAAGCATATATTAAGTCAAATGTGGGATGGGTTGTATACGGTTCTCTTTCCTTAACGATCGATACATACTTACTTTTCCTGGAATGATGCTTGGAACAGGTGCTGTTTAATTTCCTAAATGGCTCACCACTCTTACAAAACGAAAATTGTCAAGAAGGAATAATTTTATTTAGATGTTTGAGGATTATTAAATGAAGATCATATGTAGCAAGTGAAAGTTGAAAGGATCATCCCGGTAATAAATCTGTGCTGTGAATTCTGACTGCCAAGTTTAAATCTGATATATAGATTATTTATTTTTACAACTAATATTTAAATTAAGTTTAGAATATGCTTGGAATCTAAATCCTGAAATCAAATGTAATCTGCTGACTATTATTGCGTGACAAGAACAGTATGTATGTATGTATGTATGTATGTATGTATGTATGTATGTATGTATGTATGTATGTATGTATGTATGTATGTATGTATGTATGTATGTATGTATGTATGTATGTATTTATGTATGTATGTATGTAACAGACCTGACTATTATAATAAACGAAACACATTATCTAGTTTCTGACCGCGATCCAGAAACAGTGGTGGATATGGTAAACAACTTTAAGTTTTTTAAAAATTCCTTCCCAGAATAATAACCATTGTTTTCAGTTAAGACCATACTGAGAATACGTGATGTTAGGCATGCAAAAATATTCTATTTTGTTCTTAAAGGGTGGCCATGGGACCCTCATATGAGAATCTGTTTGGCATCTTAAATTAGAGTATAACTGTTTTCTGGATAGAATTTGTGTATTTGGGTTCCAAACCATTGACACATAAAGATGTTATGTTGTGAGAAGTTTGAGTTGAAATTCTGTTATGGAATACAAATGATTCTTTTCACTGGAAATATATATGTGTTCGTACAGAATTATTGTGCAAAGACATTCATTAAAATTCATTTGGAATTCAAAGCTGGAATATTATTCTCTGTGATTCAACAATGAAATGGTGACACATCTGTACTTTGAAGCTACAACTGACGTCGTCGCCGTACATTTTGAATTTCATTGGGACTCAAACTGAGTTTCATTTAGGATTTTTTAATAATAGAACTAATAGAACTTCTATTTTTTAATTCTTGGATTAATTTTGAATTTAATTTGTAAATCCGTAAGTTCTTTTCACATTTTTCTCATTTTTACCGTGGTTTTCTAAAGAAATATCATATTTGTTTAATTTTACTGAGCTTGTTGACGTCTCTCCATTCTTGCTACTTTGTAAGAGCCTAATCACGTAACTAATATATATATATATATATATATATATATATATATATATATATATATATATATATATATATATATATATATATATATATATATATATATATATTTACAATCTCAGCACAATGAAGCATGCACAGAATATACATTTTAGTTTTTTAGTTAATACTTTTATTCTTAGCTATAATGTGTATATGTCAAGTTATTAAACAAAGAAGTTGCCAAGGCCGCTATCAATTTTAGTTTAATATCAGGAATATTTGATATAATAAGCACAAGGGATCAAGGAGAAATATATTTTACAGTTTATCTAATTAATAAGACCTCAGGACTATCAAAATTAGTGAGGACCAATAAAAGCAAAATTAATAATAATAATAATAATAATAATAATAATAATAATAATAATAATAATAATAATAATAATAATAATAATAAAAATAATAAAAAAAATAATAGTAATAATAATAATAACGTGGACTTTATATAGCGCCTAATCTTTAAAAGCTCTAAGCGCTTTACAATATTTGACAACGCTTAAAAAAGAATATAAAAACAAACCATATATATTGAAATCATTACAAAAATTAAAAACAAACACCACAAAATTAGAAACGGAAAACATGCTGTAAATATTTAAGGTAAGGATACGGTTAAAAGAAAACATTATTAGGTCAAAATTAAAAACGACAGCGATTATCATGATTTATGATCCTATAACAGACTCCAAAATAATCATTATATCACATACTCTCACCTTCATCAATGAAAACGCCATCTTTGGTGTAAAACTACACCAAATAGACTTAATTATATAATAACCGACAAAATTTAAAGTAAAGTCATTAAGTCTCAGTATTTGAGATATTTATGACCTTTAAAATTCCGTTCCCAATTTAAAATGAATTCATCTTTGCCATTAGTGCTTACTAATGTTTCTAACCAGCAGGTGCTTGCATTTAGTACTGAAGTTTAATGGTAATAGCCTAAGAGATCGGTTCACAAATATTTCGATCATTATATAACCTCTGCCACAACACCACCATCTATATACCGTTTCACATCGAATTCCTTTATATGTCTGGATAATAAGTATAGATGCCAGTCTGTATCGTCACCAAAGATTATTTTATGGGCATTGAAAATGGAGAAAGTGCGGAGCAGTGATAACAAATATTTTCGAATTGCTTCATTTCTTCGAGAAATAATAAAATGGTGCAATTCTGTGTTACGACAATTCTTCCAGTTTGTATTTGCCATTACTAGTGTCAATAATACAGCTTATGTTGTACCTATAAGCCTACAAATACAAAACCGCATCATATTTGAAGAAAACATACATTATACATTTGAAAGAAACATAACAGCAGATATTTTAAATATAAGGCGATACAGATTAAACCTACAAAATATCAATGCTATACCTATATTTACATTGTGCTCAAATTTACTCCATTCTTATACCAATGGTCAGATTCTGCTACAATTTACTCCATTCTTCAACCTATGTTCAGATTGTGACAAAATGTAATCCATTCTTATACCGATGCTGACATTGTGCTAAAATGTATACCATTTTTATGCCAAAGCTCAGATTGTGCTAAAATGTTCTTTATTCTTATGCCGCTATTCAGATTGCGCTAAAATTTACTCCATTCTTATACCGATGTTGAGATCGTGCTAAAATTTACTCCATGTTTCTACAGATATTCAGATTGCGCTAAAATTATTACAATTTTTAAACCGAAGTTGAGATCGTGCTAAAATTGGTTCCGGTTTTATGCCAAAGCACATATTGTCATAAAATGTATTCATTTCGTATACCGATTTCAGACTGTGCTAAAATTACTCCATTCTTTTACCTATATTCAGAGTCTGCTAAAATGTATTTCATTCTTATAAGGATGTTGAAATTGTGCTAACATTTACTCCACTTTTATTCCAAAGCTCAGATCGTGCTATAATATACTCTATTATTATACCGATATTCAGATTGTGATAAAAGTTACTCCTTTCTTATACCGATATCCAGTTTGTGCTAAAAATTTACTCCATTCTTATGTCGAAATTCAAATTGTGCTAAAATATACTCCATTTTTATACCAATATTAAGATTGTGCCAAAATCTACTCCAGTTTTATGCCAAAGTTCAGATTGTGCTAAATGTATTCCATTCTTATACCGAAATTCAGATTGTGTTAGAATATACTCCATTCTTATACAGATATTCAGAGTGTGTAAAAATGTATTCCATTCTTATCCCGATATTCTGATTGTGGTGAAATTTACTCCATTCTTATACCGATATTCAGATCGTGCTAAAATTTATTATATTCTTATACAAATGTTGAGATTGTGCTAAACTTAAAAACTTTACTCCATTTTTTTATGTCAAAGCTCATATTGTGCTAAAATGTACTCGATTCTTATACCGATATTCAAATTGTGCTAAAATGTACTCGATTCTTATACCGATATTCAGATTGTGACAAAATGTATTCCATTCTTATACAGATGCTGACATTGTGCTAAAATGTACATCATTTTTATGCCAAATATCAGATTGTGCTAAAATGTACTCGATTCTTATTCCTATATTAGGTTGTAATAAAATGTACTCGATTCTTATAGCGATATTCAGATTGTGCAAACAATGTACTCCATTTTTATGACAAAGCTCAGATTGTGCTAAAATGTTCTCCATTCATATAGCCATACTCAGATTGTGCTAAAATTTACTCCATTCTTATACCGTTATCTCGAGTGTACCTACATTTACTCCATGTTTATGCCAAAGGTCATCTAGTGCTAAAATGTACTCGATTCTTATACCGATATTCAGATTGTGCTGAAATATATTCCATTCTTATATCAATATTATTAAGATTGTGCAAAAATACACTCCATTTTTAGGACAAAGCTCAGATTGTGCTAAAATTTACTCCATTCATATGCCCACACTCAGAGTGTTCTAAAATTTACTCCATTCTTATACCGATATCCCGACTGTGCATATATTTACTCCATATTAATGCCAGAGTCAGATAGTGCTAAAATGTACTTCATTCTTATACTGATATTCAGATTGTGCTGAAATTTATTACATTCTTATACCGATATTCAAATTGTGCAAAAAATGCACTCCATTTTTACGCCAAAGCGCAGATTGTGCTAACATTTACTCCACTTTTATGCCAAAGCTCAATTTCTGCTAAAATTTACTCCATTCTTATTACGAGATTCAGATTGTGCTGAAATTTATTCGATTCTTATACTGATATTCAGATTGTGCAAAAGTGTACTTCATTTTTATGCCAGAGCTCAGATGGTGCTAACATTTATTACATTTTTATGCCAAAGCTCATTTTGTGCTGAAATGTATTCCATTCTTATACCGATGTTCAGATTGTGCTGAAATGTGCCCCATTCTTCAACCAATGTTCAGATTGTGCTAAAATTTACTCCTTTATTTTGCCTGTTTCAGATTGTGTTAACTTTAATCCATTCTTATACAAATTTCAAATTGTGCTAAGATTTACTCCATTCTTATACCGATTTTTAGAGTCTTCTAAAATGTACTCTAATTTTATAGAATATTACTCTATTCTATACCTATGTTCAGATATTGTTAATATTTATTCGATTCTTATATAGAAGTTAACACTGTGCTTAAATTTAGTCCATTCTTAAACTGACGTTTGATTTGATAAATTTACTCCAGCTGTTCAGATTCATAAGAATGTTCAGATTGTGATAACATTTACTCCATATTTATATAGATATTCAGATTGTGATAACATTTACTCCATATTTATATAGATATTCAAATTGTGATAAAGTTAACTTTATCCTTACACCAATGCTCAGATGGCACAAATATTTACTCCATTCATACAGATGTGTCCATATCGTGATAAAAATTACTGTTCTTAATGTCCAGATTGAACTAAAATTTACTATATTTTTATATACATGTTCAGACTGTGATAATATTTTCTAGATTCTTGTACCGATATTCAGATTGTGCAAAGCTTTGCTCCTGATAAACTTACGCAATTATCTTTTATGTTATATAATTGTTGGGCACTGAATATCAGCACGTAATTACGTCAATTGCTGGATAAAACCATGTAATAACTAGTATGCTATAAATAGTGTTTTAGGGGAATAGGTGAAGTAATAAACATGATGTAAGAGTCAGGTAAATACGGTTCGCTTAATAAAGAGGTTGTGTCCATTTCGTGCTGAAATGTAAATATATTGGCAAAGTAAATTATATGGTAGTGAAAAGAACACAGCGAAGGCAGAGAGATACCACATACAAGATATTGCATTAACGTCGGAACCCTGGGTAACATAAAAAGCACTCTCCGGACGAGCTATTTTAAAGACGTGACATAAAACAAAATATAACAACATGACGGACAGGTACACAGTATATTTTTACGAAAATATAATACGGAACAGAAACAAACATTACAACGCGAACAATGACAACAATATAAAGACAAAAAACAAAACAAACCAATGTGCAGCGTTTCACACACATTTGTAAAACTATTAAGCGTATGTGTATATGACACATAAACGAAGGCTTATATCTGAAAATTTAAGTAAGAAGTTGTTATTAAATGGAAGTACTATATTTATTAATTAAGATAGGATGAAATCGTGGCGCTAAGTGCTCAAATTTAAATAATGAAACCTAAGTAAATTAATTAAAAAAGTAGTAAAGGTAAAACAGATAAAAAAACAAAATAGGTATTTCTAGTTACGATACTACTGATCACACAGACATCTACCTTGCTAAATATTAACATAAGAGAGAAACAAAATTTATTTTATGTTTATTCCTGCTAACATAAAGCTCCATCATGTATTCGTCGTACGGCAGACAATCTGCATTTGAATGAAGAAATTTGGATGAAAAAACCATACATGTAAAAACAAAGTATGCAACAAATGTACTGTATCAACGGCTAATGAAGAGTTTTCGGTACAGAGATGTTGAGGCACATCAAGTAGATGAATGCAAAATAAGGTCAAGGAGCAAACACTGTTTGAATTCCCTTCTCATTGATAGCAACCATTTGTGCAAGATTTAGATGGACAGGTATCAATAGAATGGTACACAGACGGCAAAGCTGCATAACACACCAACAAACCTTTGGTCTTGAAATCTGGCAAGTTTGTGTCAGCATATACTTTTGACATGTATCTTGAATTAAGGAGGGAAGCAATTCCCGTCGATGGTTGGAATATGCTGAATCGGGTAGTAAAGCATCACAAAGGCTCCAATATTAGATTTGTATCGTCTCTTTTTTCACGAATCACGGACTAAATGTTGCCTTGCTTACACTGTTAGTAAGAAAGTGCTCTTTGGTAGGACAACGTTTTACAAAGGTTCCAAGGCAAAGTAGAGCTATCCGGTTAAGTTTTATAATGTTGCCATGCACATCTGGAATTCAGGCATTGTGTGCATGTGTAGGAAAGCTTTGTGCATATAGTGGCATGGAATGTCTTGTGGTTTAACAATGTCAGGAGTTGCACAATGACTTACTAAAAGAAGGGAAAGTGATACAACATTGCCTTTCACGCACACAAACTCAACTCGGAAAGCATTTAGTCAATGAACACACAGGGCTAACTCACAGATGAGTGAAGCATAAACAGAGATAATACATCACACTGATGAGTAATACCCTTTAGCAATGAAGAATACAGGGTTAATATCTAATTGGTGGGCGAGATGCTGTTAAAAGAGCAATGCCGTGTTTTTAATAATCTGCAGTTTTAATGTCAACAAAAGGTTCAAATCATTAATTGAAAAGTACCAGCAAATGATTTAAATTTTTTTTCTCATACCTGCTAGCAGACATGAATAGTTTTTGGGATATGCAACTGTGAGTCAACTGATTCCATATTTCTTTACTCTGGACCGAATAATTGGAACATAGAGCGCCGACTAATTTGCTGGCGTGTGCAGATTACCAGGAACAGCGCATGCGTTTTGTAATTTCTTTCTTTATGGAAAACATCCTCTAAGGAAGTTTAAGAAAGGATTTTCTTAATTATACACTGGGTCAAGTGAGTCAATATTGAAGCAAAGTGCAATAAATAAAAAGAAGACAGAGGCCGATAAAGCGGGAATTAATTCTTAAACCCAGAGTAAGTTATTAGATTCTTGCCCTTTTATTAACAAGCATCTATATGTGCTGCAACATACGGTGCAGTAAATGTGTGAGAAGGCTAACAAATGGCAAAGTTGGCAAAGTGGCAGATCCTTTCAGTGGTATCGAACCTGAAATTGTGAATATTATACCAGGTGGACTTGCACCCAAAGAAACATTACATGAAAGAGCTAAATATCATGAATACTTAGAAAGTTGTAATGTGAGTGCAAAAGTAAGGGAAATAAGAGCAATAGTCCTTTATATATACTGCATAATATACAAATAAAAACCCATGATTTCCTTCTAGCTCCAACGGAGAAAAGAATTAAATAGCCCTGAAACTTACTGGATTGAATGCTGATAGAACGTTGCTCACTTAAACGCCTGCCGTTAGTTCCAAAAATTCGAGAAGTTCGAAATGTCTTCCAATGCGAATTTCCATCAAAGCTGTACTATTTCATACAGACAGATGGCACCCTTAGAAAAGCAACAAAATTACTCTACTGGATGACCTAGAAATATGTATACCAGTCTAAGCTAGGTCTAACCTCAAGGCCGAGGAGTACACTGCATGATTCAAATGGAATGACAGGTATTCAGACATTTAAAGCACTGATGAGTTTATTAAGACAACTGTGAATTTTTTTCGCGAGTCCCCTAAGTGATAGACAGTGTAATCAGGTGAATGTGGTGTATGATCCGCATGACGTGAGACATTCTGTAAAGTAATGAGAACTTTCAACACGCCATGAACTGTATCACTTCCAACAGAGAATAGATTGCTCAGACACACCATTACTAAAAAGCTGTAAGAAATATTTTAAACTTTATTTTTTAAAATAAAAACACAGGTATCTTGAGACGATAATGGATAACTCTTACCTCTTAAAAGCTGTCAACGTTTTCTTGCCTGTGTTTTCACGAAAGGTCTGTAGGTTAGGCAAGTGAGAAGCACAAGATAAGTCGTGGTGCGATACCTAAGATGGCATTGATGAAATAATAGTTTTGCATGCCATCAGGTTGCTGACGAACGAAATCATCATTGTCCAGTGGCAGTAATATGGGTTCATCTCCATACATACATTCATGTCATATATGGTTCAATAGATTTATTCTGGACTCCCTTCTTTGACTGAGAGCAAACAAACCATTTGATTTCTATTTGTAGAGAAGGCAAAACCTTCAATGTTTATGTCAATATTGTAATTGGCACTCTCAAATATGGGTTATAGTGTCACCATAAACCAATAAAATTCGAACTGTGCGCAGCGCAGTAATTTACAAAATGTATGATTTAATGAACACCACAATCGATGTTAATGAGGTGAGATGAAAAGCTACTCACATATGGAGGGGGATTACAGCCATAATTCTATGCGTGTATTTTCTAATCTTCCTTGATGCATTATTGTAAATGGCTGCTTGCAAGTAATACGTTCTTAGTTCTATCCATGTATATTGTATTCTTCATTAATGCAAATTGTCCTTTTCATTTTTCAAGTGATACTTCCCTTCTGCATTATTGTAAATTGCTGCTTGCAAGTGCTACATTCATAATTCTAGTCACGAGTTTTCTATTCCTCATTGATGCAAGCTGTAAATGGCTGCTTGCAAGTTCTTAGATCTACTTTCCTTCTGCAACATTGTATCTTACAGTTTGCCAACTACTGAATTGATTCAGCAGTTTGCCTTATAGCAAACGCTATGTCAGTTATTACAAGTGTTATATATTCTGTTTGTAAACTCGCCACATTACAACGACATCATTTCAACTACTGATTTCATTCAGATTTGGCTTGCAACAATATAAATACTAGGGTTTATCAGTATCGTCTTTGTTGTCCAACTCGTGTTCCCATCTGGTGTCGTAATGGTATTAGCGTGGCATTATGACAACAGGCGATGCTCTCTGTTTCTAAAGTTTTCCTTCACCAGAAATAATTAATACTCCTTTACAGCATTTATTTTGTGTCGATAAACATTGTAATTCTTTAAGTCCTTTTTTAAGATGTACGTTAGCAACGAAGTTTTCATCGCTCTCTAAAACCATGTTTTCTCGAAGATCTACGTGATTTAAAGCACCAAAAACGCATACATTTCAATAAGATGGTCCATATTATTCAACGTCGGTTTAGACGCACTTAAGTATTTACTTTCACCATTTAAGAAATCTACTTCTTAGTAATGCTCTGATTACATCGGAAACATTAGTTATTTTAGCAAAGTAAGGATCAGAAATGACACTGATATATTCCCTGGTACTCTTCTTAACGAGTTTTCATCAGAGGACCCCTGCTTGTAAGGATTGTACTGTAGTAACCCATTTTGACGCACCTCATATAAATCTATATTTTCCTGTCATACTACCGTGCAGATGCTTTGTATTGCCAATTTCATCAAAATTAGATATAGCCGTATCTACACTATTATCAATGAACCTTCATCTTTAAGAGAGCCCGATCTTTCTTCTCTCTCTTTCTTTCTAATCATGGACAAAGACATCTCTTAAAGTTACTAGGATTTTCCTCTCATATCAGGAAATGTGAAGATTATGATAAAAATCGTATCATAATAAATGGTGGAGAATACTGGTACAATAAGTTTATTGTTTACTATTTAATATTTAATTCGTTTATATATTTCGCTACCTACACAGATAACCAAATCTTACCGTATTTACTTGTGTGAGAGAGAATTGTAATTTCCGCTTAGCCATCCATGTTGATGCAGATGTTGTTTATTTTGTCAACCAAATGGAGTTTGATAATGTTATTGAGGCTTTCCTCTCACGAGTTTCATATGAAATCAAATGAATGTGTGCCTTACAGTATTTTGTCTCAACGATAACGGCATAGAAACAGCTCTAATGCCTTCAAATCAGTCGGAAGAGGTGCTTCCTTCCCTTGTTTGGCAACAGCAATCGATGTTGAAGGTTTTTCATTATACATGTATATATGTTTCTGAAATGATGAAATAGTCATGTGTCGGAATGATTCCCGATATCGAATTTTGAGCAGCTATTGGCCTATATGCGGCCAACTTCGGAGTCAAATTTGTTTGAAACAATACAGTTGATACATTCTCTTTCATACGTCACTGGTAACATCAGTAATACATAACCATTTCATGGTTTTGCGATTTTAATGATATTTCACTTATTGCTCTTAGGTTAGATCAAAAAGGCAATTTATATTTTATATACGAGCAGGTCAATGTTTGATTGCAAGTGAACAGAAGTCGTGTTTTTTTTAGGGTAGTTCTCACGCAACTCTAAAATTTTCACTTTTCTTACTTTTGTTTAATATATAACTTTTAATCCATTCTCTTCGTAAACCTTTTCACTTTAATGTAGATATATTTCTTTCTTTGTATTATGTAACTCAATATCGGCTTGCTAGTACTATCTGTAGGAATGATAATTCTTTTCACCACGCTTCGCTGAAGCAAAACAATAACCGTATTCACCGATACATATGTTCTGCTCATGTTCTAAAAAAAAGAAAAATAACAGAAATGAGTAAACAAACATATGAAATGAAAAATAAAGCAAATAAGAATTGCATGCAGATATTAACTCTCTATAATCGTCTGTCAGGAGTAGTCAAAGTAGTGGGTTGTGAAGAATTTTCTTAAATATTTTAAAAACCTTTTGCTTTTTAAAATTTTTCTCAACTTGTATGTATCGTCGTGCAATGCTGTTTTCATTGTATTTTTGAATTATAATCAACGTTGCAAAGAGCATTTTCAATGCAGTTTGGGAATCTTACTAATTATTTGCATTGTTGTTTTATTGTACAGTGTTTTCTTTTGATGCATTTGATGAACTCTACTGAATATACCGCAATGATCGTTCATTGCATCATTTTTAGTCTTGTTGACTGATTTAACAATGCTTTTATAATTGTATTTTGATCTACCTTTTACCTTTCTTTGTATTAATGTAATTTTGTCCCTTGTTGAATCTCGATACTTAGATCAAATAACTCGGATAGTATTATCAGGATAAAAGTTTTGACTAAAAGTAATATAATTGAAATTTTCTCTAAATCGTATCCAAATGTTCATTACATTATGTTGAAAGCGGTTTCCACTAAAATATATTAAAATTGACGTTATTTTTCTGTTACAACTATATACTTTTTTGATAAAGATTGCGTTTTACAAGTAAGTAAAAATCCCCCTCTGGTATTATAGACTGTATGCCAAGTCAGCAAAATATGCAGTACGGATAGACCAAGTTCCAAAGCTTCATTTTGAATGAATAAGCCACAAGACTCAGCCTTTCTTTAAAACAAAATGCTAAAGAGACCAATTCTGATGTAAGAGAACCACACTCGCTTCCATTAAAAATAGACGCGATCCTCCTTCTGATTCGAGTCGGACGCACACCTCCTTCTGATTCGAGACGGACACACACAGGCCTAACACAATTCCAAATTTGACCATGACATATGTTAAAATCAGTTTAGAGTTGCGCGGCTTGTGTAATTAGTCCATTCTCTCAGAAGAATCAGAAGACTTCGAACGTCTTTATTACCGGTAACAATCGTTTGTGTTCGTAAATGTCTTCAAATAATAAGTTCATTAAAATTAGAGTTATACGGTAAACTCCATAATGTTGTAACCTTCTTGTGAGTTCCTTTTATTTTATATTATCATGTACTAGAATGTTTGATTTTTTTAAAGAAGTTGTATTGATTTGTATACCTGGTAACTCTTATTTGAAAAGATAAATGCGCTACCAACTTCATGCATAGATTTCATTTGGAAATAAAATATTCTTTAAGTAATAAAGAATAATGTTTAGTAATTAACTTCAAATTAGTACTCTATTTTAAATTTAGTAAAAAAGATTTCTCCAAAATGATAAGTTCATTAATCGCATCTATTTAATTTTATACTCTTTAGCTATTGTGAATTTGGTTGAGATTGAATTATCTGTATGATATTCTAAAATGCAGAAATTATATAAATGTATGAAGTTATGAAGATGATAGGTAGGAAGGAAAAGTATAGTTTTATATGTATTTCGTGTATTTTAAATATAAAGGCTCTATAAGGTGTATCTCTATAATGTAGTATTATATATGAATTATTTAAATAAAGTCATTTCACTTAGAAGATCAGAAGGCTTTGTTTGTCTTTCTTACAGCCGACACGGAACCCTCGCATTGCCAAGTTCCCCACAAAAGATGTATCCGTATCTAGACCATTATGAGTGACACCTTCATCTTTAAGAGAGCCCTAATTCTTTCTTTCTTTCTTTCTCTATCTCTCTCTCAGACACACACACACACACACACACACACACACACACACACACACACAAACACACACACACATCATGGGCAAAGACATCTCTTAAAGTTAGTATCATTTCTTTCTCATAGCAGGGAATGAGAGGAAAATTATGATAAAAATTAAAAATCTTATCATAATATATCTATGCTACAGTGTATGTTTTGTATGTGATGTCCTTGTTTCAAGTCATTTACCTCTTGCTTTTGTATTCGAATTGGAGATTTAGAATGGAATTGGAGATATGAAATACTTGCCACAGACAACGTGTGACAAAACATGCTGGCTATTGCAAATATATATATATATATATATATATATATATATATATATATATATATATATATATATATATATATATATATATATATATATATACAGTTCAAAATAAATATATACAATTAAATATAATTAAAAATATACAATTGAACTGCCACTGTAAACTGCAGACTAACAGTAAAAATTAATTTCATAGGGACGAGTGAATAAACAGAAACATTATATCTGTAATGCACACACACATAAACAAGAGAATGTATGGACTTGATGTGAAATTATCTACAATTTGTTCAAGTCTTATGAGGTCTTTACTGATACAAAAATCAGACATTTTACTGCATTACTTTAAAAAAAACTTGCTCTTAATTGATAACATTGTGAATGAGAATATATTCACAAATAATGTCCTCAAGCCTTACTTGTAGGCGGCTACCCTCTTCTGTCACAGTGCGGTAGCAGTAAAGTAGTGGTATACCAATAAAATATCCAAATAAAAATGCGATGGAAAAGGTCAGTGGAAATATAACATTGTGCAAATGCATCGAATTGCATATAATTTGATACATTTTAATTTGTTGTGAGCTTCTTACAGGTCTCATCTTTTCCGAACTTTAATACTCTGAGAAATCAGCTTACTGCGATACGGTTATTCGAATGAGATGCCCAAACACACCGTAAAGTGGTGTAACCTCTTGTTGTGACTGTCCGTGGGGTAGTCTTATTGTAAGAAATTGAATTTTCACAGTGCCATATGTTGTCAAAATGAGGCATTATTTTATGTTACTTTCGTGATGCTGACACGCAACGCGCTTTATTCTACATTATAATCATATTTTTTAAGGCAGAATTTGTGTTACTTGTGATTTAGCACATTTATAAACATAATATTAAAACTTGTAATAACTGACATAGAACAAGTAATACGACAAACTACAGAATCAATTCAGTAGTTGTGCCATCCGTATGCGACCAGAAATGGATGGGAAAATTGAAGAGAAAACAAGGCAGCCCACAATTTTGACACATGCCTCTGCTCTGATAGAGGTTATTAAATTGTGGAAACTTCGCTGCGGACTTTCATCTCAATGGCATCTTTTTACCTCGGCGTGTACACGTAAAGGTAAAGGTCCATACCTATAAAGTAGTATTTTGCTGTCGTACAGAAGTTGTGCGAACCTTGTTATAACAACAATTATGTAGATGAACACTGATATATTAGATAATGTATAACAACGATGTAAATAAAGACTGTGATATCGGATAATGGGCAACAAAGATGTAGATGAAGACTGCGATATTGGATAATGGGCAACAATGATGTAGATGAAGACTGCGATATTGGATAATGTACAACAATGATGTAGATGAAGACTGAGATATTGGATAATGGGCAACAATGATCAAATCTTGTCAACTTTTAGCATCTAGCACTGAAATTTGCTCCAGTGTTTTAATTATTTCATCAGACTATTTAGTGTAAGACCACCAATAATGAGTACATAAATAACAGGTGACACGTCCTGTGACGTATTAGCTTCATGAACTAGGGTGGTTCATTAAACCAAGCTTTTAAAGGTGCAGATAGTAAACTACATTTGGTGTCATAGTACCGTTTACGCTCTGTCTATGCACTTTTCGCAGTGAAAGAAAAGTTAAACAGTAACGGGACGCAACGAAAATCAATTTTACTGGCTTATGTTTACCTCATTTTCTTGACCTATAGATCTGAATTAAACAAAAAGTATATGGAAATTTGTACACAACCAGCTGAGGCATATTTTGGTTTTGTAAATACCTTTCCAAATCTGAGAAGAGCAAGATATACTTCAAATTGTAATGTCTTAGTTTGCATGAAAGGAAAGGTTGGTGGCTGCAAATAATCACTGCAGCAATGACGTCCAAGTGTAAACAGTAAATTTAAACAATAATGTAGACAAGAGATTGTTATCTTAATGATTCTGTATAAGTGAGCGAATGTGTCTATAAAAGGGTTTGGGGATCGTTTTTAATCCCATGGGTAGCTATCTATCGCAAAGATTACCGAAATGACAGGCTGCGTGTTAATAAATCTCGTCTTAGCACGAGGCTCGTGAACGTGTTCATAATGCATGGTAATATTGTATGCGCCTTAAGCACGACTAGTGTCAGACGTAACCGGGTCTCATTAGAATATACACGTATACCAAACAGGTAAATATAAACGTTTGACCAGCGAAGGTAGCAGATACACATTCAAGTGGTGATGATAATACCTTTCATAGTTGTTTAGTAAAGTACTACAGACAAGAAAACGATGTAAAGAACCCACAAATGTCAATGTCTATCACAAACAATATTAGTCATTTTTATTAATCTTTATGCATAATTTAATCTTTCAAAATTATATACAACATGTCTCGACGGTTTTCGTTTGCAACGTGCAAGTAATAATTATAACAGCTACATGGTAACAGGTATAAAAACCGCACCTTTATCATACTGATTACTTACCCATTTTCTGAAACTGTATAATGTATTTGGAACATGTGATGATTTTGTATTACTGACAGTTGTGTGCGTTGTGCTTTTGGAGGTGTTACGTGCCATGTCATTTATTATTGCCTAATTACAATGGTAAATGAACTCTTTTACTACAAGTGTCCCTATTTCAACATTCACCCCTGAAAGAATTCTCATTCATATATTGACTAAAGTCATCATCATCATCATCATCATCATCATCATCATCATCATCATCATCATCATCATCTTCATCATCATCATCATCATCATCATCATCATCATCATCATCATCATCATCATCATCATCATCATCATCATCAATCCCTTAACCGAAAAGGTCGTTGGGGCACCACACCTGACTTTACAACCAATGCTCTCCATATTTCCTTATTCTCTACTGCCCTTTGAGAATCTCCAAATCTCATGCCTGTCCACTCCTTAATTTTGTCTTCCCGCCTCTTGTTCTGTCTGCCTCTTCTTTTTGCACCCTCGCAATGTGCCTTGCAAGATTGTTTTTGCCAGTTCAGATGATCTTGAGACATGACTGTACCACTTCAGTTGGCGCTTTTGTTTACAGTGGTCAAGATTGCTTCATAGTATCCGATGGCTCGTTGGATACTGTTGTGGTTGCTTTGTCAATGTATGCGATGTCCACACCACCATGCATCATATCAAGTATTGATACATGTTGTCATGCATTCATATCAAGTATTGTCACGTTGTGGAGCAATTTTGCTGATGCTTCATTCTTCATGTATACACATATTTTTGTTCATTTAATTCGTAGTTAAGAGCACCTGGGATAACGTCAATGCGCATTATGTACGATTATGACTATAGACCAATTCTGGACAAAATAAACTGTCTGTCTGTTCTTTAACCATTATACAAAGACCCTTTGGCTGTTAAATTCAAAGGGAATTATACCACCAGGCGGTCCAGGTAGAGACACTTTTGCTTGTTTTGCAATCAGTCTATGATGTCACGACCGGTTTGGGAGCAATCTTGGGCTTTTGGAGACCGGAAACCCGAGGGTGACAGGTAAGCTATAAATTATCCCAGGGTAGTTTTAATAGAGACTATACCGTATCCTATCGAAACTGAGAGATTCAAATCTAGGGCAGAGTCTCAATAAGTAACGTGTACGGACTATGTCCATTGTCCCGTCAGTATATGTGTGAGCGTTGCCAGATGTGGATTATATAGAAGTTGGGAGGTATTAAACTATACTCTGAGTTTGCTCTTGCAAACGGCTGGAAGGAATTTTAGGGAAATTCTAGTTTGGACTTACGGACAAATGCTTCTTGAAGTAACATATCTTCGCCCAAATTTGTTTCATATTCATAATTAGGTGATTTAAGATTGATACTGTCTGTTGTGACGTCAGCACATTGTGTGGAGGCGCCGTGCCGGAAGGAAACGTGGAAGAGAGCACCCGAATTGTTGGAAGGAATGATCCGGAAGTGCCAGGAGAGCAAGTAAAGAGTACCAGAAGTACTAAGAGAGAAACAAGAGGCGGACAGATGAGTAACAGACAAAACTAACACTGAAGGGAAAAAGTCTCACTTAGGACATTAAATTTGTAAGATGTGGTTGTAATTTGCAACTGTGTATTTGTTCGAGGAAATTGCGATTGAGAAATTTGTCGAGGAAATTGGTTAATACCTTTGATTTATTTTGTTAAATTGTTATACCTTTCACCTTGAGTTATTGGTACACCTAGACCGTCGGTACTTAAGAAATCAAAGATACGGATCTTACATATTGCATCGTGTTATAAGTATTATGCACTTACTAAATGAAGCACATGGATCTTGCAATTTGAAATTGCAACAAATATATTATGCATTTAAAAAATCAAAAACACGCATCTTGCATCCTGCATCGTGTCACATATATTATCCACTTCAGAAATCAAGGACTTAGGTCTTGCATCTTGTCATAATTATATTGCACTAAACAAATCAAAGATATGCATCTTGCATCTTACATCGTGTTATAAATATATTATGCACAAAGGAAATCGTAGAAATGAGTCTTGTATCTTGCATCGTGCCATATGCATTTACGAAATCAAAGAGATAGCACTTGCACGGTGTCATATATAATATATTATGTACTTCATAAATCAAAGACATGTCTCTTGCATCTGGCATTGTGTCATATGTATTAAACGCTTAAGAAATTAAAAACATTATAAGTGTCAGTGAAATTGTGATTTAAACGTCTGTTTGCACTGAATTTCGAACGATTTCTCATGTTTCTCTGTTCACCTTTAAAGTTCTTCACTATCGACAAATGGATAAGCACTTTCTTTTATTATTATTATTATTATTATTATTATTATTATTATTATTATTATTATTATTATTATTGTTGTTGTTGTTGTTGTTGTTGTTGTTGCTGCTGCTGTTGTAGTCGTCGTCGTCGTCGTAGTAGTAGTAGTAGTAGTAGTAGTAGTAGTAGTAGTAGTAGTAGTAGTATAATCATAACATGGGCACAACAAGAAAAATCACGGAAGACAAACTCCACATGGATGCATACTCCAAAATCAAACTTACAAATATCAATGCTTGCTCTCGTCCAGCTGCCACCAAACAATTACAATCGGAACATCTCCTTTAGCCAGACACTAAGAGTGTGATAAAACATTGAAATCAGAGTATCCCTTTTATCCAGGCACTAAGAGTGAAATAACAAATCCTTTCATATTGTTATAAGCCAGGGGTTTTGCTTGACCGAGCGGTGTCAAAACCCTGGCGTATTTCCCGCACAAGTCATAAGTTTATCACAAATTTCCAAAGACTTCTATACAACTTGAGTTGAAGTTAGAAAGCCCGACGTGTCCATTCTATACATAAATTTTTACTATAATCAATGCAAGACCACAGTATTCACAACTTGTCAACTATCTATCAACCGCACATCTGCATAGTTTCTCTTCATCAACTTGACGTATCGTCAGCAGTTAACTCCATAGAAACTCTACAGCCATCTCAGGGAACTATTTTTAACTACACCATCTTAGGCCACTCAATCTATGGTTTCAATGCACATCACGTCAGTACAACTCCATCACATTTGCCACCATGGCGACATAAACGGTATCTGCCGAGTCACTTCTTGTGTACTTTACCGGGTTTTATTTACCGTAAATACTTTCACTTCAGTCACAACGCCAATGTACACCATTAGATTTTAATAAGGATTGCGTTGTGACAGGGACAGTAATGCGGTCTGAGTTTGAATTCACTACTCATTGACCATGGCATCATGGGAACTCACTAACACTTTCTCTCGGTGACGTATGCTCCTAGTAATTGGTCAATTATTTCGGGCTAAGGAATATTCCCGTTTGCACCGAATTTCAATAATCAAACAAGTAATCACACAAATCTAAGAGTTGCTTACACGGGTGGCTATAACCAATTGCGCATATCGAATATGTTGTTGCAATATCATCCAGTTAGCCAGTCAGCCAAAACTATGAAATAAAGCAATGAATTCAGAACGTCCCAGTTATCCAGGCATTATGGGTAAGAAAGATCTGTTCCGACGGAAAGACAATCGAAAAAGGATCTAAATAATTGGCTCAACACCTAGTCAAGCGGAATTATGAAAGACATGTTGTAGACGATACCATGGATAAGGCAAAAATAGAAAATCCGGAAAAATTATTTTCAGTGCAAAACAAAGGGAGTTACGGAAAGGATATCATTTGTTGAGAATTTGCATCCATGCTACCCTTTTACAAGGCCAGTTCATTGCACCACACTAGTTGTCTAATCCATGCTACCCTCTACAAGGCCAGTTCATTGCACCACACTAGTTATCTAATCCATGCTACCCTCTACAAGGCCAGTTCATTTCACCACACTAGCTATCTAATCCATGCTACCCTCTACAAGGCCAGTTCATTGCACCACAATAGTTGTCTAATCCATGCTACCTTTTACAAGGCCAGTTCATTGCACCACACTAGTTTTCTAGCGAGTTATACGATACCCTAACATATCTGAGAGACGTCCTCACCAGAGGAACACGTCTTCCATCGCCAACGAAGCCACGAATGGGAATACCGGATTCAATAGATGCCAAAAACATAATCAGAACCAGTGATTTAGTCCTGAACAGAGACACGAACAAAATGAGTGATTTTGTTTTGAAGAGCAACAGGCGAATAACTCAGTATCCATATCAGCGCTATCACATACAACATACAATGTGTGATGTAGTCAATAGCATGCATTGTTTTATATCCACTATGTGAAGGAGATCCATAAACTAACTAGAAGAATGGATCGACATAAATTTGAATGGCAAACGAAGACCATTGCTAGAAGCCTCTTTGAAGAACATTTCCTTGCCAAGGTTACCATTTTTGTGATATTATTTTTGGAATAACCCAAAATCAAAACTGGAATCTCGAATCCAGAAGAGTGAATGGAAACTTATTGAATTCGCCGCCTCAGAACTGTCATAACAATTTGTTTTCAATCAATAAAACACAAACCAAATCCATTTTTAAAAATCATCAGGTCCAAAACTAGGAAGAAGCTTCTCGAACTCAAAATACAAAACTGACAAGTTTAAGGCATGCACGTATTTACAAGGTTTGCTAATTTGAAGAGTTAAATTTGATTTCAATGATCTAAGGCACTGCTATTTTGCTATCGATGCACGCTTCTTTTATGAGAAATGAGATACCCACCTTTCAGTTTTTCATCATTTCTAGAGTATACACAATCAAAACAAGTCACTAAATGTTCTGCGAGAAATTCAATACTTCGTTGATGAAGTAAACAAACAAAACGTCTGTCTCGTGTTTTGGCCTCTTTTCTTTTAGCTTTGAAAAAAAACGAATAATGACACCATGTAATGAGCCACTTCCACCTGGTTCCCAAATGATTTGTCGTTTGGTCCGAATATCAATTTGGGTCTGCCAATTGTATCAACTCTACTGTATATTTTTCAAACAAGCGTTTGATTGGTTCAGGTATGTGATATATTTTGTGAAGCAATTGACGTGCTATCAAAGCAATCCATCGTAACATTTCTTTAGATTGGTTGCTACCAAATATTACAGTACTTATGCATTTATTCCCGAATGATAAAATACAGAGCACAAATCAATTTGGCAGGGTAATAGTGAAATGATGTTATGTTAAATACTGTGAGAAGAAAAAGAATTGAAGGATATTGCATGGTGTTTTATCAGACAAACGCCTAACGGTGTGTGTGTGTGTGTGTGTGTGTGTGTGTGTGTGTGTGTGAGTGTGTGAGTGTGAATGATACCAATTATGAAATCGCAAATAATCGGGAGTGGTAGCTTTTAAATCAATGAGTAATTACGAGTAGAGTGTTTGAGTGGCATCATTCTTAGCATAATTCAGCCAACGCGTTCGGAAATGTTGGGTAACACTTGTACTTGAGATTTATCTATTTGACTTTTAAACAGTACCACACATTGGAAATTGAGACTGAAGATACGATTTGCTTAACTTTGCTAAATATGTAGATAGTAATAGCAGTTCGTAATCTTGAGTAAACCAGTTTAATTTATTCATTGTCTTCTCGTAACATGCTATTGAAGATGACGATATGAATTTGACTAAAATTAGTCCCGATCCATCGTCTTCGTGATGACTACCTGCTATAAACAAGATGGATTCTCCTTGATTTTCTTGAGTAATATTTAAGGCGATTTCCACGCATTGCAAAATCGCATATCACATGTTGTTATAGACGATCACACAATTAAGACTTCTGTTCGATTAAACGTCTGAAAAATTCGGTTTTACTTGATCCACTCGGACCAGCAATTAACAGCTTAAAGAGATGTCCCAGATTAAGTGTCTCAATTATTTCATTATCTAACATCTAACATTTCGTCAATGACTTTCAGAACAGACGAAAAAGATGCTAACCTACCCACCATAGCATCTACAAGTCTAAGATCTCCATCAACGACACAATTCTTTGATACACTTTCAATGTTTTTTTTTTCTAAAAGCGTAATAACAAAAACATATTTCAAGGTCAGTCTAAAAGAATTATAACGCATAAGACAGACATAACTCTAAATCAATAAGGCACGATGATGCATGAAATATAAGTACACGAAATTCACGATCTATTTGTTTTATATTGAATTTAAGAAATACTTCTGTTTTCTTCTAGTCTCATAGGATTCACTGTCTCTAATAACTCGGAAATGGTTTCCTCAAGTTTTCATATATGCAAACTCCTCCACCTGTTCTCGTCGAGTTCTTCCTCTGTGTTGGGATATTCTGCAAACATTTGAAAATTTTCTTCTGAGAAAATTTTCACTTCTGACAAGTCTTGCAATGGTTCTAAGTCAATTTCTTTCCTTGGATTAGTGGCACAAGTGTTTGGCATAATGAGCCATTTCTTGTATCCAGGACATTTCCAGTCACATACGTTCCAGTCGTAAATGTGCTTGTGTAACCACCTAGCTATACACACATCTTGGTAAGCAGGAGATGTGAATAAAGTGCCTTCTTCACACTCACGTACACAACTTTCTTTCATCACTATTCTCAACAGTTTTAACACACTTTGTGTTTTATGAAGTGTCACACCATAGACGAAACACTATCTACTTCTCTCAAACGGAGAAATCCAACTCAGCCTAACAACGTGGGAGTACATCCTTGCAGAATTGTTGGCCGTTTCTTCTTAGTTCCATTCCATTCTTTGAATTTGTCTTTCGGAGTCTGACACTGGCAAGGAGAGCGCTAACTTCTTGTTTCCGCTCTATGAATATTTTCACATAGCCAGAAATGAAATGCCAGAAATAATTCCTCATTTGTAGTCCTCACATATATTGTCAACACGCAATAGCTATAAAGGGATACAAAACATTTGAATGAATCATATGGTATTTCGAAATCATTAGGAGCCTTTAATGTAATTAGCAAAGATCTGAGCAGATAAAAAGGAGTAGAACAACACCAGCCCAATATATAAAATGCAATAATTTAATCAATTATATAAAGAGAATGAAATTGAAAATGACTTTTAAATCATACACTTTCTCTTAGAAATAGAATTACAAAATTTGCACTAAATGCAATTGGTCATTCTGTTAAACAAACAAAAAACATATATAGAACAAATTTCATCACAAAATTAAGTGGATTATCACATTCATTGCTCAGCATTTCAGCATAACCTGGTTGCTTCTGGTCCTCTGAAATGCAAAATCAGTGACAGGTCTTCTCTTTATCTCTCCAGCCTCTTCCGGTCTTCAACCGTTACTTGGTTGTTTGCTGTCGTTTCCCACGTGGTTGTTATGCATATCTATAATATTTCGTAAGTCCTGACACATGATTTTACCTAATGCTTGTAATATTGTATTTATGGATGAAACTTTTATAAAATATATTTAATTAAAGTTTGCTTACATGACCTGAGTCTCTTAATAGCGTAAAACTACATAGCATCTGTAAATATATGTTGACTTATGTATTGACAAGTACTAATATTAATCTTAATAATAAGACTTAATAGTGCCGTCGGATTAATATCTCAATGGCTGATGGAGTTTGGGCGGTTCTAGAAGAATTCAATAAATTCCCATTGGTTGTGTTTGGTCAACTGTACAGGCAAAATGAGTAGTGAGATCCGTCACATGGGTATGTTGTGAAATATTGTTGTTGAATTCCAGTCTGCTGACGTGATATGATTATATGTTGTAGTTAGATATCATAAAATATGTCTGGACTCTTCAGTGGAGGCAAAAGTGCTCATTATTTTGGACTATAATATTATTCTGGAACTGTTGCGAATCATTCAAAAGCGTTCTGGACGACGCCATCTTCACAACATCATGACTTATGGCGTACCAGTACATTTCCGGTTTTGAATTTTACATAGAACTTTTCGTTCATTTGGACTTTGAAAAAAAAATATCATGATTTTTTGGATTCACTTTAGGAGCCTCTTAAATTTTCATTTATAACATTGATAATTTAAATTGTTTGTTAAGTTTAACAAAACTTGTTAGTTTTGCTTCTATCAGCTAGTTAGTTTGTGACCCTAGATTTGTAACAATGATGCACGTCACCAGTTTCCAATATTTGTTTGAAACTATTTAGCAGGAATTTTTTTCAGACCTGTATTAGGAAAGTAATTGAAGTAGAAAGAGTGATAACATCTGATCGTGCAGAAAGTCCATTGACTCGATTATAAGTATTCTATGTATATGAAAGGACACGTTATTGTAATATTTGCCGTTAGAAGACTTGGAACCTTTTCATTCTGGGTTTTGACACAAGTAGTTTCAGAAGAATTCTCTTTTGATGTGTTCTTTTCTCAATATTTTGTATTTGAACTACATTGTACGGTCGTGACATTTTTATCAGATTTATTTAAATGTTTGACTGTTATTTTTTATTTTTGCAAGGAATGTTCCGTACTATAGTGGATATTAATTTAATATGTGAACGAGAGTTCAACCTAGAGTCATACGAAACTTTATGTTTTCGTCTGTACATTCTCTAGTGTTGCAACGAGCTTTATCTCTGTATAAATGATACTTGATTGGAACTGGAATATTTAATTAACTTAATAATCATGTTTTTGCAAGCACCATGAAAAACATCCCAAGCAACATTATGAAGACTGAAGGAGACTCTGGGATGTTTGGAAAACAATCAGCTGTTTGTCTGATTGACAAAGGTACAGAAACCCTTCATAATCTGCCTTTCCTATTTTCATCCTATTTCTGGTATTTCAGGTTTGTGAGTATTACTTGAGGTTTGTGAGTATTAATTCTTACGTATATTCGAAAGAACTCTCTTTTACCTTGAATAAAAAAGGACAAGAAGGTAAAATAATTAATGTAGTGAATGTTTGTTTAAATCAGATCCAACGTATAAAGGCAAATCCTGATACCAACGAGATTTCATAATTCCTTGCACTTGTATTGGATAGAAGAAACATTGATTTTGTAACTGATTCTAGGGAATTTTCATCGCTCTTTTTATAATTGCCTTTTAACTCTTTCTTTTAAAACCTGTTCAGTATACCGGCTCATAAAGCTCTCTTGAGGATTGTCTTTTACTTCTGTGCAGTAATCAAAGACTAATCGCTGAAAGGATTTTTGTATAAAATGTCAGATTTATGTTACCCACTTTTATAAACATAACGGGCTAAGTCTGGTAAAATGATCGATTACATTTGTTTCTTTGACAAGTTGCTTGCTGTTTTAAGTTTAGTGTTTATTCCAGTCATTTCAGATATAGATTCCGTGTTCCTTTTTTTGTTTAATCAAATAATCAAAATACCTGATATAGTTTACAAAACACGCTAGTTTACAGTTTAAATATTTTTGCTCATTCGTATCTTTTAACATATCACTTAATAGGTTTGATCTTTCTATTTTGTACAAAATGATCTAAATGACCTGATGTAATAGGTATACTCTATATTTGTAAGTTATATCAGTCAGAATGATAGAGAGTTTTTATAGTGAACAGATATACTAAAATATTTCACTCATGAAGTGGCAACATTGTAATGTCATTATTGGCTTCGCAACTCGTGACAATATAAATCTTTTCGACGCCACGCCTGAAATATTTCCGTAGAAATGTTGAAAAAATGTACATTTTCTTTTTATTATATACTAAAGAGTCCATTTGCATGGACTTTGTCTGTCCACTATGTGCCAGTGTGATAAACATCTGCATTACTACATTGGGATAACGTTTTGAATTTCACAATAACGTCATAACATAGATGTTTTGAATTTCACAATAACGTCAAGACATGGACGTTTTGAATTTCACAATAATGTCAGGACATGGACGTTTTGAATTTCACAATAACGTTAGTATAAGGACGTTTTGAATTTCACAATAACGTCAGGACATGGACATTTTGAGTTTCACAATAACGTCAAGACAGGGACGTTTTGAATTTCACAATAACGTCAGGAAATGGACGTTTTGAATTTCACAATAACGTCAGGACATGGACGTTTTGAATTTCACAATAACGTCAGGACATGGACGTTTTGAATTTCACAATAACGTCAGTATAAGGACGTTTTGAATTTCACAAAAACGTCAGTATAAGGACGTTTCACAAATTCAGGGTATGCAGATCATACATCTAACTGTATTTTTGTCTTGTAAATCCAATTTTCCATTGTCACTAATTTTGGTTTAAAATCAACGCGAAGTCAATTCTAAGTAACCAGTTTCTTTTATATCTTATCTTTCAACTTCCGATCGGCATTCTTATACTCTGACTTAAATTAAATAACTAGACAAAATAAAATAATTTCATTTTATCATTTGGAAACATCTTGAAATCAGCTTAAAAGCATGTCTTATATCTGTGCAAAAGGAGAAACATATAACGATTTATTAAACTGAAGACAACATACTTATCGCATGATCGCCCTTTGACTTGAAGCAATTATAGGGCATATGACAAGGCCATCTGTTTAATTTATGTGTAGGATACATTTTTTTTTTTTTTTAAAAAAAAAACAAGTATATGCTTATAAATTTTATAAAGAAGCGGACACCACAGGAATGTTTTTGTATCTTGAAGATGCAGAAATGAAAGGTAGAAAATGGAAATAACGTGAAAAGTACCAGGTACTAGGAATGTGCATCAAGTATATGGTTATAATTCTCAAACAGAATATACTAACACACATTTTTCTATTGGCGATGAAAATAAAAATTACTGTTGGCAAAAGTAATGTAAGTATTACACCTTGGGTCTAAGATTTTGATTGAGATAGGATAGAACTCAGACGCTTAAAAACTTTATGGATAAAATCGTTTTATAAACCGACAGTATTTAACTATTTATACATTAGATATTAGTTAAAACTACTAAGAGATAGATTCACATTTTGTGCGTATGTATGTATGTATGTATGTATGTATGTATGTATGTATGTATGTATGTATGTATGTATGTATGTATGTATGTATGTATGTATGTATGTATGTATGTATGTATGTATGTATGTATGTATGCATGTATGCATGTATGTGTGAGTGTTTGTGTATGTATGTATGTATGTATGTATGTATGTATGTATGTATGTATGTATGTATGTATGTATGTATGTATGTATGTATGTATGTATGTATGTATGTATGTATGTATGTATGTATGTATGTATGTATGTATGTATGTATGTATGTATGCATGTATGCATGTATGTGTGAGTGTTTGTGTATGTATGTATGTATGTATGTATGTATGTATGTATGTATGTATGTATGTATGTATGTATGTATGTATGTATGTATGTATGTATGTATGTATGTATGTATGTATGTATGTATGTATGTATGTATGTATGTATGTATGCATGTATGTGTGAGTGTTTGTGTATGTATGTATGTATGTATGTATGTATGTATGTATGTATGTATGTATGTATGTATGTATGTATGTATGTATGTATGTATGTATGTATGTATGTATGTATGTATGTATGTATGTATGTATGTATGTATGTATGTATGTATGTATGCATGTATGCATGTATGTGTGAGTGTTTGTGTATGTATGTATGTATGTATGTATGTATGTATGTATGTATGTATGTATGTATGTATGTATGTATGTATGTATGTATGTATGTATGTATGTATGTATGTATGTATGTATGTATGTATGTATGTATGTATGCATGCATGCATGCATGCATGCATGCATGCATGCATGTATGTATGTATGTATGTATGTATGTATGTATGTATGTACTATTAAGTTTTGACATCTTGAAAATATTGTATGCCAAAAACAAAGTGATTAGTTAATCTACAGTCCCAAACAAGTCCAAAACAAGTGAATTATTTCCTTACGACTTAAAGGAAGTTAAGTTTTGGACAAAAGAAATGACCCCTACTTTTTGAATAGACACCCCACCTATATGAAAATGTCATGGAAAATTTTTAAAAACTAAGATTAATTAAACACATTCAATTTAAAACAGAACTCTCATTTATTTATAGTACGTTCAAACTCTATTTCTATATTTTCGAGACTGATCCGGATGCCTAAGTGGTAAGTGCGTTCCTATTGGATGCGGGAAGTCGCGGTCTCGAAAGCCGGGTGTCATACCAAAGACTTTTAAAATTGGTACTAACAGCTGCCTCGCTCAGCATTAAAACGTTAGTGTTAGGACTGGTCGGCTTGGTGTCAGGATAATGTGACTGGGTGGGACATCATGTTACATGTTTGCGGCATGATGCCTAAGTGCTAGACATCAATATAAACTGACCCTACATGACTAGAAAATTCTTAAATCAAAAATTAAATTAAAAATTAAAAATCAAAATCTCTCTCTCTCTCTCTCACACACACACTATGCTATCGATTAATACAATACATTATTGATTTGATGCATTGAACTTAAAGTGATAATTTAAGCATAAAATTAAGAACAGACAGATTCATTCTCTTTCTAACATGCAAATTAATTTTTTAATATTATTTGGATATATTTTAATTAGAAAACTTTAAACAATATTGCATTATTAATTTTTTTCTTCTGTTTCTTTTTTAGGCGAATAGTCGCGATAACAACATGTAAACATAAACTTTCCTCAATGTCTCCAGTGATCTCCACAACATAGTATGATTGTAATTTGGGTCACAAAAAATGCTGCTTCTCTCTGTGATAAGAATATGTTTATTTTTCAAATTTTTGTCAGTTTTATCCTACAGATTTATTTGTTAACTTATTATATTTCTCTGTCAGTTTAATGGTCAAATAGTAAGAACTTTTATTTAAACTTGCACTTTAAAAATATAATCCAGAAGACCCTAATTTTAAGCTGACATAGATTTCAGGAATTGAGGAACGGGGTGGGATTTTCTTAAACATGAGGCACGTCTCACCACGGAGAATTTCTATGCCGTGAATCTTGCCTTGGTCTTTCTTCCTATGTATGTATTTTAAAATGTCAATACAAGATCTCTCTCTCTCTCTCTCTCTCTCTCTCTCTCTCTCTCTCTCTCTCTCTCTCTCTCTCTCTCTCTCTCTCTCTCTCTCTCTCTCTCTCTCTCTCTCTCTCTCTCTCTCTCTCTCATGCTTGATGTCACTTTGTACACTGGCTTCATATGAGAAGTCATTGTCAAACATTCGGTCTAAAATATTGTTAATGAACTCTGATTTCTCGGCCAAGATGCTGTGTCCTTAGCGGCAAAAGAGGATTATTTCACCAAATATGACTAAATTTCTTTTAATTATATGCATGTTGCCATTTTTAATCATTTAAAAGTGACCGGTCACCTACATTGTACAAACGTGTGATAGTATTATAGACATAAACAAAACGCATTTTGTTAGGTATGCACACCATAAAAATGCCTAATATATTAGACTTAAAAGTCCACTTTTGTAAATGAAAAATTATTCGGTTATCTCCGTAAACAATCGGTAGGTTCAGGGTGCCAAACACGGAAATGAGGTATATTTATCACTTCTATTCAACCTAGCCATTCTAGTGTTTAATTTCCGGACGTAAATGTTTTTGTGATATATCTTACAATCGTGCTTTTGTACAACAAATATGATTCACTGTGTTTTTTATGGATGTAACTAAAAGAGTGATGAAAAAGGGATTCTTTCTTTTTCTCGAAAGACCATTCTTACCAGAAAAAAAAGTGAATTCAAGCTGTGGGATTTAATAGTGAGAGGGGATGGGAAAGTTGTATAGTTAATGCAGAATAATAGTCAATTTGGCCCAAGACAATTTAGCCCAACTCAAAAGACAATTCGGCTCAACTTTGCAAAAGTTTGAACAATTTCTTTTTGTATAAAAAACAAACAAATAGATACTATGTACGATACATTTTAGAAATAGATTTTAGGAGAAAAACAAAACAAAATTTAAACGAAATTAATATTATTTAAAAAAAAAAATACTCATATTTTGCAACGTACATATATATGATGGAGAAAACAAACCCCTCACTAGCAGAAATACCTTGCTCGTTCTAATGTTTTCCGGTCAAATTATTAATATTCATTTATTAAACAATAAAACCTAACAGATAATATTCCATTGAATATGTATACATTTCTCTAGGGGTAGTGTACATAAGATAATAAAACATATATATTTAATTTTAGGTTTCGCGTTGTAACACTGCTGCATAAAATACACACTCACTTACAGAGAGAGAGAGAGAGAGAGAGAGAGAGAGAGAGAGAGAGAGAGAGAGAGAGAGAGAGAGAGAGAGAGAGAGAGAGAGAGAGAGAGAGAGAGAAATGTTGAGCTTTTTGTCAATGTTGCCGCTATATGAAGCGCTTACCAGTAAATTTTATTGCTTTTTTATTTTTCAAGTAGACTTGGTGTGTACGCGTGTAAATTATAAGCTTGCCATTACTAGTCAATATCGTCAATGATATTTGCTTCATTATATCATACAAAATAAGAAAACAATTGATTTTGTGTTGAATTGGTGTCCTACCCTCCATGCAAGGTACACAAAAAGATAAACATACACTTATTTGAAAACAACATGAAAGAAACTAACCTTGCATATTGTTATATATCCTTCTTTTGTTATCATGTCAAATTTATTAACGAAAAAAATGTATACCCACGAACTCTGTGTATGTAGAGGATGCCGGTTTTTGTATGCGTCTGTACTGTAGTGTGTATCGCTTATGTCAAAAAACAAAATCACAAAAGAGACGAAAATATCACCCGATTGCTTGAACGTACCTGCCATTCACGCATGACGTTACAAGGTGCAAACTGATCAAGATTGTATTGTATCCAGGTTAACTATACCACGGTATCTTAAAAATAAAAGTCATTATTTAAAAATATATCCACTGTGAATGCTAATGATAATCTTTTCGCTAGAATGAGTTACAAAAGTGTTATTAGAACACTGCTGTGTATACTATTAGCCCTGCAAACGTAAATTATGATCACACCTGGGAAACAAATAGAAGCCTGGGTGATGGATAAAAACAACTTGTAGCGAGCAATAAACTCCTTCCTTAAACTTCCGACCGGAGATCAAATACAAAGGTTATTTTGTTACAAAGCTAACGACCCCGAACACTGATATTGGTATCTTTTAAGTGTGCTGATTTTTCTTATAAATTCGACCGACATAAGGAAGTCAAGTTTGGTTCCTTTAGATTTTATTAAGTGAGCCGATTTTCTTTTCTTTCTTTTATTAAAAATAAAGTCGGCTAACATACAGAAACCAACATTGATTCCTTTTTACCTGTATTAACTAAAATTTTCAAAATAAATTGAAACAATGGAACAGTCCTGAAAGTGACACAATCCAGTACGTCGCGCACGTATATTGATATAAGGCTGAGCATTAAATTAGTTTTCAGTAGTTTCATCTAAATGTTCCCTATATATGGTTTATAATGTTTAAGTTTTCGACAACAATAACTTATTTAAGTAATTAAATTATTATTTATTCTTTACAGTTGAAAATTTTCAGTTCTTTTTGTACGAGTAAAACCACTTTTAATCATATAATGCAAATTTAATGTAAACAGAAAAATGTTTGAGTGTGGCTGGTAAACTTTAAAATGTATAACAATAAGTTAGACTGGGTATATTATTATTGGGCTTATATTGAATATTTTAATTTATAAAAGTAGTTCCAAGCTTGGTGTACGATACGGAAATTTTAGGTTACGATACTGAATTACAGTCCTAACATCTGCGTCCAACGCCAGATCAGCTATGTAGGATTAAATTGGTATGCCACCCATGTCGGAACCACCGGTGAGAAGATCGGTATCGATCATGCTACAACGTTGTTACAACGTTAATTGTCGATACAGACGTTACTGTGTATCATAGATTGTTTATTTAAATCCAAATGACACTGTATCATGACCATCAGCCTCATTTATGTCGTTCTTGTGCAATTGTGTTGTACTCGTTGGGGTTAGTGAGAGTAACATAATGATTTACAAGTATATGTCCTCGGATACAACGGAGTAGGTAGATGTTGGCTTAAACAATCAGTATTTTGAGATTATGTGCTTATATTGAAGGGCTTTGAATACTTAATTCAATCGAATTATGTGAAACTTTAAAGGACTTCAGAGATATTCGTACTCTACGAAATTTCATTGAAGTAAAAGCATTTGGCTTAATAACCGTGTTAAATTCAATTATGTTATCACGGTAACAAATAAGCATATAAGACGCTTCGTTCGGAATATCTTAGAACAGTTTTGGGATTAGCGATACATTGATAGTACAAATAGGATTATGAGGATTACATTCTAGGAATTCATACACTATATGTTATTGTTTTATTCTATCGCTTTGTTGGAATATATTTTTTTCTTCAGCTAAATAGTATTTTGGACATTTAAATACTTCTTTGCGATTTACTTGTTATTTAATAATAAAAAATGAAAAATAGATAATATTACATGTGTTTTCTTGTACACATCACCTTTTTGTACACTTGATAGAAATACAAACAAGAATTTAAACCATTATGACTACTTGGTTTGGTTTGGTATTTTACGGCACAGCAACACATATATGCCATCTAATATTAGAGTAAGTTCCTTACAAAAGGGCACACCACGGAAGCTGACCAAGGCTGATCAAGCGTAATATTCGAACCCTCACCATTTAAGTCGTGAGTTAGGCATGATGACCACTGAGCTAACCAGGGCACCATGTGTTTTTGATGAATTGTTTAATGCAAACAACCAAGTCTATTATCACCTTTCATTTGTATTCAAAATCTGTCATACAGATTGGTTATAGTCTGCAATAATCTGGATCATAGAGACTTGATGGGTTATAGTCCGTAGGAGTAATTCTACCATCTAATTAATAATAATAATAATAATAATAATAATAATAATAATAATAATAATAATAATAATAATAATAATAATAATAATAATAATAATAATAATAATAATAAACAACTAAGCATTTGATGATCTTAGTTCAATTAGGATAGAGATATAATTTGGAGTATGAAAGATTAGAGACTTCTATGTAATGATTCCTTTTATATAAAGAATACTTTTTTACATGTAGCCATTTTAAACGTGAAAAAGAAAACATTTAAGGCAGCTGGATCAGGGAGTGCCCAAAAAAGATTCTTCTGGAGTTTGTCAAATACTATATTTAGATTTGTTTCCCCATATGATATATCCATAGTCGATCATTGGTAACATATATCCCAAAACTAAAGATCTGATCTCGAAAGTACAAATATCGACAGTACCATGTAGATTCCAAGAAATCTTGATTTGTAATACAGATACGTCTAGAAACATACTGAGATAGAAGTAAATCCGTGTTAGCGAATAGGCGTTACCTTGTTCTGATTGTTATAATTTCACTTTAGATTAGTTAATGTTATCTGATTTGTCACCCGTTTGATATATGGTTGAGGTCTATCTGACATTTAATTTCAGTGGAGTCAAGAGCTTTGCCATATAAATGCAGCGTATAATCATCAGCGCTGCATAAAAGGCTCAGTCAGTGATAAACAATATAAAAAGAGACTTTAATATATAGCCTTGATGAACACCACTAAAAATTATTTGAATCGGAAGCATAATTACCTCTGCAGATAACATAGAATCTATTAGTGAGATATGACGTGAACCAAGGAAATCAGTTTTGAGAAAACATATTGGCTGATAATATTTTTTTAATAAACACCGAATGGCCAGCCAGGTCGAGTTACTTTTGATAGAGTTTGGATACATTAAATCCCTGTTCATGGCATAAAAGCCACATCCAAACATTTGGATATTGTTACGTATATGTGATTATATTGCTTGTGTGCAAGATTTTAAATTCTTTTATTTCATTTTTATTTCATTGCAATGAATTGCAACGAATATTTTTTTTCTCGGAGTGTGGATTTTTATTTTCAGCAATGAGATATATCTTTTATAACAAAGTTTGTTTATTTTAAATGAGGATGTATTACGTGATAATTATCATTTGGTCCGTCATACATTAGTAACAGTGTCAACAGGAAGTTAAATGATTGGTCAATACCAGGAGCATACATTATGTGCGTGATCACTGTGCGTAAACAACTTTTTTATGATTGGTTTTTAAGTGGAGTGACATTGGCCTACGTGTGAAAATTAGCGTAAAAAGAGACCACATAACCAATCTCGCGTGATTTGAAATGAAGTCTACGGTTTTAAATACGCATTCCATATATTTTATTCAGAGAGTCATTCAACACCTTAAATGTAGAAGGTGTATAATTTTTAAAATTGTTGCCAGGATTGATGTTCTTCGATTTTTGGATTTAAAAATTTATTCAACTAGAAACTCAACAAATTGACATTACTATTAAAATTCTGAAAGATATTTACGGAAAATAATTCTTAAATTATTCGGAAACAAAGGCTGTGATTCCATATTTGTGCGTCGTTGGGACTCGGACCTGGATTCTTATAGGACTATTTAGTGATAGTATTGTGTTTTCATTCTTAGGGTCAACTTTTGGATTATATTCGCAGACTGTAAATCCTATTTACCATTTTTACATTGTTATCTAGGGAAATAAATTCTTTTGTTCAAATATAAAAAGCTTGTTGGCTTTCACTCTTTTCGTTGTTACTGAGCACAAGCCCTTGTCACATAACAATAAATTAAATACCTGTTCATTGCATAAAAGCCACATCAAAATGCTTTAATGTAATAAATTCATGTTCATGGCATAAAAGCCACATCAAAAGTCTTGGATATATTAAATAAATACCTGTTCATGTCATTAAAGCTACATTAAAAGGTTTGGATATATTAAATAATTTCTGTTCATAGCATAAATGCCACAACGAAAGGCTTGGCTATATTAAATAAATACCTGTTCATGGCATAAAAGTCACATCAAAAGGCTTGGATATATTAAAAAAATACATGTTCGTTGCATAAAAGTTACATCAAACAATTGTGATATATTAAATAAATACATTTTCATTGCATGAAAGTCACATCAAAAGGCTTGGATATATTAAATACCTGTTCATAGCATAACAGCCACGTCAAAAGGCTTGGATGTATTAAATAAATACCTGTTAATGGTATAAAAATCACGTCAAAAGGCTTGGATATATTAAATAAATACCTGTTAATGGCATAAAAGTCACGTCAAAAGGCTTGGATATATTAAATAAATACCTGTTAATGGCATAAAAGTCACGTCCAAAAGCTTGGATTTATTAAATAAATACCTGTTCATGGCATAAAAGTCACATCAAAAGTCTTGGATATGTTAAATAAATACATGATCATGGCATAAAAGTCACGTCAAAAGACTTGGATATATAAAATAAATACCTGTTCATGGCATAAAAGTCACATCAAAAGGCTTGGATGCAATAAATACCTGTTCATGGCATAACAGTCACATCAAAGTCTTGGATATGTTAAATAAATACCTGTTCATGGCATAACTGTCACATCATACAACCAAATTATGCTTACGAATACCTTTACGTGGTAAAACCATCTTGAAGAAAAGAACAACTAGCATTATTACAGTGTTAGAGAATCTTGTTAGGACTTGAAGTGGTCTTGAACAAATGATTTCGATTTTGTTGCACCATCCATCAAAGAAAAGGGCTAAAACACTTTAAAATGACTTTTCCTTAACAGGTACAAATTATGTATAGTTTATATTGTTTGTAGAACTTTTCTACATGAATTAAAAAGGACAGATTTTGCTGAAAATTTGCATTAATTTTAGTTCAGTTCTTCACACAAATAAAATTGCTTCTAACACTATAGAACTTATAACAAATATATTTATTAATGAAATAGTACTATGTAATTTTGTTAAGAAAATATCCATATAACATGGTTCATACTACTTGAATGGGTGATATAAATCGTCGGCATACAAACTGTAAAATCAGGAAAACGAAATGTTTTAGGGTGCTACATTTTATTTTCGGATAAAGAATGGTTCCCTAGATTTTCAAAGAAATGCTATATTCAAGTAATCCTACATTTGCATAAAAAAATTAACGGATTCAGTCTGAGCTGGATGCTTAAAAGACGTTGGCCTTTTAATATATCTGATAGACGTGTACTTGTAGGAAACTATTACCTTTATTTTAAATTGATGAAATAACACTCAGTAACACAATGTTTGCAGAAAAGCAATGAATTCAACAGGTAAAGATTTGTAGCCTTTAGGAACCAATATCAATCCAGGGCCGTAAAGAATGATCACGGGTTTTGGGGTAAGAAACACCTGGGCCTCTCATAGTTCTTGTTCAAACAAAAGTTTTCTTTTATGACATTAAAAAGTGTTGTTCGGCCAAGGCCATTATACGATTCCGGGTCCCGGAGATATATTCTCAGTTTCCCCTTCCTCTTGTTGGTCCAGTATAATCTCCTTTACAAAACCCATTTGATGTTGGCGTGGATAGTGGGTTTGCACTCTTGCTCTTCATGCTGGAGTCAATGTAGTATCGTTTTCAAAAGCTCTATGATAATAATAATAATAATAATAATAATAATAATAATAATAATAATAATAATAATAATAATAATAATAATAATAATAATAATAATAAGATAATACATCGCAAGAGTAGGGACAATGAAAGGAATGACGATGTCGTATTTCATTGGAATGTATTAGATATTTAAGATTTTTCGCTTCAGTAGCCTCAAAATCTGATTTCGGTGGGATGCTTAAGATGTTTAACATTGTTGCTTAAGCATAACATGAAACAGATTTCATTAGAATGCTTGATATGTTTTAACGTTTCTGTTTCAGCACTGTCACAAATCGGTCTCCAGTATAACATATATTATCTGACCTCACCCATGTGCACACACCAGCAAGATACTTACGCTCCTCTTCTGACACTCGTATTCTCATTATTACTACTATGACAACGAAGTCATATGGACAACGTTTGTTGCATCCCTGTGCACAACAACATTATCTTTTCAATTACCTTTTGGTTTGAAATTAATGACAAATTATGGACGTTACTTCTAATAAATTATTCTGTGTAAAAAGAAAAATTATATTCTAGTAACAGTAATGTTCTGATCTATTAAAGGATTTTTAGTCACTGAAATTGCCATCCTATCTCAAATCCATTTGGTGTATCATCATGCACACACTGAGATTATGAATTGCGCAGCATTCAAGGGACATCAGAAAGGAACATCCAAACGAAGCCAATTTCTATCAGTATAAATATAATAGAGCAAAGTGTTAATTTATTGATTTGACGCAGGATAAAGAACATAATGCACAAACATTGGTCAAAACCTTAGTGAATAATGGCGATATAAAACCAATGTACCCATAAATACTCAGAGTGGGTCAGT
Organism: Potamilus streckersoni; assembly: GCA_016746295.1. Classification (NCBI taxonomy): domain Eukaryota; kingdom Metazoa; phylum Mollusca; class Bivalvia; order Unionida; family Unionidae; genus Potamilus; species Potamilus streckersoni. The sequence goes on from JAEAOA010000291.1 coordinate 434,896, forward strand.
GGGTGGAGAGAGAGAGAGAGAGAGAGAGAGAGAGAGAGAGAGAGAGAGAGAGAGAGAGAGAGAGAGAGAGAGAGAGAGAGAGAGATGATGATGATGATGTTTTCGTGTCTATACATTGCAAAATATCAAAATATCACAGTTAGTTTATTACCTCAGCAGTTGGTTGTATCTGATAGACAATGGTATAAGTATGAAGTTTTAATATCGACTTGACAGGAAGGTGATACCTATAATCAGTGCCGGCCATAGGCCGATTAGACCAATTTGACCCAATGTGGCCATGCGCGTTAGTAATTTTTAAAATATATCTATCCAGAGAACGCAATTTGAACTTGATAGAAAAATATATTAATTTCAATATTATATAAAACTTGTTTAAAAGTTTATATCCTAATGTCGTGCTCATGAGGGGTAGGGTTAGATGTGAATATCCAGTGGGCCCCTCCAAAAATGATTTAAAATGGGCCATGGGTTTTCTAAGGCCACTACTATCTGCAGTTTTGGGAAAACTGTTGATTGCACTGACATCTCTTATTCTTCTTTCAGTATTATTGTTCACCTCATATTTTAAATCTCATCATTTTTTTTAAATTTCACTTTTATATTTAATTCTATGGTAAATTTCAGTTACACAACTGGGTGTTGCATGAAATTCAGATCGAAAATCTTCCGGCAATTTGGCACCCTGAACAAACGTATAACATTTAGTATGCTCCTATCAAGAATTTTGAAATCCTTGACCTCACACTCTTTTCATTTCAAAATGAAAGAAAAATAAAAAGTCTCACAATTCTAAATTACTCAGGAGTCGTGCATTAAATTAGCAAGTCAAGTTTGACACGACAGCTTTGTATGCCCACCCAAAAGGACAAAGCAAACTATTATTGTACATTTCTATAGATGCAGAGGACAATATCTTTGGAAATAGCTAAAATAACTGGCTGGCTTTAGTTTTGTAACTCTCTCTCTCTCTCTCTCTCTCTCTCTCTCTCTCTCTCTCTCTCTCTCTCTCTCTCTCTCTCTCTCTCTCTCTAGAAAATGAAACTAAAAACGTCTGTACAAGGTATATTAAATAAAGGATTAAAAAGGTTAAAAATATTTTAGAAAAATCAACGCTTCACTTCTGAAGTGTTTGCATCTACTCAGCAAATAGTAAATATCAAAGTTTTATAAAGGTAACTTTTATTATTGAGGTGTAGAAAACAAATAGAAATTTTTTTGGCTTCCTAACCGAATAAAAAGCTCCGGTAGTCTAGTGCTTACATCGTTTGCCTCAGATGCGGAAGGTGGTCGGGATTCGAACCCGAACTAAAGACTTACAAAAATGGTTCAAACAGCTGCCTCGCTTGGCGCTCAGCATTAAGAGGTTAGTGTTAGGAATGGGCGGCCTGGTGTCAGGATAATGTGACTGGGTGGGACATAATACTAAATGTCTGCGGCATTATGCCCCAGTACTGGCCATCATTATAATCTGCCACACTGAAGACCTAGCGATATGGCTTAATAATTGTTAAAGCTATGTTAAAAATCCAAATCACACACACACACACACACACACACACACACACACACACACACACACACACACACACACACACCAAAATTCGCCCATAAATAAATATTTCTTTATATTATTGTATTTCTGTTTCTCTTATTTTTTTTCTCTGTTTGCATCTTTGTAAATTCCAAGCAAGTGAAAACTGGTGTGTAGATCATACAAATATAAAACTTGTCTGCTTTCCAGACTTGGTTAATATTTTACTCAATTGTTCGCTGAAAAGTAATATATTTTCGTCATTTTTCAAACAAATTCGTAAATATCTTCCAGCTGAGCCTTGTGTTTATGATATTGACTACATATAAAAGAGCTTGAAATAGCATCGTGTAAATTGGTTAACAGTATGGTAATGCAACTATCATTGTCCTCCGGCAAAATGCCTGTACAATCCTGGAAGGAGTACCACCAACTATTTATTTCATTTTAGTTATAATTCATGTTAGTTATAAGAAAAGGGCTACAGGACCATTCAAAACTTACACAATCTGTCATTTCTATCTGTGTTTCGTTACACCTAGCAACCTGTAAATAATGGTCGTGTACCATGTCGTTAATTTCAACTGGCAGCCAGATTTCACAATACATGTATACGCCTGCGCGCGAATGAATTGTGCGTTTTAGTATATTTACATCCCCATCAATTGTTCTAATACTTATGTCCTGCCTGCAAAAGCTTTAACCATTCAGGTTGTTTATTTGATATCGTCAGTTATCTATCGTATCATAATACAAATGTTGGAAGAATTGACTTTTATAATACGATTGAAAGACACACATAGGATGTTAAAAATGTGTTGCTCAAGTTAATCTCCAGATAATGTTACTTTGTACCAATAAACTGACTGTAATTGACTCAGATGTTTTCTTTTATACCCGATATCATCTGCAAGAAGCTTCTGAGGGCACTGTACCACGCAGATGTCAAATTGTAGATAATCATTGTAACGAAAGATAATGTAACTGCATTAAAATGTCAGACACATAAATTGAAACAGATACCGAACTAACCATTCAGGAGAGAGACATACACATTATTTTTTATAATAAATATGAGCATTCAGTAATCTAAACGTAGTAGCTTGACAATGTATGCATCAAAATTATCTGGATTTGGTTGCTACTATTCAAACTTAAAACTAAACCATCTTGTACTAAATTTCCTGAATCAGTTTGTGAAATTGTTGGATGCTTTACAAACATTACACTCCATTATATGACGTTTTTAATGCTCAAGGTATTTAAACGTTACATTGGTGCGATAAAAACATGGAACTCTATCTCTCTTTATATATATATATATATATATATATATATATATATATATATATATATATATATATATATATATATATATATATATATATATATATATATATATATAATATGATATTGAACAGTCGTAACCGATACAAATGTAAGCATTACAAGAAAACTAAGTAAATCTACAATACAATTATTATAGTTCAATGGATATAAAGGGAACAGACTGACTAAAAACATTCATATCTGATTTTTTTATGTTCTTTTAAAGAATTATTTACACAGTGCAAAAATGACACGATTAGTAAACTGTACTAAATTTTCTGCCAATCCATCTGTCACCTCGTCTATCTACCAGTCCCTCTTTGTATCTTAAACTGGCTCCATGAAATAACCTCCTTTAAATATTTTAAACATAAAAACGGTGGATTTAAAATATATATTTGTGGCATTTTCAGGACAGTGACTACTTATGATGATTTTTTTTATTTGGCCATTACAAAAAGTAACTTTGTTAAGCGATCATCTTCTCTCTCAAGTAGCCGACAATCGTCTTTATAGTGTATCATACACAATCCTGATATCAAATATTCTGATGATAAATAAGTGAATCGTCAATAGGTGAAATAAAAATATAGCTGGAATAATAAATACCAGAATTTGATATACTTAGCTTAATTTTCATTAAGGTTTGTGCGATAAAAATTGTATTGGGGATTTATTTTAGTCAGACCTAGTTTTAATATCACTGGATTCGAGACAAAATTTACGTCCAGGCTTACATTCCGTCATGCCTTTATTCCGTTTGTCCTTTATCCGAAAAGTGGCAACAATGTAATTCAAAATGACAATGTAGATTTCCCATTGGCAACATACAAAGCAAAGAATGGCATATTTACTGACGTCGTCTTGAAAAAGTGTTACAAGAGCTGAGATACCATTCATTTCCATGATTAAAGATTGTGCTAATCGTGTTTCAGTCAATTAAACCTAAAATAGGCAAATCTAACTTTGATTTGCATGATGCATTTGGATTTTCTTTGTCTCAAACGTAAGAGCACGTCAAAAACAAGCTGACCCCTGATACTGGATACCTTTCATCGGATGCTCACAGGACAAAAACAATTAGAACGAAATATGGGTCTGAAAAATATTCCGCTGTTCATTTATGTCAAAAATGATCAACTGGAAGAAAGAGGGACCTGCTATTAGCTGCTGACCCCAGGTCAGTTCAGAGTGGACAAAAGCATGAACTAAAGGTCATCAAGACTAATTAATCTCCATTTGAAGTTCCATATTCAATGCCATACGTGGGACGGGGCAGTAGTTAATAAAGTACCATTTATTGATAACTACAAATGTCAGGCAGAAACCATAATTGTGCGTCCTTTGTAATATTTTTAAGGAAAGGAAAGCAATTCCATGACAAATGGTGGGGGGCGGTAAATGTACGACATATTTGTTATTTGTTCAAATAAAAATGATAATTTTGTTTTCATGTCCAAGTTGTCACACAGATGAGTGATATGCAAGCAAATTAATTTTACAAAATAGAAAAAAAAACTTTGAATAATAGGATATATAAATATAAATATTTGTGTTTTTATCTTTAACACTGACACCGAGGCTGATACATGGACATAACGTTAATTCTCTCTTTGTCTTAGCAGTATGACAAAAATGAAAGTACAATGTGTTCAACAAATATATATTGTAGTGACTCTCTTTCGTGGCAATTTTTATTCAGACAGGGTCGTTATGATTGGATTATGTCTGAAATATGTTAACATTTTTTTTTTTACATATTTACACACATCTACCTTGTTAAAAATATTTTATATTTCCAGAATGTGTTTTGGACAGGAAAAAAGATCTTATAAGCGAAGATATAACGGGAAATACTTCTAGAGTGGCGCTCCAAAGTATGTATGTATGTATGTATGTATGTATGTATGTATGTATGTATGTATGTATGTATGTATGTATGTATGTATGTATGTATGTATGTATGTATGTATGTATGTATGTATGTATGTATGTATGTATGTATGTATGTATGTATGTATGTATGTATGTATGTATGTATGTAAATTGTGGATAAACAACAATGTTGACAAAGTGTTAATAAGACGTGTACAAAATTTTACCAGATATTAAACTAACAGAGAGTAAATTACTTTACTTGTATTAACAGGACTATCTTTTAAATTTGTAGCCATTCATTAAAAACCTTAGAAATATTCAAATTGTGATCTGATAATTAAACATTTTAATTTTCCGTTCAATTTGATTTTGTTTAACAGTTTACCTGTTGATTTGGTTATTCGGCCATTTACTTTTTTTCGCATCAACATCTTATTCATCACCGTTTTGTTCATGGTTGTCATATATCTTCTAAAATGATTCGTTTAAGCATGTTATTCTTTTTCAGATAGTTTTGTTTAATTATGATATATTCAGTTATTAATTCTGTCTCTTGTGAATTTCATTAATTCATTCAGTAAGAATATAAAATGTTGAGCAAGTACATTTAAAACTCACAAGTATATTGATTTTATGTCCTTTAATTTTTAATAATTTAATTGTATGCATGACAATTAAAAGAAAAATACATATTTTGTCAAATCAAATATCCTTTATATAAAGTTTTGATAGTCATACAAAGTCAGCAGCAGCTTGTATCGTTTAAGTAATTTACTTGATATCACTCAACTTTTGCCGCTTTGGTCGCGGATAATTTGTATCTTGAAATGTGAATCCTACTTTAGCATTTGTTCAGACTAGTTAACATTTACCAGTCATTTTTAATCCACACGGAAAGTAAAAGGCGCGTTACAGGTATTTCACAATGAAAGTGGGAAACCGAGCCGAGTGTGTACGGTATTAAAGTATGAAGTATACTGCAATTCGGGCAAATTCCTTAGTTAGGATGTCTAGTTATATTAGGATATCAAATTTGTGTAGAGAAATTAACCAAGCTATTCAATTTGTAACTAATCTCAATTTGTAAGTAACACATAGTCCTACGTACTTTTTAATTTCTCTACACAAATTTGATATCCTAATAGTTATAAAGCCTAGTAATCATTTAATCACTTTATCCACTTGCAACTTGATCCTCACCACAAAAACAAATATGAGTAAAAACGGTTATGATTTTTAAGTTCTAAGGTATTTTTCAGTCATTTCAGTGTTGCTGACGATGATAAGGACGGAAATGACGACGAGTTTACTTACATGCCAGTTACTCGATTTCTCAATAATTCAAATTTGCCATCGGGTACCAGTGATTTTAAAGAATATATATATATATATATATATATATATATATATATATATATATATATATATATATATATATATATATATATATATATATATATATATATATATATATATATATATATATATATATATATATATATATATATATATATATATATATACTGCAAACATTATATATTTTTGCTGGCTAATTACTGATGTTAAAATGGAAAAATTTTTTTTTACAAAGAACTATCTAATGCAAAACTTCAAACAAATTAACACGCAAAATCATTATTTACTGTTTGCTATGAAAGTCTCTCTAATTGCGTTTGCAAAAAGTCAAATGTCATTATTTTGCTGAGTTCAAGTCCTATCAGCATCTGTCGTTTGTGTATACCATTTAATCAAGCCTGAAGACTCCCCTTAGTTGACTGATGTAGTATAGTGTTTCACATTAATTAACACTGCGTTTGTCCACGCCTTGATACCCAAGCTTTACAATTGACAGTCCCTGTTGTAAGGGGACTAATTATCAGACTGATTATATTAATGCTACAATATTAATTGGGCCATAGCGAGCACTGTAGAGAACGAGAGAGAGAGAGAGAGAGAGAGAGAGAGAGAGAGAGAGAGAGAGAGAGAGAGAGAGAGAGAGAGAGAGAGAGAGAGAGAGAGAGAGAGAGAGAGAGAGAGAAGGTTGTGGGTGGGGTAACCATCATCCACATCTGTCTCTATATATGAAATGATATCAGCATAAATTAGAAAACATTGTTTGCAGGAATTGTTTCTCTTAGACAAAATCTAAGTATAAAATATTTGCCGAACGGTAGAAGAAATTGTATGTATATATTCTATCCATATTTTAATCTGACATCATTTCTCACCTTATGAAATGCATTGATGTTCATATTTTTTTTTATAAAATATATATTTAATCATTTAATCATTCTATTGAAAACCAATGCCAAAACTCAATATATGAACTTCTTAATTAAGATACAAGGAATCTGGGTCAAAAGTTTACGTTCATTGTTTAAATTTCAGTTTATTATCTTCACTTAACCTTTACCTCCAAATCCATCTTCTCTTTGTTTTATCTTCTTCCATAAGTGCTATTTCTTCCTCTCCATGTCTTCCTTTTCTTATCCGCCACTCTCCCACCTCTTACGAAATTGTCAAGAGTTTAGCACTATTTGGCAAAAATTGAGAGATGAGAAAATAGATTATGTACGTGTAGACGAACGGTTGTTCTGCCTTTTAAATTTACGAAATGAAAACAGAATGGATGTGATGTGATTAACGTAGCTTTAACAATTTTTGCGGTCATTTTGTTACGATGACCCACGACCTCACGCTTGCGAGGCGGACGCTCTAACCACTAGGCCATTGTCAAAACGCATTTAATTTAATGCATTATGAAAACAGGTATTCATTGTGTAATTATTTACCGTAACATTGCCCTAAGGAGTATTGAAAGAAATGCCTCTTTACTGGAGTGTGAAGCTTATGGGGAGATGGGAGCAACGGGGTAATGCCCTGTGATGCCCCAGGGTATACCTGCCTAGGTAATATATTCAACTGAGATTTATATAATTTCATATTCTTATTTCATATTTTCCTGTGTCTTATGGATGATGTGGTCGAAAAATATGGTACACTTTGTTACATTATTCCAGACTTCATTTGGATGATATCTAATAATACGGTACAATTTAATGTATTATATCTAGAGCCGATATTGTAAATGTGAATGACTTAAAGTACGACTGCGTCACACCAAAGATGCGAAAAGGTATATAAATGGTACCAGGTTATACAATTAAGGTGATAGGTCAAATGTAACCGAACTATAGTGCACGTGTGTGTGTGTGTGTGTGTGTGTGTGTGTGTGTGTGTGAGAGAGAGAGAGAGAGAGAGAGAGAGAGAGAGAGAGAGAGAGAGAGAGAGAGAGAGAGAGAGAGAGAGAGAGAGAGAGAGAGAGAGAGAGTATTTCATCGTTGTTATTCAAACTGAACTATCAATTAACATTATTGACATAGCCTAAACAAAGTAATTATAAAACTGCTATTAGAGAAAATAACGTCTTCATTACATTTGGAAACCGCTCCGGTGGCCTAGTGGTTAGATAGTCCACCTCAGATGCGAGAGGTCGTGGGTTCGATCCACGGTCGAGTCATATCAAAGACTTACAAAAATGGTTCTAACAGCTCCCTCGTTTGGCGCTCAGCATTAAGAGGTTAGTGTTAGGACTGGTCGGTCTGGTGTCAGGATAATGTGACTGGGTGGGACATCATGTTACATGTCTACGGCATGATGCCCCAGTGCTAGACATCACTATAAACTGCCACACTGCAGGCATCGTAGCGATATGACTGAAAAATTGTTAAAGCTACGTTAAAATTCATAATCATATCACATATCATTCAGTTTGGGCCTAAATCACGATCTTCAGGAGGATACAATAAACAACACACACACACACACACACACACACTCACACACACACATCTACCTACATTTAATAATAAAGAGATAAAAGACGAAATAACTTTAGACCGCTGCAGTGTTCTGGATTGTTTACTTCCTTGCGCCAAAATGTAAATATTTAATTTTGCGAAAGTCACTCTTTGTGTCTGTCATTACGTATTTAGTTTCCACAACGGAAGCAGTTGTGTTCAGTCGAAACGTAGGCAAACTTTATTCCTTTTTTCGTGTCTTTGTCGAACGTTTATGTCAGAATATAGTTTTATGATATATTTGCATATCCTGTTGAACTTCATGAATATGACGAGGCTATCAAAGTCTATGCTATTGGCGGCTATCTGTGTTATTATCCTTTTATTGTGTCACATTCAGGGTTTAATCATAATTTAAGCATTATATAAACGGGAGGTCCGAATATAATTCGACTTAAATATACTGATTAGTGGTCATTGCCGGAAATAAGGAGTTCCAACACAAAACGGAACGATGAACATGAAAATCCAGGGTCGGATTGCTGATTACATCCTGGCTGCGCACAAAATCTGATAATTTTCACGTTTCCCATATCTACCACCTGGTTGCTATGTTTTACGTGAGACGCCGAAGGTTACCTATCCAAGGCAGCATCGATTCTAAGGCTTGACGGTAGTTTCCCGTGGGTCGGTGGCTCTTAATGTGTTTTTCCCGAGTTCTTCCTCCACCAGTTATATTAGCTGCCATGTATCATGTGCTGAAAATGTCGTTAAACTCCAAAACAACAAGAACAAGAACAAGAACAAGAACAACAACAAATCAGCATGTTTGTCTTTGCTAAATATGTGGAATGAGAACTCCACAAATATACATGACATCATATCTATTATAGGTGAGTGGCATCCATCGTAAGGAATAGATCGAAGAGACAAGGTGGAACTGTACCGATTGCATATCTGACACAAAATACCTGACTCGTTCATATCCCCTGAAGTTTGAACCTTGACCAGTGTGCTCTACCTGTGTATAGCGAAGCACATAATTGTCTTTGTCAATCAAAATCCATCCTATAACGAAGAAACTGCTTGAAAACCTGAATGAGGACGTGCCACCCGAGAAAATATTGGACTTTTTAATGGAATGCGGTTTTTTTCAAGATATCTAAATAATGTGTCCTGATTTGTTACAGAGGTTACACTTATTTCTTGCTTTATATAAATGTTACATAATTTTGTTTTTGTTGCATGTGATATTTTATTCTGTGCTTAATGTTCGCATTTATTTGAAAGTTTTAATCTTCCAACATTTTTGATAGTAGAGAATATTGGAACAAAATGTTTTCGTTGGCAATACATATCCACCTTTGTGCCGAGTTGCCGTAAAATACAATTGTATGTAGACCAGCTTGTTTGATAACCTAAGCCAGCGACTTTTTTGTTTTAGATTGTTACGATCCTGTAGTTAAATTTATGTGTCAAGAAATGATTTATGTATACATTTTTCTATTTCATTTTTATATCATTTAATATAGTTATTATTATTATTATTATTATTATTATTATTATTATTATTATTATTATTATTATTATTATTATTATTATTATTATTATTATTATTGTTATTGTTATGTTAGTATGGGTCTAATGTTTTGTTAGAAACATAGAAACGTGTTTACTTAAATCGTAAATGTGACCCATGTAAGCACGAGCTTTGTATGTAAATTCGTCGCAAGTAAACATTCAGAAGTAGCGATGAAAATGATTGGCTGATACTTGGTCAGTCTTTCTTAATGTCCAAATGCATTGCGAAATTACACGTGTCCTCCGTGCGTGTGTACATGAAACGACGTAGTAGCTTGTTTTATAGGCTTAGTTATTTGTAAGAAAGTTCAATCAGAGCCAGAGTCGTAGCCGATTACAACATCTCAGAGTCGCATAGATTCTCTTACCTTGAAAAATGTATTTTTGTGCTGGAAGAAGTTGTCCGTTTGTTTGTCTACCTAAAACGACATGTGTTTTGATAGTGGAGAAAATCGTACATCGTCTACTTTCTAAATAATTATTTTCCCTGAAGAACAACACTACTACTGGCTTGGACAAAGACCTTTTCTGAAATTCTTTTAAATTGGAACGGAACAATACAAATTGTGCTTCACTGTGAAATTCTGGGATTTATGAGTTAGTCTTCGTCTGACGTCGTCATCCGCCATCTTGGAACGGAACTGAACTTCAGACAGCCAATTTAGAACTGTTCACAGGACTTACGTGTTTTCATTTCTTTAGAACAATTTTTGGGATCTCCTTCGTAAATCGTTTTTTTTTCTAGGGAAATAAGTTATTTTTGTTAAAATTTACAAAGCTTGTTGTCTTCACTCTTTCTTTGTATTACTTTGAATGAGCCTATACGTAATATCAATTTAACAGCAAAACATGTTAACAGCATGTAAAAATAATTCAGATTTTGGTAATTTCTTGACACATTTAAATACATTATTCAAATTTTCTTTTCTGCCGTAAATTTATGACCGTTTAGGGTCTACGTAATCAAGGACAATGTGCATAATACCAAAATCATTAAATCTGACGTAAGTATTGTTACATGCCTTCAAACTAAATGATACTTCTGGGAAGTAAAGGACCAAAGGGTAATCCGTTTAATGAGGCCATCTGACTCTATAACATTAAAATTCGCATTTATGTTGTACATAGCATGACATTGATACAACCGACTATAGTTCTGGAAAGAATGAAAACTAACGATTAAAAAATTCTCATCGAGAAACTAATACAGCCAGAGCTTATCGATATGAAATTTCTTTTCAAATTTCTTGTCTGCTTTTGATTGTATGTAGGCCTATATCATCACTTAACGCTCCGGTGGCCTAGTGGTTAGAACGTCCGCGGTAAGTCGCGGGTTTGACCCCAGTCCGTCTGATTCATACCAAAGACCAAAATGGTACTAATAGCTGCCTCGCTTGGCGCTCAGCATTAAGAGTGTTAGGACTGGTCGATCTGGTGTGCTAATGTACATGTGTGGGACATGACGCTATATGTCTCCGACAAGATCACTATAAACTGTCAGACTGAAGAAATCGTAGAGGATGATTGACCTCGGTGTTATTGCCCGTATCGAGTGGATAATACAAATAGGACTAATGGATAACATAAACAGCAATCTGAGCAAAGAAATAGAATAAAACATTACATTAGCACCTTGAAAATTAATTATATAGACAAAATGATATTGAACATGACATCTGAATTACATACTTTCTATTGAAATAATAATAAAGAGCATGTTGATAAATTGCAATGAGCAGTTGTTTATACCAACAATACAAATTTCATCATGAGAGCGAATGAACGATCGAACTCGGTAGTCCTGCATAACGGAATAACCTGGTTGCATGCCCCTCTCTCTCTCTCTCTCTCTCTCTCTCTCTCTCTCTCTCTCTCTCTCTCTCTCTCTCTCTCTCTCTCTCTCTCTCTCTCTCTCTCTCTCTCTCTCTCTCTCTCTCTCTCTCTCTCTCTCTCTCTCTCTCTCTCTCTCTCTCTCCTGGAAAAATCGTGTATGCTATTTTCCTTTTAAAATAAATATACAGCCTAAACATTTGTCGGGTTTTTACTTCTGTTATCGAACATTATATCCTCTCCTTTTAAGTAAGGTATTGACATGGATAATTCAACAAAAACTTAGGTTCCTATTGGTCATTTCCGAGCCCGACAGCTGATACACAAACCCGAGTATAAGAAGATTAATGTATGTCCCATTGGGTATTTAGCATTTCCAGCTGAACTACAACATAAACTAGACTCGATAAATCTGTACACCCTTCCGAAGACTATAAATCATTACCAATTACCGTCAATTCATTTCAACGGAAAATTGATGTAAATCATTAAATTCAACAAATAATTAATAGAAACTCATATCAAAGAACAAAATACACGAGATTGACACACACATAGTTTTCGAAACTTTCGTTTCTATTGTAGCAGAATCTTTGTACCTTTAATGTTACGTGTCCATATACTCGTCCTCTGTACAATTTATTTAATGAGAAAAGATGCTTGCAAAACTTGCTCACTAATCTTGCGAAGGAGAATACTTAAAACAGAATTTCAAAAAGTTGACATATTCTGTGATATTACGATGTGAAGTTAACAGAGAATCCGGGATGCTTTAACTGACATAAAGATTTATATCTTTTGAGGAAGTATTGCGAAACAAAATAGAAAATGGAAATCAAAGCGTGCGATTGACTATTTTTATAAAATTCATAGAAATAACATAAAAATCATTAGTTTCCTCGTGTACCAAACAGCGTCATCTCCTTGTGTACTTTAAAAGCAACAGAGGCTAGATTAGCCATAATCATATGGCATACCAGCCAATGGGTACCGATATTCGAGGCCATGCTGATTTATAAATACCTGACAAATTTAATTGGGGGGGGGGTAATTTTAATTCAGTTTTAGAACTGTATTTTTTTGAATGGGACAGATTAGAAGTATTCGTCAATACTTAAGAATAAAATAAATGTTTAACACATTAATGCTGTAGTAAATTAAATGCGAGAATGTTCCTATAGCTAATGTAAATCTGCATCTTTTTAGAAAGTTTCCATTCTAAAATTCAGAAGTATTAGTAACAGCTTTCTACTTTTTCACAGAACTACGTTTTCATGGGATATTTTAGTTTGAATGTCGGGACACCATCATTAAAGTTGAGGAGAATAAGGATTTCAATCCAGTACAGGTGTATAATAAGGATTTCAATCCAGTACAGGTGTATAATAAGGATTTCTATCCAGTACTGACGTATAATAATGATTTATATCCAGTACAGATGTATAATAAGGATTTCTATCCAGTACAGATGAATAATAAGGATTTCTATCCAGTACAGATGTATAAAATAGGATTTATATTCAGTACAGACGTATAATAAGGATTCCTTTCCAGTATAGATGTACAGTAAGGATTTATATTCAGTACAGATGTATTATATGGATTCTATCCAGTATAAATGTATAATAAGGATTTCTATTCAGTACGGATGTATAATAAGGATTTCTATCTAGTACAAATGTATAATAAGGCTTTCTATGGAGTACACACGTATAATAAGGATTTCTATCAAGTATAGATGTTTAATAAGTATTTCTATTGAGTACAGACACGAAAATATATGACAATATTCATTGTAATATTTATCAATAACGACAAAAATTTTCTAGGCGAATGCTCTTTAAAATTTGAAATTAAATTATTTACGTCAGAAACCTTACTTACCTGAATATGATGTCTACGTACTTGTAAGAGTTGTCATCCAACTCCACATTTTTTTTTCATTTTATATTTACGAAATACATACTCAGAATTATGAAATATTGTTCAGGCACTTCAAAGATAATGCCGGTACAAGATGTTGGATATCACACATTTATTAATAAAGTATTAAAATATGTTGGAATTCATGAATTTAAACCTATAAAAAAACTTATTGTCTGTACAAAACTTTGGATCTGTACAAGATATTGGACATCATGGATTTATTAATAATGCTTGTACCAGACATTGAATGAATGTATTTACTAACAAGGCCTCTAAAAGTTGACAAAATTCATGCATTTACCAAGAAAGCATGCACGATGTGCCAAATTCATACATTTACTAATAACACCTGTACAATATATTAGATATCATGTATTTATTAACAAAGCATGTACAAGATGTTGGATATCATGAATATATGTATAAAACATGTACAAGATGTTGAAATTAATGCATTTGTTAATATTGCGTGTACAATATGTTAGATACCAAGCATTTATCGATAATGTCTGAACAATATAATATATATCATGTATTTTTAAAAAATGGCTATACATAATGTTGAAAATAATGCATATACTGATAGCGTCAGTACAAGATGTTGGGATATTATGCATGTATTAATAGTCTGAACAAGATGTTAAATATCGTGCATGTGTTAATACAGTCTGTACAAGATGTTAAATATCGTGCATGTGTTAATAAAGTTTGTACAATATGTTTGATATCGAGCATGTATTAGTCTGTACAAGATGTTGGATATCGTGCATATATTAATACAGCCTGTACAATATATTGGGATATCGCGTATGTATTAATAGTCTGTACAATATGTTGGATATCATGCATGTATTAATAGTCTATACAAAATGTTGAATATCATGCATGTATTATTACAGTCTTAAAAAATATGTTGGATATCGTGCATGTATTATTAGTCTATACAAGATGGTAGATATCGTGCACGTATTAATATAACCTGTACAAGATGTTGGATATCGTGCAAGTATTAATACAGTCTGTACGAGGTGTTGAAATTCGTGCATGTATTCATACAGTCTGTACAAGATGCTGGATATCGTGCATGTATTCATACAGTCTGTACAAGATGCTGGATATCGTGCATGTATTAATACAGTCTGTACAAGATGTTGGGATATCATGCATGCAATATTACAGTCTGTACAAGACATTGGATATCGTGCATGTATTATTAGTCTATACAAAATGGCGGATATCATGCATGTATTAATACAGTTTGTACAAGATGCTGCATATCGTGCATGTGTTAATACAGTCAGTACAACATGTTGGATATCGTGCATGTATTAATACAGTCTGAACATGTTGGATATCGTGCATGTATTAATACAGTCTGTACAAGATGTTGGATATCGTGCATGTATTAATATAGTCTGTACAAGATGTTGGACATCGTGTATGTATTAATAAGTCTGTAGAAGAGTTGGATATCGTGCATGTATTCATACAGTCTGTACAAGATGCTGGATATCGTGTATGTATTAATAAGTCTGTAGAAGAGTTGGATATCGTGCATGTATTCATACAGTCTGTACAAGATGCTGGATATCGTGTATGTATTAATATAGTCTGTAGAAGAGTTGGATATCATGCATGTATTAATAGTCTGTACGAGATGATCGAATGTTAGTTACAACAGCCTACAAGTACGCTGCAAATTTTAATTAAAATGCGCAATTTTCCTGTTTAAGTTAAAAGTTCTATACTGATATCGTTAAGAGTTTATTAATATTTGACATATTTATCCTTATAAGGTGTCAAGAAAATCACCATTTAACAAACTAAGAAATAGAAAAAGGAAAGAAATTAAATTTAGCGATAAAATATTAAAATGTAAGAAATATTTGGATAATTATATTCCATTCTCTTCCTGTCTACCTGTCTTTTGTTCTGGGTATCTTTGAACCAATTTTTCATCGTGTATGAAAAAAAAAAAAGAAGCCAACGTTCTTTTGTCAACTTAGTTACCTTCTGCAAGCCATTTTTGTAGATCCTTTAGGATATTACTGGAATGACAGTTTCGTTAAAGAGGACAAAATTCACGGTACAAGTAAATTGGCTGTTTGCTAATTTTGTCACTGGCTTTTCCATTACCAATAAAAACAGTTTTAGATGATTATCTCTCCCATCCATTCCCTTCTAATCATCTATGTGTATTTTTTGTAGATCTCTGATTTGTTTACAACTAGTTTTGAAGCACGCAATTATTTCTTGTGAAACGATCTTTTTTACCTTTCACCTACAAAATACATATTTGATAAGCTTAGTTTACTTCATGGCTGTGGGAGGCGTAATGCTTTTTCCAGGCATATAGTTATTTGCTTCTCAGATCTAGTTTCATCTGCAACTGATTGATATCCCGAGCTGATTAGTTTAAGAATTTCGTTTTCGATTATATCTACATCACAGAGAGAAAAGGTTACTAAGATACCGAGGGTTTTAGCTTCTTTTATAAATCATCACCAGATTCCATATTCCCCGTACTGGTATGCGTTACGCATGCGATACAAACAACAGGTACGCTAGTATAGCTGATCTACTGCAATGGCTTAAATGCCATACAATTAGAAGTCCTCGATATCAATGTTTAAAGTGTTCTATACACGCTTGGTTATTACTCTAAAAGTTGCATTGGCGCTTGTTGATAATACAATAACTTGTTTAGAACACACACACACACACACAAACACACAAACACACACACACACTACCACCACCTCCACTATCATTATCGTTTAAGTGATTTTCAAACTTTTTGCACGTTTTATTCTTTCCTTCATTATTACATAATAATTTTAATCCGTAAGTTTACTATATGAAGGATAGAAAAACGGATAAAATTTGCAAAACTCGCAACTGTATAATCTGTATAATTAAAACATCTATTTATATAGTAAAATGGCAGTAGCTAAAATAATATGCAAAAATATTAATATAAAAACAGCATGACATTCGTGTTTCTGATCGTCATAAACAACACAGGTGATTATTTGAGTTTATCTTATGTGGTAATAATATAAAATACTTGTCGAGAATTAGCTGTTAGCAGGCCACGACTTGAAGTCTACCATCAGAGAAACGAAACGTATTTTTAATGCAAAATAAAAACTTGAATTACATAACAGGTCTAAAGAATCAACAAATACACATCCGTGGACAATGTGGTCTTTGCTTGCAAAATCACCTCTGAGTATTTGAATAATCTTTGTACAGAACTTAAAAGTTATTCAATAGCATTTTATTTTATCTGACTTCCTTCAGACACTTGGTAAATATGAAGTTTAAATTATTGGTCAGTATCAAGATCATACTTTGTGTCATCACGTTCTTTTTATTATTGGATCTTAAATTAGACTATCCGGCGCAGGTGTCAATTGCCTTGTGTGTAGTGATGATGTAACCTACGATAAGTGTCGAAATGAGGCCTTAGTGGGTTTTAATTCTCAAAATCTCCAAGAGTTTAGAAGTATGTGCTGTGGTCAAATTTTTTGAGTTATTTGTTATTTAAGAATAATTTAAATTCTCTGGAAAATAAGAGCTTCGTCATCAAACTTTGAACAAAGTGAAAATTATTCAGAGTGCTAAAACCGGAATATTCTTTTGTGATTTATAAAATTCAGCGTAGAACTTTTGACAATTCTTTTCCGATTCATAAAATTCAATGTGGAACTTTTGACATCAATACATCATTCGCCTGACGTAGTCGTTCACCATCTTTGATATTCGCCGGGATTCAAACTTGAATCCATTTAGAACATTTTAGTTATAGGACTTGTTTGTTTCAATTCTAGGATTGTTTTTTTTTTGGCTTATATTCACAAACAGTGAGCTCTTTTCGAACTTTTATTGTGTTTTGTAGGGAAATTTTTTTTATTAAAATTTACAAAGTTTGTTGACTTTGCTATTTTCTTCGATACTTTGAACGAGCTGAGATTTGTAACAAGTAGTTCAATGTAAAAGTAAGCAATGCACATAGTCCTGCTTGTCAAATATTACATTTGTGAATATCGAAATATACTGCACGTTCTTGTTCACCAATATAGCAATGGAGAATTTCAGGCAACATTAAGTATTTGAGTTTATTTTAAAGAAAATCAGAAAAATATTAAAATAAAGCAGTCTAATTGAAATTCACCTGCTCTACTATCATTTATCTTCAATTAAGATTGAAACAAATTACCAGACTAGTCATATTATATCATTAATGATAAAAAGTATATATATATATATATATATATATATATATATATATATATATATATAGATATATATATATATATATATATATAGATAGATAGATAGATAGATAGATAGATAGATAGATAGATAGATAGATAGATAGACAGACAGATAGATAGATAGATAGATAGATAGATAGATAGATAGATAGATAGATAGATAGATAGATAGATAGATAGATATAAATGTGTGTATATATATATATATATATATATATATATATATATATATATATATATATATATATATATATATATATATATATATATATATATATATATATATATATATATATATATATATATATATATATATATGAGTTATTACAAAAAAGAGAAATAATGAGAGAAATACCTGTAATTCCCCCAAAACACACTTAATATATATTATCAAATGTGTCTGCGATGCGCGAATGTTTCTATAGATTTAAAGCATGATATTGTGTTTCTTGTCTTTAGATGTTTTAGAAACTCGTTCTGTGATGTCAAGACTGATAATCTACTGAGCCTACATTTTACATTATTTTTTTATGTAAAGGATGAGCTGCAAGAGCATCATCTTCCAGGTAAAAAGCACGTGTAATTGACAAGAAAACGCATTTATTTGTCTAGTAGGCGGCATACTTTGCCAGGCAGTGTTCAGCGATGTTCCACAAACAGAGGTTTTGTAACTTACAGCTTACAACTTACAAACTTGAGTGATATATATATATATATATATATATATATATATATATATATATATATATATATATATATATATATATATATATATATATATAAGCATTTTGAGTCTGATATTTATTTTAATGTATAGACAATTTGTTTATATACATATCTCATTAACTTTAATGTATATACGAATTGTTATTATACTCGTACTACATATCTCATTATCTTCAATGTGTGGACGAATTGTGCTATGATACTTGTACTACATATCTCATTATCTTCAATATGTAGACGAATTGTATTATGACACTCGTACTACATATCTCATTATCTTCAATGTGTAGACGAAGTGTGTTATGACACTCGTACTACATATTTCATTATCTTGAATGTGTGGACGAATTGTGTTATGATACTCGTACTACACATCTCATTATATTCAATGTGTGGACGAACTGTGTTGTGATACTCGTACTACATATCTCATTACATTTTTGGATGTACAAAATTATTGCCGTTACCGCCCATCATTGACTTTCTCCAGATGAGTTCAGACAGCATAGTTTGCCTGCATCTTTCATTATTTGCATATTCTAGTGTATTTATTTATTTATTTATTTTAAATTTATCTACTTATTTTTATGATTGTGATAATGTGATTTATATACTTAGTTTTTATCTCGTGTAATCTTATACAGAAAGAAGTAGAGATGATGAAGGGGTTGTATAGCATGATTCGTAAGGTAGTGTGTTTTGTAGTAATACAGCTAAATCATAGTTCAAGGGTCATTCATCGTTTTGGTAGAGGATGTGGATCAAAACAATTTTATTGGTGCTGAAGCGTTTTGTCAGTTAGACTGCATATTAACCTTTCATATATGTCGTATCATTTGTTTTATAAACCTCATGAGAAAATTCTGTAACTGGTATAATTAAATATGTTTTAGAGTTAAATTTGATCCAGGCATATAAGACATAAATGAATAATATTCTAACTCTGTCTTTACTTTCACGCTTCGGAATCTTGAAGCAATCCAAAAGTTGACATATAGTGCATATCATATTTGCGTGTATTTCTAAAATACATATTCTACTGAAAATCATATTCATTTTGCCTGTGTCGTAGTTGCATTTTAGGTCTGTGTATCAAGCTTTAATATTTTGAACACGTGACAACAAGACGATGATTAAGAATGATAAAGAATCTATCCCATAGCTGTCAGACTCACAATCAAAGCATACTACGTGGAAGCATTATATCGTCTCTGTAATTTTACAAATTAGAAAGATGGATAATACAAATACACTACCAGAAAAGAAGCAATTTAAAAAAAACTTAAGTATACAAAACTATATTATACTGTGGTATATTAAAGATCTATATTATAGTATAGTATATAAAGCAACTATTACAAAACTAAATTATAGTGAGGTATATAAAAATATTGATAGTTGTTTTTTTAAACTATTATATTGTGATATATAAAGCCAGTATTAGTCACAAAGAAATTTTATTGTGATATATAAAACGATTATTAGCCTGATAAAACATATTTAATTCCTTGATCAATCCATAAATAATAATTGCGATTTAAGAAAGTTGCCAGAAAGCATAGAGGATATCTACGTTTTTAGTAGATATATGGAAATATTTCAAAAGTTACAATACAAATTCTTTCCATATCTTGAGTAAAATATTAGAAAATGCACGATTGGCTGATAACGTCATGACTGGGATAGCCACCAAATAATTTCACGGTAAACTTTTGCTTCGGGTTTCCTTTTTTTTTAACAAATCTTGAATGATACTGTGACTAATTAACACGACGAATTGCAAAGAACCTACATATATTAATCTTATTTCCAAAGTCTGTCAGGTTTCTCCAAACATTCGCGTAGATTGATCATTTTAACAGAAGATATTTGGAGAATGGAGAATAAGGAGATCAGAAGAGATACAGTGAAGATGTTGTTGAGACATAAAAAGCTGTAGCGTCCTATTTTAGACAGTACCACCTGTAAACAATTAAATTTAATGATCAAATGTTTGCTTGTGTGAATTTATGTTTAATTATTTCTGCATTAAAAAGTAAAATTTGGCATTGGTGAGTTTGCAGTCTAGTAGGAAACAAGCACTTCACCCCAAGTTTGCTTATCACTTATTTTCATTTTTGACAGGCTGTATATGTTCAGTTACTAATGATGTACAGGACAGAAACGGTGCATGCGTATTTAGTCACTATAAAGGGACAAATTTCATGAAGACAATTATATTTAAAAAGAAGCTTATTTCTTGAATCTTACGTTTGGATTTGGAGCTGGTTTGTAGGCATTTTTAAAGGCACGATTTTATTGATTAAACAAATGCATACTAGGGGCAGGGGCGTATCTAAGGTATTTGGCACACGGGGCGGATCCTTCCTTTGGTACCTCCACAAATAATTTTAAATTTTAAACACAGAGAAAAATAGATTATGTTTTCATGTAGATTTGTACAAAGAGCTGAGTTTTCATAAGTAAATTGAAAATAAGAAAAATGCAGGACATTAAAATAGTTTTTGAAAATTTGTACTGGTATTTCAACTCTACCGATGGAACAGATATAAAACAAGATATGAAATCATAAATGGATACAAAGGGCTTAACTACTTTATAACGAAAGATACAAATTTATAGTCAGAAAATGTTAGGCTAGAAATCCTTCCTTGCTGACAATACTTTTTAAAAATCATTATCAAACAATTGATGCATAATACGTAATACATACATGACCGAGTAACAAACAATAATACTTGCATGGAACTCTCCTCGTTTGCAATAATGATTATCATCACCTATAAATTCTATGATAACAAGTAATGCGTTTCATGTAGAGCAGTATCTTCGTTAAGAACAATGATAATCATCTACAATCAATTCTTTGAAAATACCATTCAAACAGGTCTGAATAACAAGCATATAACAATAATAATGCTACTCGTATAAAACTCACACCCTATGGACGTTATGACTACAAAGCGTTATTGCAATGTCGGATAAAAGAAACCCATTGAAGAATGTGTCTTTTGCAGATAGCTATTGCGATGTAAGACGAAAATGGTCTGTAATATTGTCAGCATAATCATTGTTCCAATGGGAAACACGTCAGTGTCCTTAATGATATATTTTTAGCGTTTAATATAAGACCATTTCTTAAGGACTTTGGCAATGTTTTTCTTTAAATGTTCTTGGATGCCTTAATTTACAAAAGCCTGCTTCGATATATGCATGGACAGTTTATGTTGTCAGCCTCTCTTGCTGAAATTGACAAGTAGGGGCACTGACAATGACCAATAACAAGTAATTTAGCTACTACTCCGAGGTCAGTTGGGATTAAACAAATCATCCAACAATGGCATACATTAATAATGATTGCTTATTAATGTCCAACTATAAGGATACATTGATTGCCATATGGGCAGCAGTTTTTCATCAAGGATCCTGTATTTATTTACACGAATAGCATTGGATAAAATGCACATCCAGCTTTGTCCACTTCAAGCAGCTTGACCAAATTGGAATTAGGACCGATACTGCCCTATGGGATCTGAATACAACGGATATGATTATGTTTAGGCAATAACCTGATTAACAAGATCTCTTAATGATGTAGAATTGATGTGCATGGACCTTGCATGATATCCGAATGTAATAATCTGATTAAGAAAATCTCTTAATGATTTTAGAGTTGATGTGTATCGACAAAATGAGATTCTAATTGAGTGGGTTCTTTGGACATTGCAAATCGTTCTAACGGAACACACTTTTGTGTTTGCATTTTAAAAAAAATAGGAATAAACAATCAAACTAAAATATCTTTGAAAAAGCACAATTCTCGGCGATGTTTACGTGGAGTTGTATGATTCATTGGTTGTTATTAGCTTTCATAAGCACTTCAAATATTGCACACTACTACCAGAACAAAGAAGCACAGATTAGATCCAATCTGTTTGCAAAAATATATATTATTGTAGAAATAAGTGTCTATCTCTAAACAAACCAACACATTTTAGCTATAACAAAGCATTTGTGGTTTTATATCAGTCAAAATCTTTTTCAATTCAGGATGCCAAAATTGACTATTTGTTTTAAGAACATGAACGAAACTATCCTCTGTGTTTCCCGTCCCACTTTGGTATGACTCAGAACAATTGTAAAGCAATTATTTTTACGTGATTCATGCCCAAGATTCTTGAACGTATTACGCGGTCAGATATATAATAGAATTTAATATGCCGCCCATTGAAAACTATTTATTTACCAGTTGGTGATCGGATATATATGGTATACCGTCTTTATTTATTATTACAAAACGTGCTGCTTTGAAAAACGTTCCGTTTTTTAAGTTCATTCTCCAAAATTGAACAGACGCATTTAAAGAAAGGTAATGATGAAAAATTGAACAGACGCATTTAAAGAAAGGTAATGATGAAAAATTGAACAGACGCATTTAAAGAAAGGTAATGATGAAAAATTGAACAGACGCATTTAAAGAAAGGTAATGATGAAAAATGACTGACCATCTAGATGTAAATTAAATGAGAGCTACTGCCGGTCGTTATGACAACCCACACTAAATTTGAGGTCTCAAGGTTTCATCAGTACAAAATTAGTGGAACTGGATGTGCCATTATTTAAGTTCAACATGAGTATGGTTTAAGAACATAATGTCGGATAAGGCGATAATTAAAAGTTAAGCCCAAACAATATAAAGATTGTAGATTGTAAAAACGGTTGCAAAAAATAAAACCTTATAAAATATGAAAACGTACGGTACAAGTGAAACGGTAAATAGTTTGAAATTTTTTTAAATGTATAGAACATAAAAATAAAAGATTAAAATATTAAATCCTACAGCTAGTCTGAAAACGTTAACCGTATTCTCACGAAAAGCCTATTTTTTTTCTGGATAATTGTAAATGTTAGCTGAACTAGCATAAAAAAACTGCCTTTCCTACAGGGTGAAGGTCGATACACTCAGCAAACATGTTTTTCACTGTCAGTGCAAGTTGATACACTCGGCAATCATATTTTTCACGGGCAGTGCAAGTCGATACTCTCTGCAATCATGTTTTTCACTGTCAGTGCAAGTTGATACACTTGTCAATCATGTTTGTTTTTCACTGTCAGTACAAGTCGATACACTCAGCAAACATGTTTTTCACTATCAGTGCAAGTCAATGATGTTTTCAGTGGGCACTGGCAATGTATAGACTCCGGTCGAGGTTCACCATTCTGGAGGTATGCGAATAACTAAGATACGTGTGTCTGATTTGGCACTATAACACATCGTTTGCCCCATCTCAGAAATGCCACTTTTCCATGATGGTTTTCGTCTTCCGAAGCTTGCTTGTTGAGTTTTCATTCCGCATACCTTGCCATGTATATAGAACATGTCGATTGACATAACAATTGATCTCAGTATATTAAATACATATCTATCGAAATAACCTTTTATGTAAGTATGTGAAATCTATCATTCATTGGTTGATGTATCTATCCTTTCGTAATACCAATGTAACCATGCAGGCAACATTACATATTACATTTTTCAGAATGGATCAGCAAATTATGTTTCTCAAAGATCTGAACTAGATGTCATTCAGATACAAATCAGACGTGTATACCTTAAGTTTATTGCTCACATAGTTAATGGTCCATATTTGTTTACAAGCATGCTTTGAAATCGACTGAGGATGATGTAATGCCGTTCAGTGTCCATAACTGCGTACCCCTGCATGGTTATAAGGTAATGCAGGAAACGCGAGAGTAATATAGTTGATATGGTAAGCAAGAGGGGCATTAGTATTGCCTTCTCCCCTTTAGTCCGTGGAAAGGCGTCTAAAATATCAAATATATTTCCCCTTTAGTCCGTGGAAGAGAGTTTATAATGTCAAATATATTTCCCCTTTAGTCTGTGGAAGGGAGTTTAAAATGTCAAATATTTTTTCCCCTTTAGTCTGTGGAAGGGCGAGTAAAATGTCAAATATATTTCCCATTTAGTCCGTGGAAGGGCGTCTAAAATGCCAAATATACTTCTCCTTTAGTCCGTAGAAAAGCTTTTAAACTGTCAAATATATTTCCCCTTTAGTCCGTGGAAAGGCGTCTAAAATATCAAATATATTTCCCCTTTAGTCCGTGGAAAGGCGTCTAAAATATCAAATATATTTCCCCTTTAGTCCGTGGAAAGGCGTCTAAAATGTCAAGTATATTTCCCCTTTAGTCCGTGGAAAGGCTTCTAAACTGTCAAATATACTTCCCCTTTAATCCGTGGAAGGGCGTCTAAAATGTCATATATATTTCCCCCTTTATTTCCAGTGAAGGTTTAAAAAGGTTTAATATATATATATATATATATATATATATATATATATATATATATATATATATATATATATATATATATATATATATATATATATATATATATATATATACAAAAGTCAACGAGAATGAGATTTTGAAATATTTTCTAACAAAATAAATGCAAGCAGTTATATAATAGTTTAGTTAAGATTACCGCCTTAATGCCACGAGATATGCAATGGACTAAAATGTAGTCAAAGCGTGTCAGTCTTTAAATTAAAAATGCGTGTCGTCTGATCATATAAACAAAGAAATGGATCACGGAATTACTCTCTTAGTCCTTGTGTGTGAAAGAGGCATATTCATATGAATTCAATTAATGGACATTAAAACAATTTCAGTATTGCTGACACATATTTATTAATTGGAGACCACGACTACCTTGCAATTCAAAACGATTGAAAAGACTTTACAAATAGATTTTCAGTAAGATTGTAATGGGATAGTATTTCATCAAAATATTTTGAGGTGTCGTCTGGTTATCTGTTTACAATTATAGTATATTTCTGGAAAGGGGACAAATAAGGATAAATAATCACGCGGAAGTCAGATTCTTATATTGAAATTAATTTTTTCCCATTTATTTGTAATTTTCTGCACAAAGGAAGCCATCGTTCCTCCACAGACAGCATGCATTAAATCATTAAGCTTAAATGACCACAATGCCGTTGCGTATTTATTGAGAAGCTATAACCTAACTGTTAATTTAATTTAAAATGGCCTTACGGTTTCTGCAAGAGAAGTATGACAAGTAATAATTGAATAGTTTTAGTCAGACCTGCCAATAAAGGTTATCCATTGGATTGGCAGAAAATGTCATTTATAAATAGGTCACCTTTCGTACAGATAAGTTTGGTTTCAGTGTAAAATTGTTAAAATATTATGTTCTCATAAGAATAATAATACTGAAATTGTTTTAATGACCATGATCCATATTCCCTTGTTGGAGTTACCACCAGTGATAATCTTATTTTCCTTATAAAACAAGTATCTATATAACGATTGGAAGACCGTCGTGTCAATTGCTGACTTGAAGGAATCAATAAGGCCAATGCCCTCTAAAAGAACAAATTACGGTACATTATGAACTACAGGTCCGAGTTGTGATCCATCTGAGTACAGTAAGATCCAGACAATAAAAGCATCTATCTAATGGCATTACATATTTACTATCTGCGGACTGAAATATAATATAATGATTTATATACCAGCAAGCACTAAATTCTGCAAGGAACTTCAATTTCTTTTGTCACGCCTTTTGCTAATGGGAATATCTGGTGTTAGTATTTACAGCAAGGTCAACATTTGCCTTTCTTATTTTGTGAAAATTATGTGCCGAGCTGATGGAAAACCTGGCAGCAAGAAGTGCTATTTACAATTGAGAATCTGATAACTATCATCAGCATGTATTATAATTTCTTTAATGCTGTTTCACGTCACAATACAACCGGGTCTGGAAGTGGTGCATTTTACTGCATGGTTTAAGATTCAACAATCCATACCCTATTATAAAACACAACTTCGATAATTAAACTTCAAGGATTAATATCGCTGGAGAGATTTTCTTTTTAAAACTCAAAGCTATAAGACAGGAATGATACTATGAGAGAAATATGAGTCTAATTTTGTACCAAACTAATTTCCATCCTCACCGAAATTTGTCTATAAATCTGAAATCTAACTACAAATAGATCATTGTTTTCACATTGAGAAGAACTTAAGTCTTTTATACATCAACCTTAGTCTTTTTTGCATCAACATTAGTATTTTATACATCAACTTTAGTCTTTTATACATCAACCTTAGTCTTTTATAGATCAACTTTAGTCTTTTATACATCAATTTTAGTCATTTTACATCAACCTTAGTCTTTTATATATCAGCGTTAGTCTCTTACACATCAACCTTAGTCTTTTATACATCAACCTTAGTCTATTTTACATCAACCTTAGTCTTTTATACATCAACCTTAGTTTTTTATACATCAACCTTAGGCGTTTATACATCAACTTAAGTCTTTTATACATCAACCTTAGTCTTTTATACATCAAACTTAGTCTTTTATACATCAAATTAAGTCTTTTATACATCAAACTTAGTCTTTTGTACATCAACCTTAGTATTTTATACATCAACCTTAGTCTTTTTTACATCAACCTTAGTCTTTTTTACATCAACCTTAGTC
Organism: Potamilus streckersoni; assembly: GCA_016746295.1. Taxonomy (NCBI): domain Eukaryota; kingdom Metazoa; phylum Mollusca; class Bivalvia; order Unionida; family Unionidae; genus Potamilus; species Potamilus streckersoni. Next base: position 462,316 of record JAEAOA010000291.1, read on the forward strand.
TTTTTTACATCAACCGTAGTATTTTATACATCAACCTTAGTCTTTTTTTTACATCAACCTTAGTCTTTTATACATCAACCTTAGTCTTTTTTACATCAACCTTAGTCTTTTGTACATCAAACTTAGTCTTTTATACATCAACTTAAGTCTTGTATACATCAACCTTAGTCTTTTTTACATCAACCTTAGTCTTTTATACATCTACTTAGTCTTTTATACATCAAACTTAGTACTTTATACATAAACTTAAGTCTTTTATACATCACCATTAGTCTTTGTTACATCAACCTTAGTCTTTTATACATCAACCTTAGTCTGTTTTACATCAACCTTAGTCTTTTATACATCAACTTAAGTCTTTTATGCATCAACCTTAGTCTTTAATACATCAACCTTAGTCTTTTATACATCAACTTAAGTCTTTTATACATCAACTTAAGTCTCTTATACATCAATCTTAGTCTTTTATACATCAACGTAAGTCTTTTATACATCAAGTTAAGTCTTTTATACATCAACTTAAGTCTTTTATACATCAACTTTAATTTTTTATAGATCAACCTTAGTCTTTTATACATCAAACTTAGTCTTTTCTACATCAACCTTATTCTTTTAAACATCAACCTTACCCTTTTAAACATTAACCTTAGTCTTTTATACATCAAACATATGATTTATACATCAAACATAGTCTCTTATACATCATCCGTAGTCTTTTATACATCAACCTTAGTCTTTTATATAACAATTTAAGTCTTTTATACATCAACCTTAGTATTTTATACATCAACCTTAGTTTTGTATACATCAACTTAAGTCTTTTATACATTAACTTAAGTCTTTTATACATCAACTTTAATCTTTCATAAATGAAACCTATTCTTTTATACACCAAACTTAGTCTTGTATACATCAACCTTAGTCTTTTATACATCAACCTTAGTCTTTTATACATCAACCTTAGTCTTTTATACATCATCCTTAGTCTTTTATACATCAACCTTAGTCTTTTATATATCAACTTAAGTCTTTTATACATCAACCTTAGTCTTTTTTACATCAACCTTAGTCTTTTGTACATCAATCTTAGTCTTTTTACATCAACCTTAGTCTTTTTTACATCAACCATATCATTTATACATCAACCTTAGTCTTTTATACATCAACGTAAGTCTTTTATACATCAACGTAAGTCTTTTATACATCAAGTTAAGTCATTTATACATCAACTTAAGTCTTTTATACATCAACTCTAATCTTTAATAGATCAACTTAAGTCTTTTATACATCAACCTTAGTCTTTTGTACATCAACCTTATAATTTATACATCAACCTTAGTCTTTAATACATCAACCTAAGTCTTTTATACATCAACCTTAGACTTTTATACATCAACCTTATAATTTATACATCAAACATAGTCTTTTATACATCAACATATCATTTATACATCAAACATAGTCTTTTATACATCAACATATCATTTATACATCAAACATAGTCTTTTATACATCAACCTTAGTCTTTTATACATCAACCTAAGTCTTTTATACATCAACCTTAGTCTTTTATACATCATCCTAAGTCTTTTATACATGAACCTTAGTCTTTTTTTACATCAACCTTAGTCTTTTATACATCAATCTTAGTCTTTTATACATCAACTGAAGTCTTTTATACATCAACCTTAGTCTTTTACACATCAACGTAAGTCTTTTATACATCAACCTTAGTTTTTTGTACATCAACCTTAGTCTTTTGTACATCAACCTTAGTCTTTTATACATGAACCTTAGTCTTTTATTCATCAACTTAAGTCTTTTATACATCAACCTTAGTCTTTTGTACATCAACCGTATAATTTATACATCAACCTTAGTCTTTAATACATCAACCTAAGTCTTTTATACATCAACCTTAGACTTTTATACATCAACATATCATTTATACATCAAACATAGTCTTTTATACATCAACCTAAGTCTTTTATACATCAACCTTAGTCTTTTATACATCAAACTAAGTCTTTTATACATCAACCTTAGTCTTTTATACATCAACCTAAGTCTTTTATACATGAACCTTAGTCTTTTTTTACATCAACCTTAGTCTTTTATACATCAATCTTCGTCTTTTATACATCAACTGAAGTCTTTTATACATCAACCTTAGTCTTTTTACATTAACCTTAGTCTTTTACACATCAACGTAAGTCTTTTATACATTAACTAATGTCTTTTATACATCAACCTTAGTCTTTTATACATCAACCTTAGTCTTTTATACATCATCCTTAGTCATTTTACATCAATCTTAGTCTTTTATACATGAACCTAAGTCTTTTATACATCAACCTTAGTCTTTTATACATCAACCTTAGTCTTTTATACATCAACTTAAGTCTTTTATACATCAACTTAAGTCTTTTATACATCAACTTAAGTCTTTTATACATCAACCTTAGTCTTTTATACATCAACTTAAGTCTTTTATACATCAACGTTAATCTTTTATAGATCAACCTTAGTATTTTATACATCAACCTTAGTCTTTTTTATATCAACCTTAGTCTTTTATACATCAATCTTAGTTTTTTATACATCAACCATATGATTTGTACATCAACCATAGTCTTTGATACATTAACCTTAGTCTTTTATACATCAACCTTTGTCGTTTATACATCAACTTAAATCTTTTATACGTCAACCTTAGTCTTTTATACATCAACTTAAGTCTCTTATTCATCAACCTTAGTCTTTTGTACATCAGCCTTTGTATTTTATACATCAACCTTAGTCTTTTGTACATCAACCCTATAATTTATACATCAACCATAGTCTTTTATACATCAACCTTAGTCTTTTATACATCAACCTTAGTCTTTTATACATCAATCTTAGTCTTTTTACATCAACCTTATTCTTTTTTACATCAACCATATCATTTATACATCAACCATAGTCTTTTATACATCAACCTTAGTCTTTTTTACATCAACCTTAGTCTTTTGTACATCAACCTTTGTCTTTTTCACATCAACCATAGTCTTTTATACATCATACGTAGTCTTTTATACATCAAGCATATAATTTATACATCAACCATAGTCTTTTATACATCAACCTAAGTCTTTTATACATCAACCTTAGTCTTGTATACATCAACCTAAGTCTTTAATACATCAACCTTATTCTTTTGTACATCAACCTTTTTATTTTATACATCAACCTTAGTCTTTTTTACATCAACCATAGTCTTTTATACATCAACCTTAGTCTTTTTTACATCAACCTTAGTCTTTTCTTATATCAACCATATCATTTATACATCAAACATAGTTTTTTATACATCAACCTTAGTCCTTTTTTACATCAACCTTAGTCTTTTGTACATCAATCCTACTCTTTTTTACATCAACCTTAGTGTTTTTTACATCAACTTAATTCTTTTATACATCAATCTTAGTTTTGTTTACATCAACCTTAGTCTTTTATACATCAACTTAAGTCTTTTATACATCAACCTTAGTCTTTTATACATCTACCTTAGTCATTTTTACATCGACCTTAGTCTTTTTTACATCAACCTTAGTCTTTTCTACATGTACCTTAGTCTTTTTTACATCAATCTTAGTCTTTTTTACATCAACCTTAGTCTTTTTTTTACATCAACCTCAGTTTTTTATACATCAACTTAAGTCTTTTTTACATCAATCTTAGTCTTTTTTTTACATCAACCTTAGTCATTTTTACATCAACCTTAGTCTTTTATACATCAACTTAGGTCTTTTATACATCAACCTTAGTCTTTTATACATCAACAACGCATTATGTTGATGTGATGGTTTGTGTTGTGGTGAGTTGTTGTAACTGGCGGATTGTACCTTCTTACAAGGTTTTCGCTTTATTGGGTTATCGGTATCTAAAGGTTGAACAATTCTTTGTTAATGCCCGGATCGAGTAAATAGTAATATAAAGTGTGAAACTTATAGGTGGCTTAAATAGCCGACAGAGGTGAAATGGCAGTGATCCGTAACGGTGAGCACTGATCCGTAACGGTGAGCACTTTAGACCACTCGGCCACCCCGAGCCTCTTCCGTGATTGGATTAGACTTTACAAAATGCGGTAATTAGATTAAATGTTACACATACTCTGATTATGGTTACAACTATGGGTCATGAACTATGCAACAAAACGAAACAATGCTAAGAACTTTAGTAAAGTCAAATAATGTGTTTAACCGGGAATACAAAGTGAACATTTAAGACACAGTATTATGAATAAAATCTCATGTAATCCTAAATGTCATATAACAAATTAAAAATATAACGAATTAGTTCTAATAGTATTGAGTATCCCAATGTTCCAAATGTCTTGAATTTCCTGATATACAACCACGAAAAAGTTTAGAAAGCCTTTGAATATATTCTCAAAAATCATAAAGTAATGTTTTAGTCCAAAAACTCAATGAGTATATTGTAATTCCAAACATTTACGTATATAATTTCTCTTTAATTATACACAACTACAAACTCAAATCACAGATTGTAAAAGAATGACAATGAAGAGGAATGAATACTTGTTTATCAAATCATAAACTCAAATTCAAGTAAATATCTTCACTTCTTCAAATGATATTAAACCCAGCATCGATGTTAGACTTAAATATTAGCAACAGTCTTATAATTATAATTTGATGATGGCGATTTTCCGTGTGAAGTTTGCTAATTAGATATAGGTATGGCACTATACAGTATATTGGTCGGTTAGTTTTTAAAGTATCATGGTGAGGAAATATGACTAGTAAAATGAGCCGGTTATGGGACATAGACGAATTATCAATACACCGTCTATTGGGAAACTAATGGAAATCTACTGTTAAACATTACAGATTTAGAGTGGGGATGGTTGGTTGGTTGTCGTCGTTTACTGATCAACAGCACTGTAAGACTATGGGGGGGGGTTCGAGTGGCCGAGTGGTCTAAAGCGCTGTCCGTTACTGATCACTGCCATCTCACCTCTGTCTGCGTGATTTCGAGTCTAGGTTTCGGCGAAAGTGGATTTGTGAGAAAGCTTGCCAGTAGCTCCTCGTGGGTCGGTGGTTCTTTCTGGTGATTTTCCGGTTTCTTCCTCCACCATTAATACTGGTCGCCTTGTATAGCCTATCGTGTGCTGAAAATGGCGCGAAGCCCCACAACAACAACTGTAAGGCTATATAGCGCCACAAAAAGGACATAGGATTATTTTCTAATGAGAGTGGTATTATTAGGACAGAAATTTTAGTAAAATTATTAACATTGAAATTTTCTCGAAATCGTGTTAACAATATTTTTTCATTAAATTATATAGGAAGAAATTTTCTACTAAGATATATTGAGACTAATTTTATTTATTTATTTATTACAACTGTATGTTAATTTAATAAAGATTGCGCTTTTACAAGGAACAGCAAAACCCTTTTGTACAGTAAAATACATTTCTTACGCCAAAAAGTCAGCAAATTTTAGGTTGTAAGTTGCTGAACTGGAGAATTCCTAAAATTTCCCTTGATTGGGTAATTTTGAAGATACACGCGTTTCCTGAAACGAATAAGCTGACGCGGCAGAATTGTCTGTCTTGTGACGTACTTAAACACTGGATCAAACTGAACCAACGCTAGTACCTAGATGTGTGTCATTATTAGGTCATGAGCATACGTTCAAAACTGCGTCCATCGAAGAATCAGGGTTGTTGTAGTTGTTGTTGTTGAATCTAATGCTATTTTTTAGAGGAAGAGGGGAGAGGGAGAGGGGGAGAGGAAGGGAGGGAGGTAGAGGGGGAGAGAGAAAGGGGGAGAGGGAGGGAGGAAGAGGGAGGGTAGAGAGGGATATGGAGGAGAAAAGGAGGATATGGAGGGTAGAGGGAGAGGGGGAGTGGGAGAGGGGAGATGGAGGGGAAAAGGGAGGGCAGAGGGGAGAGGGAGGAGGAAGAGGGGAGAGGGAAAGGAGGAGAAGGAGGGAGGAGAGGGGAAGAGGGAGGGAGGGAGGGGAAGAGATTATGGTCGGTGGTGCTGTTACTAGAGCAGAATAATTACTTAGATTAACTGTAAATATATTAAAATATTTTAATTACCTCTTGTTAGTTCATCATTTCACTTAGTTTCTATTCAACATTAATATTCATGCGCCGGTAAGTGAATGGCTGCATTTATGTGAAAGACGCAGCTAATTATGTGTTTGCAGTGTTCTACTTTTACCTTTAGAAGCGTATTTCATTTTTAAATCATAAGTATCTATTATATTATTTTATTCAATATGAGCAAATATGCAAACTTAAAAAAACAAAGCAATCAACTTACCATTATGCATATGTAATTGAGAATAGCCACAAAAGGCATATAACTAGACACACTCGTGTGTGTGAGGAGTTCATTCACTCAGTCAATACACAGCTGCCTGAAGTAAACCCCTGTACAAAGAGCAAATATATGTATTTACGTCATATATACAATATGTACGATGTTATACCACTCGTTGTATAAAGTGTTCATTTAAAGGGAACTCGGGGGGCCCCGAGTGGCCGAATCTTCTAAAGCGCTGTCCGTTACGGATCACTGCCATCTCACCTCTGTCTGCGTGGGTTCGAGTCTAGGATTCGGCGAATGTGGATATGTGAGAAAGTTTGCCAGTAGCTTCTCGTGGGTCGGTGGTTCTTTCCGGTGATTTCCCGGTTTCTTCCTCCACCATTAATACTGGCCGCCATGAATAGCCTATCGTGTGCTGAAAAATGGCGTTAAGCACAACAACAACAACAACAAAGGAAACTCGGCAAGCCTCTTTTCCTTGAACGAAAAATATATGCTATACGGAACAATAGAACGTTCTAAATTGACTTTGAACGGAATAAAATTCATTTCCATGGATGTGAGGAAAGTTTAAAGATTTATGAGTTACATGACCATGCCGTTGAGTCGTATGCCAAAACCATTTGGAATAACAGAAATGGCGAATGGTTGTGGTGTGCAAGTTAGTGAGTAAACAATTTAGACTCACCATTGTGCAGAAAGTAAACGTATTGGCTTAAACAAAAGAAATACATTTTTGTGAATGTCTAGTTTAGACAAGTACATTCAGAATCTATCTCTGGAACTGAGAGAACGCATTTACCAAGAGTTTGTCAAATACAAGTCAAACGCAAGAACTAGAAAGCAACTTCTGTCCACAAGAGAAATACTACGAATAAGATGCAACATTACATCCCCTAACCACTGCCTGCGAGACGGTGACCACGTCTCCAATTACCTCACGTTTTTCCACTTCTCCGATTCTGGTGATGCCAGCCAAACCCAATGTGAAACGCGTCTTTCGTAATTTGACTAAACAAATGGAAACCTGTATCTCCAGGAACTTCTTCTGCAGGGGTAACAGCCTTGTCCTCTTTACACGATGCGGCAGCTGCTAGCAAAGTACCTGCCTCCAAATTCAAAGCCCAAGAGAGATAGGTCATGTTACCGAGTTTACTGGATTTATCCAAGCATGAACTGTCCTGATTTAGTCCGTTACGAACCCCTCAACGTCGAGTGATAACTGGCAAGAAAATATTACGACGGACCGACAGTCAGTGGCGACGCATTCCACTGTAAAAGAAAGACCTGGGATAAACGATGGGTGTCAGTGTTTTTGTTCCTTAACTCAATAATATGTCGCCCACCAGGTCACACCACCGCTATTGACGTTCTCCTGTTCTAAATGGAAAAGGAAAAAGAAAAGGACAGTCTTGCTGTTTTACCCCGCATCCGATAAACCTTTACTCCAGAAAAGACCCATCGTCCAAGGAAACAGAGAAGCAGCCAGAGGGTAGAATTTTCTTTTTATGGTGATGATGAGATAGTCAAAGAGTTCGTGCGAACAGATCGGTTGCACATGCTCCCAACTTCTCCAAAAATTCTACTTCAAACAAACATTAAGATGCAAGGGTTTGTACCAAGTCCTCGAAGTCAGTGTATATTTTGTGTTTGCTCTGAAACTAGCAAAGATGTCACCCCCAGAAACCACCCATCTTCTCCAAAAAAAGGAAATGAAAGGGCTACATCCTCGTTTAGTCAAACATTGGAACGTGTCCGTCCTGTCCATGCCTCTCCACAAATGGGAGAACTACTCATTCAAGCCGCGTATAACGACACCATCGATGACTTGTGCGAATATTGTCTGAATGTCTTAAAAAAACGATACCTTTGTCACAGCATCAGAAAGAATGCTCAGGCAAGACTGGAGACACGTTTTTCGCCAAATGGTCCAAAATAAAATAAGCACCCGTCAAAAGAAAAAGATTTTAGTGCAACCTGGAGGATTTGTGCACCTGTTGTTAGAACCCATTGTTAAAGGAGTATTGTTATTACTGATTACAGGACTCACGGTAGCTGCTGCTTCTGAAAGGATTGGTCAAAGATAAGAAAAAGGATCGAGAAGTTAAATGGGTCCTCTGGATCAAAAGATCTCACACGTAACCTTTTTAATCAAATGGAAGGACAAAAACTGACTTTAGTTTCATACAAGCAATAGATAGAATTCAATCGTTGGCAAGAACAACACTCTCCACATTTATCTCCTAATCCTCATTTGGCCGAGATGTCCCAGTTACAAATAGGAATTGCAATTGTCAATGGATCGCAACGATTTGTCAGACACGGAAAAATCACAACGGTACTGTCAAGTGTTGAAACGACTTCAACTCTTTCACCAGAAAGCTTTGGACGAATTAGGTCCACCGACTCTGAGAAGATTTTAAGGCACATCACTACCACCACCACAGGGACCAAGATAGACTCAGCCTGAGGAGGGGTACGCGAAGTCTTTCAAACAACGCCAGCAGCCCATAAAACCGAGTTACATTGTAGCATCCTTGCAGGCTCCTTCCCTCACACCCCAATGAGAAGAACTTAAAGCTTGGATTAAAACGATTATGTCTACACCTCCTTCGATAGAAGCGGAAAAGAAAGAAGAGAAACCAGAAGCGAAAAAAAAGCAAGATCAAAGCCATCTTATTACCTCTTCACTAACGAGAACCGAGTAGAAAGTCAGCATCGTGGAACGTTTTCAACGTACCTTGAACGATCGCATCTGAGAATATTTAACGCATCAACACACTCTCAAGTACATTGACGTCTTACCTCACCTTGTCAAAACATACAACCAATCTTACCAACAGATCATCGGTTGTGCGCCCAAGAAGTGACCGTGGCTGTAATATTACCGTCTATAAATTGGAAGATATGAACAGTGACGTGTTAAAAGGAACTTTTTACTTGCCCGAGTTACAGCGCGTGACCAGAAAAGAAGACAAAGTTTTCGACATTGAAAATATTCTCGATCAAAGAACCCAAAAAGTGGGAACACGTCCTGTCAAAAAAGTCAAAGTACACTGGAAAGGATATCCGCCGAATATTGACTATTTCATCGACGATTCACAAATCATCGACTATAAAAGGACGTAACCATCGTGCACTTCAACACAGCCTCAAACACCACAGTGACATCTACTTCACTGAGTTCTTCTGTGCAAGGTCCACAAAAGCAACCCTCGTGGTTGTGGTGTGGAGAACGTGTGCCTAAAACGCAAATAGCCTTTTTCTGCCAAATCTTTGTGTTGAATCGTGTCACTGGTGCTGTCATAGAAAATAAGACGCGAAGAACATATCTTACGATATGCCTTTAGAAACTCCATACACTCGGATAACAAGACCAAAATAGCTTTTAGAAAATGCACGAGACCATTCAGCAAATCTCCCTGTTGGCAAGAGAATACACATACTTCGAGAGGAAATGCACATCCCAGAGACGCAAAATGAACAGCATAAAAATTGCAAGCTCACACCATGGAAGAACAACACGCCCAGAAGAAACCTTACAGTGTTGACACTAAGACATAAGCAACACAAACCTTGGAAAATCCTTATCGGTATACACAAGATCTTAGAGGAAAATTATACAGGATTTACAAATATCTGCAAGGACAGATCCAAAGAACCCAATAGAACAGCGGCAGCCAATGTGGAACCTAAACAAAAATCCTAAATATGCACCAGATTACCAGACGGATGTTCCATCTATACAGCAGAATTCAGAGCGATAAAGTGGTACTGCTATGGATAAAAGACCAACGACACAAAACATCATCATAACAGACTCTCTAAGCATTCTGAAATTGATTGAATCCAGTACATCAAAAAGCAGAGGAAATATGCTAGAGGAAACAATGCTAATAGCACGTGAACTTGAAAAAGACCAATACAGTGTGGAATTCTTATGGGTACCATCTCGCATCCACCTATTTGGACATGATAAGGCAAACCTTGTAGCAAAACATAATCTAAACAACAAGAATGTCCAAACCATTGCTTGTAGCTTCCAAGAATCATGCAGTCGCGTTAGACAGCAAATAAATCAGCAATGGCAACAATACTAGGATACCACAACCAAAAGTAGACGTCTGTACCATCTGCAATAAGAAGCAATCCGAAGCATCAAGGCACCTAAATGACTACAGAACTATGAACTAGGAATCAACAAGATATGAATACTGCTGAGAAGCGGCTATGGAAAACACCTGAGGACCAACAAAATCATACCATAAACTGTCCAAGTCCATAAAACATAAAAAGACAAATATACCATATCACAACAATACAATAGAAACACGAACACTGGGACTAAAGCAACTGCTAGCCATACCATAAGTCCACAAAACTTAACACAATACTAAAGTAAGATCACCACATCCTTTAAAAAAACATAGACCAATACTAAGGTAAGAACACAACAACTTTCATTCATTGCTAACAAAATCTGATCCTTTAAACTCAGTCCTACCTCTCTTTCCCCCAAACCCCGCACACTACCTTTCCCCACTACCCAAATCTCTTTCACCGACATGGAGGCATGAATACAACTCTAATCATCTACTAGCTTCCCCACAATGTGAGCCATTTAGCCTTCAGAAGGAACAACCCCCAACTTTGCCAAACCCCAACGTTTTCTTTCTTTAGTATTAAAACTATAATTTTACTTCGTTTACTTTCTTTAATTTCTACCCACTTCGCATGCACTTCCAATTAAATAGTATAGAAAGGTAGTATAGCAAAAGCAATAGAGAGTAAAAGATGGAGGAACGGCGGAAAGGCTCCTTCTTCTTTGCTTCCGTTTTTTACTGTGAGGTTTTTCCTTTGGGTATTGAATACCTCTTTCGATAAAAGCTATATCCACAAAATCAGACAGGATCTTTTGGTTCCACTATAAAAAATAACACCCATTTTAACAAAGCTAGACCAAAAATATGGTATGAATTACTCCCAACAGATTGAGAACAATTTCAACAATATCAAGTACACTCTGTACCCAAAATTCCTGCCTACATAAAGAATAATAAAAAACAAATAATAAAACTCTTAGCCTTAGATAAACTGCAGAGGTGGCTTACACAGAATGGATATAGATTCTTCCACTAGTATAACTGGACTGAATTTGATCAATAAACTCGGACTGGAGTTTCAGAGCGTACACGACATTGGAGACCGGACCGGTTGCATACCCACTTGGTTCCTTTTCTCCTTTTCCTCTGCAGGGTATACATGAGAAGTGCTCCGGTGGTCTATTGGTTAGAGCGTCCGCCTCGGATGCGGTAGCTCTTGTGTTAGAAAAATGGCCAAGTCATACCAAGACTTATTAAAATGGAAATAACAGCTGCCTCACTAGATGCTCAGCACGAAGAGGTTAGTGTCAGTATTGGTCGGCATGGTGTCAGGATAACGATACTGGGTGGGTCATGATGCTACATGTCTGCAGCATGATTTCCCAGTGCTAGACATCACTATAATCTGCCACACTGTAGACATCGTAGCGATATGAATTAATAAGCGATAAAGCTATGTTCAAAAATCCAAATTGCTCCTCCCCCGTACATACACACATATAATGTAGAGTCCAACTAAAGCACAACAACTCGGACGTGACAATTTTTAATCAAAACAAAGCTAACACAAGTCTGTTTTGTAGCACATATTCAAAATCATATATCGCAACAAAAATTATTCATTTATTCATTAAATTATGATTTATAGGTATGTTAACATGAATATTATTTGTCTTGTTTCCAGTTCCAACACTTCTCTTTGGTAAATTGTGAATGTGAATATAGGCAGTGTATGACATTTTTCAGTATCTTGAATTACTGGGGTAGCAAACATTTTTTTCAGACTATGTTGAAGGATCGGTGACAGCGCTGGAGGAAGTGGTCAGGAAGCTGTAGTCAGCAGAGAGACCGATATTGCCACCTCTATGCAGCCATGTCTCTATTATGACTGAAAATAGAATATACAGCACATTGTTAAACTTGAATAAGGACATGTTATTTCATTTATCCCAGTTTTTTGTTACTTATTTGATTTTCAGAGTCAAGGCCTTTAGCATAAAATTAGATTTTACTACAGCCAATGTTTGGAAGCTAATTGAATCAAAACTGAACATGAACTGATGGCAATCTGTTTTTAACATTATATCATAAATTTTAAGAATAATTTTGTCTAGAGGATTAAAGACTTTTCATGAAAATTTCCAAGATAATGGCCAAATCAGCAGGATCTATTATCAAAATTAAAGGTTTGGGAACAATGTCGACACTAAAGTAAATTTTTATATTTTTTTTAAAAAAGGAGGGATTTATGACAAAACAATTTTTAGCATGATTTTCACATTTGTATAAAGCAATAACGTGTCCCAAAATTGACCCAGATAGTGGCACCATAACTGCTGTAAGAATATTTTGCCTACAAGTGTTCATGTACTCAGACAGGATTTCCTTGCAATTTCCATATTGCTACCTGTAGATACAGCATGCTGCTCCAGACATTCCAAGCAAACTGTACGAAGTCTTGGATGATCAATGATACAATCCACTTTGTATTCGTCCAAGCAAACTGTATGAAATCTTCGATGATCAATGATACAATCCACTTTGTATTCATCCAAGCAAACTGTATGAATTCTTGGATGATCAATGATACAGTCCACCATGTATGAATCCTAGCAGACTGTATGAATTCTTGGATGATCAATGATACAATCCACCTTGTATTCATCCAAGCAAACTGTATAAAATCTTAGATGATCAATGATACAGTCCACCTTGTATTCATCCAAGCAAACTGTATGAAATCTTGGATGAGTATTGGTACAATCCACCTTGACCTCCTTAGTCTTATTCAAAATTCATGTTGATCTCGACTGTTACTTTACCGCTGAAATTTCCACAGGTATACCAATATACGTGGTAAATACACTCCATAATTTATTTTTGTCTTAGATGGCAAACTTGTGGATAAAATGTATGAGAAGTTTTTGCGTTTTAGCGTATGAAATGTATGAATATGTGACAGTTGTTTAGATTTGTATTCTACCATTTGTGGTACACTAATAAACTTCCAATCAGCAATGTATTATTCTCAATATTTGTTTCACCATAAATCTGTATACTTCCTCTGTCACTTGTAATATAGACCTAAACCAAAAGAGAAAATATATGCTTGCTAAACATCTTGATACGCCGGGGATATAATTACTTGTTCTTTTTATTAAAATTCTTCAATTTTATTATCTGTTGAGGGTAGTAAACAGTTACACCTAAAGTACATTTTGGGTCTGCATTTCATCACGGTTCAAAAGAACATACTTGTCATAAAGTTAAAAAAAGTATCTATATCTACACCTCTCACAGTCTGAGTCTTAACTTTGGTCTCACTAATTACTAATGAAACAAGCCAACATGAAAATCTGCTCTGAAGACATCCAAGATTTGCCCAAATTCGTGCCCTTCTCTTTTCATTATAAAATGGAAATAATAACAAAATAATAGCAATGATAATTACCATAGTAATAACTAGAGTGAATAACTCAAGTGGTGCTCAGAATCATTAGGCCTTATGTTCTCTTTATGATATTTGTCCTTGTTAATGTCTCTTTCAGGCTATATTAGGTACTGTCCCAATCTCAGCTATCAGAATCTTCGTTCGTCAAGGAGTTCACCTTCCTCACACGACGATAATGACCATGATCAATACCGTAAATTTGCGTGAATCATCACTAGATTCAGTCATCTACCACCATAGGAGACTGTTCTTGTATCTTTAGTCTAGGGCCGAATTGAAATGGCTTGAAAGTTACAAATACGTTTAATTATTGTCAGAACATTGGTCTTCAGAGTGTACCAAGAAAGACATTGGTCTTCAAAGTGTACAAAGAACGACATCTGTCTTCAGAGTGTACCAAGAAGGACATTAGTCTTCAGAGAATACCAAGAAGGAGATTGGTCTTCAGAGTGAACAAAGAAAGACATCGGTCTTCAGAGTGTACCAAGAAGGACATTAGTCTTCAGAGTGTACCAAGAAAGACATTGGTCTTCAGAGTGTACAAAGAAGGACATTAGTCTTCAGAGTGTACCAAGAAGGACAGTAGTCTTCAGAGTGTACAAAGAAGGACATTGGTCTTCAGCGTGTACAAAGAACGACATCTGTCTTCAGAGTGTACCAAGATAACATTGGTCTTCAGAGTGAACAAAAAAGGCATTGGTCATCAGAGTGTACAAAGAACGACATCGGTCTTCAGAGTGTACCAAGAAGGACATTAGTCTTTAGATAATACAAAGAAGGAAATTAGTCTTCAGAGTGTACCAATAATGACCTTGGTCTTCAGAGTGTACAAATAAGGACATTGGTCTTCAGAGTGTACCAAGAAGGACAGTAGTCTTCAGAGTGTACAAAGAAGGACATTGGTCTTCAGAGTGTACAAAGAACGACATCAGTCTTCACAGTGTACCAAGAAGGACATTAGTCTTCTGAGAATACAAAGAAGGAAATTAGTCTTCAGAGTGTACAAAGAGGAACATTGGTCTTCAGAGGGTACAAAGAAGGCCATTAATTTTCAGAGTGTAATAAGAAGGACATTGGTCTTCAGATTGTACCAAAAGGACATTGGTCTTCAGAGTATACAAAGATGGACATTAGTCTTAAGAGTATACCAAGAAAGACATTGGTCTTCATAGTGTACCAAGAAGGACATTGGTCTTCAGAGTGTACAAGGAAGGACATTGGTCTTCAGAGTGTACCAAGAAAGACATTAGTCTTCAGAGTGTACAAAAAAGGACATTTGTCTTCAGAGTGTACCAAGAAGGACATTGTTCTTCAGAGTGTATAAAGAAGGACATTGGTCTTCAGAGTGTCCTAAGAAGAACATTGGTCTTCAAATTGTACCTATTAAGGATATTGGTCTTCTGAGTGTGCCAAGAAGGACATTTGGTCTTCAGAATGTGCCAAGAAGAAAAAAAACAGAAATAGGATAAACTGAAGGGTGAGAGTACTTTAGAAACACAAGGCCATTTTGCTGAGAAGCCAGAAGAAGAACCCAAGAGACCACGATAGCGTTTAATTTAGCCTCTTACACTAAATGGCACTAAAAGAAATCCACTCTTCACATGAAACACGTTTCACCTCTAAAGGTAGCGGATTAAGCATAAAAGTGTTATCGGTAGATGGAATTTACACTAACAAACGCAGTATCGTCCAAACCTAACAAGAAACACATACCGAGAGGAACGATACCGTAGAACGGAATAAATTATGGAAAACCATTGAAAAATCAGAAAGGCCAAACAATAAATTATGAAGACAGATTCAACTACCTCAGGACAACATAATTCTACATAAATAAACTTTAGTAACAGACTTTCTGAAGAGTTATCAGAGTTCTGCCAAGTCCTCCATTTGGCCCTGATGTTTACTCTTAATGATTTTTGGCTGAACTCTGATATTAAAGCTTCGCTAAAGAGCAAGCGATTTGAAGGCCACCATGTGTTAAATGTTGAGTTTTCCAGTGTTTGAAGAGCGAGCGATTTGAAGGCCACCATGTGTTAAATGTTGAGTTTTCCAGTGTTTGAAGAGCGAGCGATTTGAAGGCCACCATGTGTTAAATGTTGAGTTTTCCAGTGTTTGATGAGCATGACAAATGTGTTGAGATGCATGGAAGTGGGAGATTAACTGACTTTCTGTTGTATGGAAGTGGGAGATTCACTGAATATATGTTCACTACTAAAGAATCTGGTGTACAGCGAATGTAATATTTATAACTATTTAAATATTCTAATACAGTATAGATGTCTTACAAGGAAAAGTTTTCTTTATAAATGTGTTAATGCGCACTCTAAATGGCCTGTACTAATACTGTTTCTATCAACTACAGTCTCAAGAATCCTAGAATTTTAACTGAAATGACTTTTGTTTTCTCAGAATCAATAGTTTTACAGAATCGATAGTTTTACCAAAAACATGACTTGTCCTTGAATAGATAAATGTCAGTTTGGCCATCTTTTATCTAGTGTATTAAACAGCGAGTATCTCAGAAGGGAATCATGCCCATTAACTGCTCGTAAAACTAAAGGTTTATTGCAGAAGAATTGCCAGATCATAATTGAAACGCAGGACTGTGGTGTGACGTAAAATCTCTAGTGGGCAAGGCAATATCCATCAAGGCAAAAAATGATAGCCTGTACTGCCATTTTCAAAAAAAGTGATGTGCATTAGCCATTTCAGTTTTCAATTCAAAAACAAGTATGCAAGAATAAAATAAATTACAGTCCCGTTGAGAATATAATGATAGTGGTCTAGATGTATAGAACCGTACCTAGCTAATTAATTGTATTGTTTTTCTCACACGTGTCCAAAAAGATTGCATTCTTTACTAAATATTTCTTATCCTGTAAGTTCTTTATTCTTCTATGTTAAACGTGAATTTAATTTGAACTGATAGCTAGACTTTAGTATTGATGACAGTTATTTCAATTTCTTACAAAGACAAATCACTATTTGAATGTTTTGCATACAGGAAAGACTAGATATATTGCAATAAATTAATATGATATGGAATTAGAGGTGTTGCAAAACCATTTGGATAAAACTTCCTAAATAAATATCTTCTATCACCTTCTGTCCACTCAGAATTCAAATGGACATTAATATGTAACTGATAAAAATGAATTGTCCATCTGAGTTTGTGCTTTTGCCAATGTTTATGGCTATTTAGACAGTTTAAATGCCACTCTTAACTTTTTAGACTGATGGAGCAGCGGTGCATATGTTTTCAGTGCAATATTATTGAGTCATACTCTGATGTAAAAGGTGGTAAACGGTGTATATATATATATATATATATATATATATATATATATATATATATATATATATATATATATATAGAGAGAGAGAGAGATAGAGAGAGAGAGAGAGAGAGAGAGAGAGAGAGAGAGAGAGAGAGAGAGAGAGAGAGAGAGAGAGAGAGAGAGAGAGAGAGAGAGAGAGAGAGAGAGAGAGAGAGAGAGAGAGAGAGAGCGTGGTCGTTTACTTTATTAGGGACCCACCCCTAACAATGCTCTTTTACTCTATTAGGGACCCACCAACCTTTATTGGAGAGGATTAGTGTCGGAAGGTGTTTACTTCTATTAAGGTCCTGGAATTACTTTTTCCTGTAATACAATTCGCATACAGGAAGAGCAAATACAATTAATCAAAACCTCATTAGGCACCATCTGCTTTGTTCTTTCGGATTTTTATTTTTTTTTAAAAAAAAAAATATTTGGTCTGTTATATTATATGCAAGATTTTGAACAAAAGCAAACTATCTTAAAAACTATAAATATTCTTTTACATTTATTCATTTTCAGTTAATGCTTTGTATATCTAGGCCTATTACGGAAATATATTATTCTAAAAATTTGTATATGAGATGATTTTCATTACACTCAATGGCTTCAGATATTCACGAGGCCTCTTACTTCCTGTTTGCATGTGATGCACTTGGGAAATGCCAAGTTCTTCCGTTTTTGAAACAAATTGTAACACCACTTTAGGTTTGGTGCCGACTTTAGATTTAATGTGTGTTTATTTTTATTCATCCAAACCATGGCACAAATATCAAGGTGTATAGCTTTCAATGAGCAGATCAAAGTAGATAATTACTTTTCTAGGTGTCTGGTAGCACCATCTTATGAAGAGGAAATTTATATTTGTTGATAGATACTGCTTTTGATGTTCCTTTCTCACTCTCCAGAATTTTTCCTAGCAATTGGCGTGTGAAGAATGTTTAAAATGATTTGGATAAATAATTTAGATCTCTCAAGTAAAATGGTTAATACAGGAATAAATATTATCTGAAACAGAACCATATATTCTGCAGTATTTCTCTGCTTTAAAGACCTTTGGCTTAACACTATGTCCATAAATTTTAACCCATTAAAATTTATTCATGGGTATTGTTGATAAATGTATGGTAAACTCCGTTATTTTCCAAGTTCAAAGGGAAGATATGATTAGAGTACTTTTCGTCTTAACTTCTTTCTGACTGAAATTTGGAAAGCATGATTTTATCTTGATATCTATATACAAGTAACTCTCTCTCTCTCTCTCTCTCTCTCTCTCTCTCTCTCTCTCTCTCTCTCTCTCTCTCTCTCTCTCTCTCTCGTTATTTCTGTTTGAGGGAGGTGCTTGATTTGTATTCGGTTTGGAAGCGTTTTGATGATAAGCAGCCGAGTGGAGATGGAGAGAGGTGCTCAGACTTTTACAGGGTGCGGTTTGTTTCAATAAGTTTGTCTCTTATTTCGATAGTTTCACTTTATTTTCTCTTTGTGTTTTGTTTCATATACCTTTAAGGTAGTTTATCATTTTGACCTTTTAGTTTTTTTAGGGACATGTTTTTTTTTTTCATTTTCTTACAAGGGTTTTTTCCTTTAGTTTTGACTTTTGAATCTTGTGTGTGAAATTTTTAATTACCACTATAGCAACAAATTGTTTATCATACCGTTCTTTTATTACCATACTATTCATGCCATACTATTCGTGCCATACTATTCATACCATACCATTTATACCATAATATTCATAATACATTTTTTATACCAAACTAGTCATACCGTAGCATTTATACCATATTATTCATACCATATTATTTATATCATATCATTCATACTGTACAATTAATACCAGTCTATTTGTACCATACCATATATACCATACTATTCATACCATATTATTTATATCATGCTCTTCATACCGTACGATATATGCAATTCCATTCATACCATACCATTAATATCAGTTTATTTTTACGGTATCATTTACACCATGCTATTCATACGGTACCATTTATGCCATACTATTCAAACCATATCATTTACACCATGCTATTCAAACCATATCATTTACACCATACTATTCATACCATGCCATTTATACCATACTATTCAAACCATACCATTTACACCATACTATTCATACCATGCCATTTATACCATACTATTCAAACCATGCCATTTATACTGTGTATGTTTATGTTGAATTTTAGTACAATACTATTATAATCAGGAACTCTTTCCTTCAGAACAAAGATTTGTCTGTGGCATCGATTCATTTATTAGAGAAGGTGATGTCCCCTTCATGTAAATATATTTAAACAAGTAAATGAAAAACTAAATTTACTTTTAATATTCTTTAGTTAAAGAATGATATGACGTTGGTACAAATAATTAGTAAATAATTGATACAATGTTGGTTCAAATATCATAACAATGTGCTAGTTTCTGAAATGTGCAGTATATGGAGATATAGATACCGTATTTAAAATCAAAATTCAAAATGTTTTTCATGAAATTACATTAATACAATTTGTCAAACACTAAAAAAATTAAGTTCCATACAATTGTGATGTTTGTGACTGATCTAAATACAGTTGCATCTTAGATTCATATCTTCATCATTCATGTTTCCAAGTCATTTATTTATAAAACCTCGAATTAATAAGCAATTTTCTTTCTTAGCGAAATAAGGTAATTAGTTTCTTTGACCTTTATATAAACAGGTCAATATAGATTGCAATGCATTCTAGTACGCAATGGGTTCTAGTAGCAGGTGTACTTATAAGTATAAAGTATGGCTAACAACTCATCCAGATAAAACTGTTGGACCTTTAGGACTCTATAACTACTTAATAATAAACACATTCAGCCGTACTGAGAACCATTTACCACGTGTTTCTCCAGAATTCACGGAAGCTTCAAGCAGTTAATGCAATTTCTGTTTCTTAAATAGAATTACTTACGACATATGCTATCATATGGGAGCATTCCGCGGAACAAAAGGCCAAACTCATTTTGGTTTATTTCTACAATGTAAAAAGAACTCGGTGTTAAGCGTAAAAAGTGTTAAAATTTCGTTAAGAGATCATTTAGTGTTAATGCGACCTATTTTTATTACCCCTCCCAAACAAAACCAGTAAACAACCCTCCAAAACCCAACCCCCACAAACAAAACTACCAAAAACAAAAAACCAAAGAACAAAAGAACTATAAACATAGTAAGTTTAATAACTTTCATCGGCGTAATTTTTTTTAAAATTTAAAGAGACTGCAAAAATATAGCGATACTAAATTATAATATTTGACTACAAGCATCTTTATAGCTGTAAAAAAATTAAACATTTTGCGTTGCCATCTGCTGTGTTAACCATACGTGAAAAACAGCGATTTGTTTTTGTCTTTCCATCTCTCTTCTTCTCTCTTAGGGGTTTACTTTAAATCTTCAGATTTTTCACTGCATGTTAGTAAATGTTTGTAGTCGACATATCTCTGCAACCACGAAGTCTAGTTATATTTCCTTAAGATTTTAAGTATTAGGTAATTAGCTTGTTGATCTCCATGTGATACAGTCCTGAACAGTATTTATATGTTCTATTTTAATCCTTTGACTGCCTTGTTCCTCTTACCTACACATCTATGACATCATTTATTGTATTTATGTGGGTTCGGACACCTAACGTTTACTCATGTATGCCGACGCATTAGAGTATTCTGCACTGTTGTCGCTTCTTGAAGAAGTATAGTCTCTCGCAGCTGTTTTCAAATTGCTTTATACCTGTCAGTTTATGAATCTCTGACAGGTTCATTTAATATTGTCCAGGCCAGGCCACAGGGCAAGGCGAACAAGGCAACTGCATTTGGGGCCCGCGCACGCGCTGCTCATGGAAATCAATTCCCCAACTATTTTTTTTTTTTTACTTGGGGCCTCGTGTTCATCGCTTGCTGCCTTTTGGGTCCGCACATCCTAGAGCCGTTCCTGATATTGTCTCCTTTCATCTTTTAGTATCTTAAGCAGTTTTCAAGATTGATTACAGCAGATTTGAAGCTACGTTTTGTGAGTGCCAAAACTAAAAACAAAAACAAAAAGTAAAAAAAAAATAAAAAAGAAAGAAATAAAGATTTCTTCTGTGTATAAAAAAAAAATGCTGATCATGTTGCTAATAATAGGAATATTATTCTACGGGCCAGGTGCAGATGAACAGGTATTATAATATTTAAGTTGTAAAGTTGTAAAGGTTATTGTTCATTATTTTACAGATTGAATTAGCTGAAAAAAGTTCATATCGTCCTGTGTCTATCTGGTTTACCCTGAGTGATATCTTTTTCTTCGTGTTAAGTCCACAGTAGAACGCTACATTCTTTTGATAGGCAAACAATAATGCGTGACACTACATTTTCTGAAATCGTTTTCTTTTTACAAATAGATTGTATTCTATGTCTATCGTATTATCAAGTTTATCAAATTCTCTTTCATGACAAATTAAATAAATGCAAAATATATCCATTTCTACCATAGATTAAATTTTATATATGCAAATGATTCGCTTTGACTTAATTTTGGTTTCCCCAAGTTTAATGACCATTTCTTCTAGTTCCATGCACCTACTTAAAGAAACTTGATAAAATATAATTTATGTGACAAGCAACTAACAAGAAAGTGATTGAAATAAATAATGTGTGGTGTTTGTAGTACATGTATTCCAAGGTAAACTATAGATAATTAAGTCTCTAAAGTCATACCTGCATCAGTTAGAGAGTGAAATACCGAATATGTAGTTATAGTTTTACTTAATATGAATAAGTATGGCATGGTCCTTCTCATATTCGGCAAGCCAATAATAATTTATCTTATCAAAACTAAATTCATAAAATCCATTAAATTCTAATTACAAGAAAAGATGAATCCAATTAAGATAAGCTCAACGCTTGTTGCGTTTTGTACAAATGCCATAAACATTATCCGCGTTATAGCATGCTGCATAATTAGAATTTGGGTCTAAAAAGATTTCACAGAGAGAGAGAGAGAGAGAGAGAGAGAGAGAGAGAGAGAGAGAGAGAGAGAGAGAGAGAGAGAGAGAGAGAGAGAGAGAGAGAGAGAGAGAGAGAGAGAGAGAGATTTATGTTTATTGAGTAATGTTAAAGCAGAATATTGACTTAACATCTTTGCAAATATATTAAAAAAAATTAATTACCTCTTGTTGGTTAGTCATTTCGCTTGGTGTCTACGCCACACTTATTTCAATAAGACGGTATGTGAATAGCTCAGCGTTATGTGTATGTACTTTCTTCATTAAAACAATCTTTCATGTTTAAATCATAAGTTTTTCGTTTATTCATTTAATGGAAACTTCGTAAAGAAAACAATCAATTTTTCCATATGCAAGCGTGATCGTGAAGTCACAAAAGGCAGATGACTACATTTTGTATCAGACACACATAGTAGGGATGTGAAGAGTTAATTCATTCGGTCAGTGAATGAATTACCAGATAGGCAGAGTAGGCACCGGCTTATTGGCCCTACGTCTTTTGGATGCCCTGCAACAACCGATCAAAATAATATTAAATTGATCTGATCTTGACGTATTAGGAGATAATTTGCGAGGGGCCTCCACAGGGTTCAATTAGATACTTTACTAGATCAATACACAGTTGCCTGTAGCCAATCTTAACTCCATTCAAGAGGCAAACATGTGTATATGAATGTGATATAAATAAACTGTATGTATAGTATGTACCATGTACCAATGATATAGCACTCGTTGTCTAAATTTTTCATTGAAAGGGAACGAGGCAAACATAGTTTCCTTTTAATAAAAAATGTATATATCTCGTGGTCTATCACTAGATTTTACTCATCAATGACAGCACGTTCTATCCTAAGCACAGCCGAGAACACGCAAATAACCAAGCATCAAGTTCACCTCAGCCCAAGAAGAGAGGTTTGATAGAAAGATCCTACAGAGACAAAAAATGCTATAGATGTCACCAGAAGGGTCATGTTTTGTGTGACTGTCCCAGCAGAAATAAACAAAATCAAGCAACCTACTTGTTTTAGAATAATATTGGTGAACAGTTAATAAATGTGCCAGAAACATTGAACAGTATTATTTGCTAAAGATACAGGTTCAAAAATGCCCTTGATACGTAGAGGCCTTGTCGACAAGTCATGTATCCTTGAAGGACAAAATATGGCACTCTTCGCTTCCATTGGAAAGCCTTTTGGGGCGAAATTAGCCATAGTAGAATTAAACACGTCATACGAAAAGTGTCATGTCCAGGTTGGACTGATATCTGAGTTGGCAGCACAAGCGCTTCTGTGTATATATATTCTACGTTGGAAAGAAAAGACCATGGTAATAACAAGGAAAAGGTAAGGGCGTAGAAAGAGGAAATTGAAGAAAGTAAAAAAAATAAAAGAATGTGGGGTCTGATCCCATGGACTGGACAATGTGCATCTGGATAGTTTGTTTTCGGACGAAGATATTGATCGTGGTCTGATGAGGACGAGGATGACATCCATCCTGAAGATGAGGCTGATGACATGCGCTTGTCACTTGATCAGCTGTTCAATGTTAATTGTAATTGATTTCTCTGTATCAAAAGAACGACAGCTCGTTGGCTGGTGTGAGAGACGCCCTGCCATCTAAAAGTGAAGCAGAAGGCGTGGACAATGCATTTGTCTGGGAGCACGAAAGTTTAAAGCGGAAGTTGAAGTCGTCGGATGGAGAAAAAATATGGAATCCAATTAGTTTTGATAAAGCAGTTACATCAAGAAGTGGTGCAGCTGGCGCGTGACAGACCTCTTGCTGGTCTTCTATGAAGGGAGAGAACGATGGCAAGAAAAACAATTGCGCTTTAATGGCCCGGAATGTTTCGCGATATTCATATGCACTATCAGGCCTTTGACATCTATCAAAAGACAGCATTTAGAACAGGAAAGGAGAAAGCTCCAATGGTGTGTCAAACAATTGTGTATGATTCTTGTTGAGATTGCAATGAATATCGTTGACCAACTACAGCGCACAAAGGCCAGGAACAAATATTTACTAACCATCGTAGATGAAGCCACTCGGCATCCGGAAGCAATTACTTTGAAGGGCATTGAGGCCAAAACAGTTGCCAATACTTTAATTGGAATATTTTTTCGGATTGGTATACCTATGATTATTCTTACAGGCCATGAGACCGACTTCACAAGTACTTTTCTAACAGAACTCTACATCATGTTGAACATCAAGGGGATAACAACCTCTCTTTACAGGCCACAATCCAATGGAAAGGTCGAAATATTTAATGTCACACTCAAAGCTGTCTTGAAGAAACTGTTTCACGAACCGTGAAGAGTGGGATATGATGCTGACTTACGCATTGTTTTGCTATAGGGACGTACCACATGAGGCAACGGGGTTTTCGCCGTTTGAGCTGTTGTATGATTAGCCAGTAAAAGGGCCGATGGAGATTCTTAAGGGTCTATTCATCGATGACGGTGAGACACAGAATTCAGTTGTAGATGTTCAGTTCGCCAGAGATTGGCTGATGTAAGTTAGTGAAAGAAAATATGACAGAGTGTCACAAGAAAGTTAAATCATTGTGCGACAAAAAATGTTACCAAAAGGGAATTTAGACCGGGAGACGAGGTTCTAGTTTTGTTACCAACAGATGTATCGAAGTTGAATGCTCACTCGTGTCATTCGTAAGTTCAATGAGGTTAATTACAAGATTAACATTTAACATTGGTGGTAGTTGAGGACAAGTAACCTACCTTAGTGACCTATTACGTCAGTACAAGAGAGCTGTACTGTTATCAGCAACTGTGTGCGATGAATTTGATGGAGGAGGACGAATTGAGTTTCTCACTGGCCTATATAGATAGTTTGGACAAAATCTGTCTGGATGGCAGACTGACAAAAGAACAGCGAGAACAGATATGAAAATTATGCTCTGATTTTGAAGACGTGCTAAGTTGAAAACCAGGCAAGACTAATTTGATCACTCATAACTTTCAAACAACAACATACATTCCGATCTCGCAGAAACCCTATCGTATTCCCCACGTAAACGGGCTGAAGTCAGAGCTATAGTAGACGAAATGTTACAGCAAGAATTGATAAGAACGTCGACAAGCAAATGCAGTTCACCAATTGTACTTGTTCAAAAGAAAGATGGAAGTCTGCGACTTTGGGTTGATTACAGAAAATTAAACAACATCACACTCTTTGATGCCTATTCTACATCAATGAAGACAAACGTTTTGAGAAGTTGGGAACTGCAAAATATATTAGCAAACTTGATATGACCAAAGGTTCCTGGCAGGTAATTCTTTCTAAAAAAAAAAGCGCATGAGAAATCTGCTTTTGTGACACCCTTTTAAATTTACTGTTATGCCTTTCGGTATAACACCTTCACCTGCAAAATTTTTGCGCATAATGGACTTGTTACTCTCTAAATTATGTGATGTTGCATCTGATGTTACTTTGATGACATCATTATTTATAGTGAGACCTGGGATAACCACCTTTATGATTTACGAGCAGTCTTGGAGAGATTGCGAGAAAAGAATCTACCAGTTCAAGTGCGACATTAGAAAGGATAGTATTGTTTGCCTTGGTCATATTATTGGTGGAGGACAAATTAAACCAGACGACGCCAAAGTAGAAGCATTGGTTGATTTCCAACTTCCGACAAAAATAGAGGTTCACTCCTTTCTAGGAATGGTGGGCTATTATAAAAATATTCATGAAGAATTTCACTCAACTCACGGCATCCACTTTGTATTTTGATAAGGAAGGGGCATCCATATCGTGTTAAACTGGACGAGACAACTGTTAAGTCATTCAGTGACTTGAAGAATGCACTTATAAAGTCACCTATCTTGATAAACCCTGTTTTGGAACTCCAATTTCTACTGAAAAAGGATGCAAGTGATGTGAGCATTGGAACTGTTTTGAATCAGCATGATGAGAATAAGAACTAACGTCCTATTGCGTATGTTAATCGCAAACTTTTGTCCAGGGAGAATAATTATTCTACATTTAAGAAAGAATGACATGCGATAGTATGGGATATATAATCTCTTCACAACTACTTGTGCGGTGCTCCATTCAGTGTTGAAACTGATCATAACCCGCTAACATGGCTAAGCCAAAACAGAGGAAAAAAACTCAACGACTTCTGAGATGGTCACTATTTCTGCAACTATACGAGTTCAAGATCAAATACTGTCGGGAAGCAGAGTATGCAGATGCTGATGGATTGTCACGTGCTTAAGTCAAAGGCTATATTTTAGTTTTTTGTATTCTTGTTTGATTTATCCGTGTAGTGATGTGTATTAAATATTGTGTTTTATTTAAGTACTATCGTCATGCAGAACAGGTTGATTTTAAGTGAATCTAGAATGTTTGTTTTTAATGTACTAAATATTGCAATCAGATTATAGAAATATTTAGCAAATCATTGAATGATTGAATTATTTATTATTTGATAAAGCTCTAATTGCCAGGAAGATTCTAGAAAGTTTAAATTCATGAAGTAAGGTAATTACATAGAACGGTTTATTATATGCTCGTTGTTTTCTGCATTAACTTTTCATTCTCAGAGTCTTTCAGTATTTCCCGATATTGTACCCTCGCGCTGACTTCATATTGAATGCACGCGAATAAAAGAACAATTTTGCATTGTAAACAATTTTTTTAATGAACTAAAGCAAATCTTTCATAGACTGCTACATATTAGCACCTTTGACACATTCCGCATTAACGTTTTTGATACAATGTTTCAGATTTAGACTAGCTATAGACGCCAGACAGGGTTCTTACAATAACATGCAAGTTATAACACATAAACTGCCTTCTTTAGTTAGTAACAAAATTGGCAAAAATATGCCTACTATGTTTCATTCTGAATTTACTCAAAATGTACTTTCGTAGTTCTTCAAATTCGAATTACATGAGCCATGTCATGGGTTCTCAATGTTGGTTGCACAATTCAAAAATGTTCTGTAATTTCGAGTATATTCCAAGTGCAGTTACATCCTCCTTACAGCAATCAAAATGAAATAAACATTAAATTCCACAGCATCTTTTCGATAATTGCAATGGAAAGACTTCATATTTTCCCCACATAATAATCTTAATCATTCAATGACAGAACAGAACAAGGCATGCCGATGTCAACACACTTTAATACGATTAAATTGCAGACTCTACTGGAATCTGATGTAAGTTACTTCATGTGCATAAATCCAGACCATAATCACAAAATTGCGTTGAATCGACAAAAATATCAAACCTTATTCATTCAAGATCAAACGGAAAAGTTGTTGCAATGTGCACTTATTAACAATACTATTTAAAATTTCAAAGCCATTTTCTTTCGAATCTTACGTCTTGCGAGACCAACTTCAAATCTGTATGGGCTGAGTTAATAATGTTGTTATATAATGATGCTGCTACGCTTGGGAATAAAATACAAAATATAATTTAAAAAAAATAAAATGAGCATATAAAAAAGGTCACTGCATTTGTATAGAAAAATATGAACTCGTTTTGTCTGCTGGATATACTGCAATCTCCAGGTTGTGCAGTATAGCCATCAACTGAACTCGTTCATATGTTCCCGTACAAATGCTGTAACCTGTAAATACAGCCAAATAGTGACTCTTCAATCTTGCTTTTCAATTGACCTGTATGCTTTTATATAGCTGGCCACACATCAAGATAACTTTGCCTGACTTTATAAAGACGACTCTAAAACTGATTAAGAATATACAAATTTGGACGTACAGAGAACAATTTACTATGTTTGTCTTCCGACAACGTTTATAGAAATGTCCAGCAAGTAATGAATAACTGCCTAAATTTGTCGTAAAATAACGTGAACACGTTAAAATCAAAGTGAATTCAAGGAACTTTTACCTGCAATCATAAAAGCACTATAATACAAAATTGTCTTTGTCAAACCAATTTAAAAGTAATACATTCTGTGAAAACGATTGATATTGGTACCAGATATTTAAAATGTCTTACACCTGGGGGTGACATCAGTCATTTAATCTAACTGCGGATGGTCGGTCGCATTTTGCAGGGGATGATATATATATATATATATATATATATATATATATATATATATATATATATATATATATATATATATATATATATATATATAAAGAATACAAATCATATGGCGAATAACAACCCTCTCAAGCGTACTGGATCCACCAAGGGATCACGTTTGTCAGGGATTAATTAAAATAGATGCAATAAACTGACGACGAACAGTACGAAACTAGTAACTAACTAGCCTAAGCGCTTTCGACTCTTAATGAGTCTTTTTCAAAGGCAAATACAAAACATAGTTACGACAAACAAATAAACACAAAAACCTTTCGTTTGTAAACCTCTACATTTCTATCTTCACATGTGCTAAAACTATAAATACAACCAGCTTGTATAGACTAGTTGCGGAAACTGAAAACGTTGTATAATTCCCTAAAAGTCTACAAGCCAAAGCGACATCTATTTTTACTTTGTGTACATATGTAACGCAGATTATATCCCGGATATTTGATTCTATACCGGTTATTCTTATAGTAAAAATTGAAGGATAAGAAGATTTAGAAAATGTTAAATTCTACATATATATATATATATATATATATATATATATATATATATATATATATATATATATATATATATATATATATATATATGTATGTATGTATGTATGTATGTATGTATGTATGTATGTATGTATGTATGTATGTATGTATGTATGTATGTATGTGTGTATATATATATATATATATATATATATATATATATATATATATATATATATATATATATATATATATATATATATATATATATATATATATATATTCTCAACTGGAAATAAAATGCACGTTTCCTATGATCACGCATTAGATTCAGAGGACTTCACACACGGAATGTTAGAATTATATTACCTTTACACCTGGTTTGCACCTGGTTCATCACTAAAAAGGCATAAAAAATCATCAGTATGCCTCTTTGTTATTACTTTAGTCATATTAATTGACTTCTGTTATATCAGTTTGATGTCAGGACATGTCCTCTTTAGTGTGTATGTGTGTGTGTGTGTGTAAAGTACTGGGTTGTTTATATATATATATATATATATATATATATATATATATATATATATATATATATATATATATATATATACACACACACACACACACACATTCTGTAATCCACATTTAAGTTAATGGTTAAGTTACCAAAAATTTATAATACTTATTATTATATTATTATATAATTATATAACATTATATTATGTAATTATATAACATTATATAATGTTATATGTAATTTCTTTCCATTTGGAACTTGAATTGTATATATTGTATGCATATATTGCGACCTATTTAAACCTGAATGGATATCAGAAAAACATTTCTGTTACTTATTTATCTCATCCTGAAAGATGATGGGGGAAGGAACCGAGTGGTTTAAAACGCTCTCCATTACGAATCACTTCCATCTCACCTCTGTCTGCGTTGGTCCGAGTCTCGGATTCGGCCAATGTGGGTATGTGAGAAAGCTTGCAGTAGCTTCTCGTGGGTCGGTGGTTTTTCCCTGGGTTTTCCAGGATTATTCATCCACCATTAATACTGGTTGCCATGTTCAGCCTATTATTGTGCTAAAAAATGACGTTAAACTCTACAACAGCAACAAAAACATGCATGAGAATCACATTAATATCCAGAAAAGAAATTTTAATTTATCTTAATACGAAACCCCCAGTCTGATAACATTGTTATAATCATTAATCTTATCAAAAGTGGTCACAGACTGGTGATGAAAATTAGATTTTCAAGAAGTAATGGGTGATAAACACTGCAACTGTATTTTTTGCTATTTGGCCTTGTTGGCCCTACTTCAAGATATCATCATTAATGGCTGCTTGAGACAGTATGATATTCTTATATAGCCAGTTGATTGCTTCTTTTGTGACAAGATTTTCGTGCATTTGGATTTAAACGGGATGCGGAGATCTGTGCATCAGTACCCACGAACAATGCACTATCAACGCCAAGTATGCGCCTCTTCGCTATGGCTTTGTCCAACCATTTCGTTTTACAACACGATGTCTGTTGAGTCAGACAAATCACACGCACACACACACACACACACATTTATTAAATGTCTTTTGTATTCACTTTTGGGTATTTAGTTCATACAATGGAATATGGCATTTCTAAACGCATGGCTACTTTAAATTCGTCTGCCTTTTATGGAATCCATGATAACTTGATTCAACCAAAAATTACTTGTATTGGAATCAGGTCTGCATCGAGGATATGGTAGGGTTTGGAATCTATTCTTCTTCAGGACGCTTGTCAAGATGGCGAATTATGTGTCGGTGCGTTGTCAAGAAGTAGATGAATAAATTAGATACAGCTATGAGATAGTGTTCCTCAACTTTGGCCACGTTTTGGACGCATGAAAATGTCCAGTGGCATTTGCTGAATAAGGCGAATGTATGTGGATGACATGACCGTTTGCATCGATAAATGATGCGTACATATTTACCTAAACATATTATACGAATTCATATGAAAAACTGTCAATACGAATCAAGTTTAAAAATGACGAAGTTGTAATTATTTGCATACCAAATGAAACACAACTAAACCCACTCATCCGTGATGGAGATATCATGATTTTTAAGATAAGTTTATTTGCCAAACATCGTACGATTAAACAGTCTTTAAATATATACGAGGGCCATTACTTTTACAAGCAAATTTACTTGAAAAGGAATCATAAGGAAAAGAAGCAAAGTACATCGATTGAACTGAACTGTTACTCTCTAGTTTTCTTCTCCAACCATATCTAACTTGGTTCTAATAAAGTTGATACAATTTTAATAGGCTAGAATGCTAGACCATATTGCTTAGGTGGCGCTCTACAGTTTAGTATTTAACATAGGGTTCCAATTTTAAAGAAAATGAATTTACACGGTTTCCTCACTAGTTATACTGGCTATTTAAACAAAGACTGTATATCTTAGGTATTGTTCAAAGAACCTTTAATTCCCTTTATTTTGGTGTATGATTGATGAGTGTAATATGGGTTAGAGAGTATACAGCTTGGCCTTACTCCAGATATGCATTTTTCAAAAATGTGCTAGCTTTACTGGCTCATTTTCACTTCTCGAACTTCAGAGGTAAATTGTAAAAAAAGAGCCGATAACTTTTTTTTACATTCTATGTATTTGGTAATTCATTCATTGGACTTTTAGAAACTAGTATTGTCTAGTTTTGCAAAATTCATTTTCTATATTTTGATAGATGCCAAGAATAGTGTACTTTAGACAAATTCAGGTTGATTCTTGTAGCATAAGAGAGCAGTCATATTAGTTAGCAGTGTGCTAAGATCATTTAAAATTTCCAAAAGTACAATATCCAAAGAAATTTCAGCCACATTATATGAAAGTAGCATATAGGTATGGCAACATTCTCTCCACTGTGAATTTTTCAAATGCAATCAACTTCACCTTACAAACATCACTCTCTCAAAAGTATATAATAACTGGTGAGTGTCACCTTATTTATATATCACACTTATATATTTACACTTGATCTAAATCATTATTCTGCTTTAGCAGCAGTACAACTCTCGCTCGCTCTCTCTCTCTCTCTCTCTCTCTCTCTCTCTCTCTCTCTCTCTCTCTCTCTCTCTCTCTCTCTCTCTCTCTCATATCATAGCAGGATACGGGATTAATTATGATTGATGGTAGACGCTAAGTCCAACCGACCAAAAGAGAGAGAGAGAGAGAGAGAGAGAGAGAGAGAGAGAGAGAGAGAGAGAGAGAGAGAGAGAGAGAGAGAGAGAGAGAGAGAGAGAGAGAGTTGTACTGATGCTAAAGCAGAATAATGGCATAGATCAAGTGTAAATATATTCAAATATTTTGATAACCCTCTTGTTCGTCAGTTAGCTTAGTTTCTCTTCCACGTTAATAACCATGCGCATGAATTGGAATGTAATTGCGTTCCTTCAAATGGTGTAGATTGCTCTATTTTTATTGTTAAAACCATCTTTCATGTTTAAATCATAAGTGTGTATTGATTTAATCAATGTGGAGAAAAATAGAAACCAAGAAACGAAACCAATCAGTTTATCAATACGAAGAGTTGATTGTAAATAGCCACTACGGCAGAGAACTACATTTTTGTAGCGGATACACTAGGGGATGTGAGGAGTTCGTTCACCAGGTCAATACACGGCTCTTGGAAGTAAATCTCATCTCCCTTGAAAGGTCAGATATATCTATTTGTATGTGATTTAAAAAATATATGTACAGAATGTACAATGTATCAATGATATACCACTCGTTGCATTGATATTTCATTAAAAGGAAACTCATCAAGCTTCGTTATCTTTTAATGAAAAATTTATACATCTCGTGGTATATTATCTATATATACCTACTATATATGGTAAGTATTTGTGCACGTTGATATTATTGATAATGAGTAGTGACTGTCTCAGAATTAAATATTTGCTCCAGTTATCAGTCTAAATCATTATACTGACGTGAGACTATTCCAGTTATTAAACTAATTCCTCATACTTACGTGAGACTCTTCCAGTTATCAGTTTAATTCCTCATACCAACGTGAGACTATTCCACTTATCAGTCTAATTCCTCATACCAACGTGAGACTATTCCAATTATCAATCTAATTCCTCATACGTTTATGAAAATATTCCAGTTATCAATCTAATTCCTCATACTTACGTGAGACTATTCCACTTGTCAGTGTAATTCCTCATACGTTTGTGAAAATATTCCAGTTATCAATCTTATTCCTCATACTTATGTAGGACTTTCAGTTATCTAATTCCTTATACTTATGTGAAACTATTCCAGTTATCAATATAATTCCTCACACTCATATTCCTGTTATCAGTCTAAATACTCATACTTTTAGGCGAGACTAGATGCCCGTTTTATTTATACAGACAATAAAATGGTAACCATAATAAGTGTTGAATGAGAATTATGTTTCTAAATAAGGAGAACTAGAATAATTACATATGAACACAAACTTTGAATTTACCTTGCTATAATACCGTTCATATATTTTATGACTTCTATCTATGGGTCATAGATGTCAAGAAAAGATGCTTTATTCAAATATTTCCAATATACATTTACAGTTTGTACTGTGCAGACTGTACATGCAACGCTTGTTTTTTAAAGACAGTAAGAAGTCGTGTATATCAAGGCAATTGTGTCACTGACCACCAAAGATACAAGCTGTTTATATTATTTTCTATGTTTAAACAATAAAAAAGACCTTACGAATACAATAACACACAAAACGATCATTAATTAAACATCCCTGATAGACTGCAAGGATATTTCAAAACTATCTACAACTAACCAGTCTTATGGCTACTATTTGATATTCGTTATTTCTTTATTGTATTGATCTATCGTAATGTCTTGAGAATTGTACACTGTCTATAGAAGACAGATAATTAGATTCTAGATTCTAATATTGGTCTAAGGATGGCTAAATGAATTTCCCTAACCATATATATATACAGCAAATTTAGACCAACTCATAAAGGATTGTTGCCGACAACATATACAAGAAAATAAAAGAAGTACTGGTCTAAATAAATAAATCAGAAATAAATATTAGTTTAGACACACAAAATAACATGTGCGTGTAACATAAGTATTTCGTTCCAAATCGTTCGGTTTGATAGTGGTTAGAGCGTCCGAAACGTCAGTTCGATACCCGGCCGAGTCATACCAAAGACTTACAAAAATGGTACTAACAGTTGCCTCATTTGGCGCTCAGCATTAGGAGGTTAGTTTTAGGACTGGTCGGCCTGGTGTCAGAATAATGTAACTGGGTGGGACATCAGGCTTCATATCTGCGGTATGTCCCAGTACTAGACATCACTATAAACTGCCATACTGCAAACGTCGTAGCGATATGACTGAAAAATTTTTAAGCTGCGTTAAAAATCCAAATCACACACACACACACACACACACACACACACACACACACACACACACACTCCAGTACTAGACATCACCATAAACTGCCACACGGCAGATATCACAGCGATATGACTGAAAAAATGTCAAAACTCCAAATCACACATTTCATTCCAAATGCGTTCAAAAGAACCAACTGTTTATTCCTTCATCCAACTGTAGCAATCGGCCACTAACCGGTAAAGTTCATCTAATTCCTGTATGAAGGTGGCTTTCTTTACTGTAGTTTATTGTGTTCTAAATTCTAAGTTATAATCCACAACAAGACCGAGCTTTAGGTTTAATTGGTATTTCCTGATGGGCGGTAGTAAATTCTGCATTGAATAATAACAACAGACACTCGTCTCTGGTAAGATTGGTCTATATCAAAAGGAGATAGAGAAAGGGGATAATACATTTTTGAACTCAGTTCAAGAAATGAAAATGAAAATCAGACAATTGATTATATTTAAATTGCCATTCTACAATGAACAATGATAAAATGCATCCATCTCAGTGGGAAATCAGTGCGACGGAAAAACACTAAACGTTTTAACTACTTGACCTCAAATGAAATCCATGAATACTATTGTAATCCGTTGTTCATATTTTAATCATATTTGGCCGCTATAAAGTTCGCGAAATTCATAATAACACAAATTGTAAATTGTTCCAGAAAATAAAGCAATGTAATATTTCACAATAATTTGCACTTCAAAGGTAAATTTCCTTTAGCAGCTGAAATGAAGGCAGTTTTCCTTGTGCGGCGAAACAAGTTTTCAAGATGTAGAGCAATGAATATGTTGAACTGTTTTAAAATCTTTCTTAAATATGGCGTGCGTAACCATTTAAGAAGATTAGCGACTAGCTATATTGTCTTTACATCCCGTCCTGCGTTAAACTTTGTCCAAAACGTGACAAAATGTTCTACATTCATGGACTAGATCGAATAGCATCACAGCACTATCTATCATATATATGACCTTTTGATGACTTGAACGACACAACAATATGACCACGTGAGCAGTTTAAAATGACAGCATAATTTATTTGCTTAAATTACGAAACATGAGAGAGAGAGAGAGAGAGAGAGAGAGAGAGAGAGAGAGAGAGAGAGAGAGAGAGAGAGAGAGAGAGAGATGCTACCTGTCATTGCTTTTATGTGTGATTAAAAAAAGGATTTGTCTTAGACTTGAGCTATTTCTATTCTGCGTGAATTTGTAATCTTCAACTCGCTATATGTCATATAGTAGGCGGTATAGTGCCGATTTGTGTTAGCAAGGGTGACATGAACGTCGTAATCTGTATATCGTGAAAAGGTAACTTTGTATTGATCTAGTTGTATAATGCAGCTTCTAGTGATAAGTAATTACAGCAACAGGTGCCACAGTATCAACAACATATAAAACAATTCAATTTCTCCATCCCAAATACACACATATCTAAAGAAAAAATTGATTAATGGCATCATTGTGCTCTCTCTCTCTCTCTCTCTCTCTCTCTCTCTCTCTCTCTCTCTCTCTCTCTCTCTCTCTCTCTCTCTCTCTATATATATATATATATATATATATATATATATATATATATATATATATATATATATATATATATATATATATGCATTTGTGTGATTTACAAATATGAAAACCAATAGACATATTAAAATAAGTCATGCATTTTAGAAGTCTTCTGTACTTTAATGTCTGGGTTCTTATTATGACATCTCGAATATATTGTATTTCTCCCAGTGCCAAACATCTCGACTGCCCAATCTAGCAAATGATCGTTAAAAGTGTCATGGTATGAGGCATTGATGCGTATATACACGTTCCATCTGTCTGTCTGTCGGTCTGTCTGTCTGTCTGTCTGTCTGTCTGTCTGTCTGTCTGTCTGTATGTATGTATGTATGTATGTATGTATGTATGTATGTATGTATGTATGTATGTATGTATGTATGTATGTAATATTATCAGAACTGAACCCTTATAGGGGTCCCGTCCCACAGGTTCCTCGCTTAAATGTTTACACTCTACTATTACGACTCTGTAGTCTCAAAACAAGTAATAGAAACGAGTGTGAAGACAAAAGCTTTGTAAAATGCAATAAATAGCGTATTTCCTTAAAGCACAAAGTGAAAACCTTAAAAGCTAACTTATGATATTGCGAATTAAATCCCAAATAATCCTAAATTTACAGACAAATCCCAATGATAAGTGTAATCAAAATTAAATCCAATGTGCCAACTGTGTTTTGTTGGACCACATTAACATAATCGAAAGAAATATCCTTTTTTGAAATTTCAGTATAAATTCAAGATTCTATTTTCTATATTGTTATGTTTTTTTAGCACTTTGTATTTCCAGAGAATTGCTTGAATGAAATAATTTGGTTAAATAAATAATTGTCCAAGTGATGTTCTGGATACAACATTCATACAACTAATTTTGCAAAGTTCTTGCTGCACGAACAATTAATTTCTAAAACAACAAGATTATTTAGTCCTCTACCTAACCATAGGACACAAGTTCTAAAAAAGACCTTTCAATTTCCTTCTGGAATGTCCATAATGTTTACAAAATAAAATCTTATATATTATTAAAAATCTATTATTAAAATTGTAATATACAATGTAATTCATGAGGAAATTACAAAGTTATAGATTCAAATTGAGATATACGTGCTTAAAAAACCAAAATCAATGATTCGGGTCAGGTAGAAAATGAACTTGATTTTTGAAAAGTCACTTAAAAAATTACAATGTCACCTTTTCAAATAACACGGTTTGTCAAACGTTTCCATATCACTCATTATTAATTCTGCCAAGGCTATTCTTATTAAAAGTTTAAGGAACACGGGAGCTTCTCAGATTCGTTTATTATTAGTACTTTGCCTTTTCTGATAGGTTTTTCTTTGATGGTAGTGTGCAGTTTTGTTAATGTTCCTCTTTATTGTATAAATTTGTCATCAGACTTAATATTAGGACCTGTGACAGTCGAAAAGGTGTAATCTTTACCCAAATAGATTATTCATTTATTACGAGGCAATTACCTGGCTCAGGACAAGGTTTTGGTTAATCCACTTGCAACCAATAAGCCTTGATTGGATCGGAATATTTATCCTGTTAGAAACAAAATCACTGAGTTATACCCAGGTTGTGCAAATATTAGAGATATGGCAAAGAAAGGTCTTGTGAATGATTTTGATCAGGAAATTATTCCTTTAGCTAAGACATGTATTGGTCAGGCTTTTTAAGAGGATACATTTACTCCTTGTTTGGACCAATCAAATGGTATTGATCAAAGTGATCCTCTTTTAGCTCTTATTTCTAATCAGGGTGACAAACGACAATTACTTGTCGTCGAACAGGGAAAAATTCCTGAGATATCCTATTTCTTTTTAGAGGGTTATTATGAAACTGAAGCCACATAATTATCTATTTGGTATCTTGTTCAAAATGGTACTTATCAGAAAATGGAGGCCATATGTGGTACCTGCCGGTGACGAGTGTTTGGCGAACTATTAAATTGTACTTCCAAACTCGTACAGAGAGGAATGTTTGTTTTGGCCAATGAATCTCCGTTGTCTGCCCATTTCAGGATAAATAAAACATATAATGAGATCTTGAATCACCTTTAAAAGCCAGAAATTAAATGTGATGTTCTTAAATACTATTTGTGTTGCCACACTTATCAGATGGTAGGAAAACCCAATAAAAAGATATGTAAATTTCATCTGCAACCTCTTGGTGTATTTTACAAAACATTTAGCAGAATAATGGTAGACAGTGCCGGTCCCTTACCCAAGGCCAAGTTAGACAACAAATAGTTGTTGACCATAATTTCTACGTCCACGAGATTCCCAGAGGCAACTCCTTTGAGGATTATGAAAACTAAACAGTAGTAAAAGCGTCTGATAAAGTGTGCTTTTTAGTTACTTTGGCTTTCACGAATCTGTCCAATATGATCAAGGATCAAATTTTATGTCTGGAATTTTCCATAAAGTTATACATAATTAGGCAATCAGCAGTTCAAGTGAAAAGTGAAATTAAGGTACGACAGAACCGTCATGGTGAGTGATTTTGAAACCCAAGTGACAAACTTCTGTCTCTCTTACTCATTCTTCAAAATTTTCTTCCGATTAGGTATTATGGTCCTTATAAAGTTAAGAAGACAATAAATGAGTCAATTACAACATTAATATTCCTCGGATGTAATAATGTTAAAGGAGTACAAGTATGTTGGTAGCGATTGCCAGGTTAATCATGCAATCAGTTTAGTTGTACCTGTCTTACACAATGAGGATTTAGGCGATATAATCAATCGGACTGCAGTGACTTTGAAGTAACTAATATTCGGAATTCAGAAACTATGAATAATCTGGACCAGAAAAACTTTCACATCTTGAGCAATAAAAAACAAACATGAAATAAAACAGCTTTTTCTTGAATACGAGCACTTATTTCCAGATATTCCTACACAAACAAATAAAATCTAACCATGTCGCTAAAATTCTAGATTCCACTTCTGTGAAACATTTATACAAGATGAACCCTTTCAAACAGGAATATTTGGAAATATAAATTCAGTATTTGTTGGAGAATGATTTCATAGAGCCAAGTAAGAGTGACTGGCGTTCTCCGTGTATACTTGTACCGAAACGAGATAATATTTTCCCATGAGCACAGACTAAAGCAAGGTTGTGACAGATTGGCGGCGTGTAAAACACACCAACCTCTTTCACTACGGTTCGTTGCTAGGGAATGACCTCCGCGGTGTGATTTACCCAGTGTGGATAGATAGAAAGAAGGAAGCAGATCACTGAACAAATATATTGAGGAAATAAACACTATGAGCCCCCTTTCAATGAACAAATATAAAATTTAATCAGATTATAAACAGAATTTAAAATGAAAAGAAATCAATGACTTAGCTACAAAGAAGGAAAGAATGGTACTAACATGTACTCAAAAAAAAAGACAATACAAATTTCTTTAAATATAAAATTACTTTCACGTTAAATTGCTATCATCATTGCCAATGGGATGTGACCTTTGAGTGTAACGATGAGAGACTTCATCACCTAATTTATGCAGACATCAAGACTTCCGTTCGTCCCTGCTTGTCGATCTTTGTCTAGCTTTTCGTCTTGGACTCTTGTCCGTCTAACTCTGACTTAACAAACGTCTCTGGACTAGATTTCTGCGTAGAATGTGTTCCCGTCCTATGATTGTTCAGGGATTCCGTTTCCAGGAAAGCTGTTTCCTTCAAAAAATAAAAATGTCTCGCAATAGACAATAGGTCACATTCCCAAGTATCTCTATATTTTTACATTAATTCGGCTCAGAAACAAAAGGCATAAATTCTGTCGCAGTAACTTCAGTTAGCTAACTGTTATGTTTACATAAACGGTCGAT
Source organism: Potamilus streckersoni (assembly GCA_016746295.1). NCBI lineage: Eukaryota > Metazoa > Mollusca > Bivalvia > Unionida > Unionidae > Potamilus > Potamilus streckersoni. The sequence goes on from JAEAOA010000291.1 coordinate 501,996, forward strand.
GCTTGTCCTGACCTTAATTCGGGTCACGCTAGGGATGGTTAATTAAATTCAACTCAGCCGTATGAACCCGTATGTAACCCCCCCTTGACTTTTTACTCTGTTAAGTTACATATGGCTTAGACCTCCAGATCTAACTATTCTAAAATAGTTTACTCGACCAATTAAATATTACAAACTAGCATATAGATATACACTTAAGTGATCAATCAAATATTACAAACTAGTATATGAATATACATGTAATGTTAGGTCATACTCATTTTAGACAGAGTTAACCCATAAAACTATGAAATATTACCCGTCATTCCTTAGATCATTCCTGAAAATTCATAATCACTCCTATGTATTAAAGATTCAGTTACATGCAATCTTTCAACAAATCTAATGAAATTTTAAGTACATTCACTCTTGCCAATTCTCCAAATGAATTGATAACTAGAAAATCAAAGAATAAAATGCCATGACTAGCATTTCACTAAAATCCTGCAAAATGAAATAATACATACATACATCATATCAAGAATACATTTGCAAAATAGATCAACAAATGAAATAACATATTAAAATCGGGAAACTAAGATTGCGTATTTTTTTGCCGTTTCTTTATGTTTCCACGAACCTCACGTATAGGCCGTCTCCTGAGAGAACTATCCGGCCCCTTACTCAATACGAAAAACGTACTTTTTACGAATTTCGGAGTCAAACTAACTTTCCTTGCGAAAGATCGAAGAGACTAAAGAATTTGCCTAAAGTGAAACCCTTTAATTTCGTACATAGTTACGCCCATAAATCCATACTAACCAATCGGAATAGACAGTTTCCTAAACCTGTTCGTAGAATTTTTGGAGTGACAAGAAAACTAAACAACTAATCATGCCGTAATTAATCATTTTCTTTGAGCTATCATCTAAAGCCAGATGCCGCCTTTAACCCTGCCGATTTTGGGGAAAGGTCTTATGTCATTCTCTTGTACCATAGCATCTGACTCAGTCATGTTACTTCGGCCAGAACGAATTCCCTTTTGACGTTCAGAGATGAAATGAAAATAATCACCTAACTATCTCTAGCCCTTTCTACTTTAATTAAGTTGACTTTGATACAATTCCTTTAAACAAAGCTTCTAAGATTTTCAAAATTCGACACATCACAAAGGTGAAAGGTGAGACAAAAAACATTTTCATTTCCATTCTGAAGAATTGATAAATTTGAAATGCTCAGTATGTCATCGAATTTAAAAAGCTGAAAATATATTGGCAAATTCGACTGACGGAAATGACAAAGGAAATTTCGGCGTTCGTTACTCCAAATGGACTTTATCAATATAACGTGATGCAATTTGGAACGAAAGGTTAGTCTTTTATTTTTCAACGTTTCTTGAACATGATTACATCTGGGCTAGATAATTGTGGTGCTTACATCGTTGATGTCACCTGTTACGTATCGGCTCGTTCTAAGTAACATAAAAGAAAGAGTGAAGACAACAAGCTTTGTAAATTTTAACAAAAATAATTTATTTTCCTAGAAAACATGAAATAAGGTAAATAATTTAAGCAAGACTTACGGTTTACAGAAATGATCCAAATTTGTGTTCCAAATAGAAATACAAGTCCTGTAAAAAGTTCTAAACACAGTCTGAAGTGTCTGAAGTTCCGGTCCAAAATGGCGGATGACCACATCAGACGAAGGCTAACAGAAAATTCCATAATTTACACAAAAAGCACAGTTTGTTTCGTCCCGTTCCAATTTAGAATATTTTCGGGAAAATGTATTTGTCCAAATCGGTAAAGTTGTTCTCCAGAGAAACAATTATTCAGAAGAAACGAAGTAAAATTAGCTCCTCTAACAAAACATGTTCTACGTAGACATACGAACATGCAACTTCTTCTAGTACAAAAATACCTTTTTTAAGGTAATAGAAGTTGTATAACTGACTTTACGACTCTACGACTGTGTATGACTCTCTATTACGACTGTCTGTCCGTGACTGTATGTCTTACAAAAATATCAGACATATAAATGAAGCTGATGCGTTGTTTGAATTGCACGCGCACGAGGATGCATGCAATTTAGTAATACATTAGGAAAGCCTGAGACAGTATCAGCCAATCATTTTCATGGCTATTCCTGAATGTGTACCTGTAATAAATTTGTTATCATACACAGCACGTGTTCACATGAGTCACATCTACTACTCAAGTAAACACTGTTTTTCAAAAATATGTTAGGCTGATATTAATATAATTATATTAATAATTACATTTGATGAAAGAAAACGAAATAAAAAAATTATACACAATTGATTCCTTAACACACACATACTTTAATTACAGGGTCGTAACACACCATTTACACGACAATTGGCAGGACCATTTAGATACAAATCGAAAATTATTTGACAGACTTACTGATGCAAATCTGACAATCAATTTATCCAAACGTGAGTTTTGCTTTGATTGTGTTACGTTTCTATGACATGGACAAGTTAAATCTATGGATGCTAGGGACAAGGCTACCTCTGAACTCCCCATACCTATCAATATAAGCATTTGGTGCGATATTTTGTTTGGCTGAATACTATCGGAAATTGTTTTCCAATTTTTCCATAATTCTTGAACCCCTGTCAAATTTATTGAGTAAGAAAAGTGTTCTCCGACCGGGCAACATGATATGACAAAGAAGCTGTACAGAAGTCCGGTCGTAAAACACTTCTCCTCCCCTGGACACACTTTCAGTGCTATAACACTTATCGCATTTTGCTAATAACCACAGCTGGAGTTCCGAAACCAGGAAGGAAAAGGAATCTTACAGGATACGCAGCCTTAGAACATTGAAACCAAGCGGTCTAAACCAAGAAGACTAGGAAAAGAAAAATATGCACTAGCAGAATTAGTCTTTGTAGCCAGCCGACAGTTTCTTTTCAAATTTTTCTAAATCTTCTTAATATCCTTTAATTAATAATATAAGAATAAAAATTCCGGTATATAATCAATTATCCGGGATATAAACTGCGTTACATACATGTACACAAAAAAATAGATGTCGCTTTGGTTCGTAGACTTTTAGGGAATTAAAAACATTTTTCAGTATTCGCAAAAAGTCTATACAGGCTAGTTGAGACAATGTATCTATAAGTTTAACTCAGTTTGTTTATTTTGTAAATGCTTTGTATTTGCCTTTGAAAAAGATTCTTCAAGAGATTAAAGCGCTCAGGCTAGTTAGTTACTAGTTTTAGTTTTGCACTGTTCGTAGTCAGATTATATATATATATATATATATATATATATATATATATATATATATATATATATATATATATATATATATATATATATATATATATATCGAATACTATTGACCTTACAGATGTTTAAATTCAGCTGATTTATGGATGAAATGCATATTTTAAAAGCTCTGGGAAAGTTGAATATATGTATGTTCTCCCTTTCATATGGTTTTGGTTGTAGGGAATTGGAGTGGGGCGCTGCCAATATTTATTTAGAATATGACATATTTATGCCATGATATGTTTGATATCCTCTTTGAGTTCTAATTTCCTATCTGTTGACACATATTACGTCCTTGTCACGGTGCTCTTGACACAGTACTTTTGCATCATATCTTGATTTGTATATGTTCAAGCTTTTACTGCGTTAAAGGTAGAGGAGTAATGCAATATATTATGTAGGTAGCATGACAGTCATAATTTTGCCTAATTGTCACATGCAAATAATGCATTATTTATCTAATTATGTCCACTCCTCGTGCTTAAGGAATTACACCTAGAAAAAATATTCCATATACAAAGACAATTTTGTAGGTGTTCTTATGCAGATATCATCGTCCGATTTTAAACCATAATGAATCCAATGATTTCTGTAGTGTTCATCATTTTTGGAAACACCTTTTGCACCTGAAATTTCAGGTGTATTTCTAAAGAAATCAATTTATGCATTGATAGATTGATCACTAGTTACATTTTGACATTTTTAAAAGTAAAATGTTTAATTTTATTGTATTTCCTTGTTATTAATATTTTCCATTAACAATTATCGATTTGGGGTATGGTTTGACTACACACTTTTGTTTTATTTTGGTGTTTTTTTCATAATTTAAACGTCATCTGCATTACACAATGCACACAGGTAAGGATAATTTTGTGTCACTTGTCTTTCATAGGTCATAATTTTGAATTAAGAAGATTTATTGGTCTAATCCTTTAATTGCATGGTTATAACGTTTCATATAGTGTAAAGTCATTCATTACCTGGCGATAACATTTCATGTAGTATAAAGTCATTCATTACCTGGTGATAGCATTTCATGTAGTGTAAAGTCATTCATTACCTGGCGATAACATTCCATGTAGTGTAAAGTCATTAATTACCTGACGATAACATTTCATGTAGTGTAAAGTCATTAATTACCTGGTGATAGCATTTCATGTAGTGTAAAGTCATTCATTACCTGGCGATAACATTTCATGTAGTGTAAAGTCATTCATTACCTGGCGATAACATTTCATGTAGTGTAAAGTCATTAATTACCGGGCGATAACATTTCATGTAGTGTAAAGTCATTAATTACCCGGCGATAGCATTTCATGTAGTGTAAAGTCATTAATTACCCGGCGATAGCATTTCATGTAGTGTAAAGTCATTCATTACCTGGTGATAACATTTCATGTAGTGTAAAGTCATTAATTACCGGGCGATAACATTTCATGTAGTGTAAAGTCATTAATTACCTTGTGATAGCATTTCATGTAGTGTAAAGTCATTAATTACCTTGTGATAGCATTTCATGTAGTGTAAAGTCATTCATTACCTGGTGATAACTTTTCATGTAGTGTAAAGTCATTCATTACCTGGCGATAACATTTCATGTAGTGTAAAGTCATTAATTACCTGCTGATAGCATTTCATGTAGTGTAAAGTCATTAATTACCTGGTGATAACATTCCATGTAGTGTAAAGTCATTAATTACCTGGTGATAAGATTTCATGTAGTGTAAAGTCATTAATTATCTGGTGATAAAATTTCATGTAGTGTAAATTCATTAATTACCTGGTGATAGCATTTCATGTAGTGTAAAGTCATTAATTACCTGGTGATAACATTTCATGTAGTGTAAAGTCATTAATTACCTGGCGATAACATTTCATGTAGTGTTAAGTCATTAATTGCCTGGTGATAACATTTCATGTAGTGTAAGGTCATTAATTACCTGGCGATAACATTTCATGTAGTGTTAAGTCATTAATTGCCTGGTGTTAACATTTCATGTAGTGCAAAAAGTCATTTAACACCTCGATTATTATTTCGTTTTTAAATTTACATCTTATAACGGTAATTTTCGATTCTGTGACAAGTTTTACAATTATCAAAAGCTACTCTCACAGTTTGAATAGGAGTAATTTAATATAATATATGTCACACGATTTGCCTTCATGGTTAAATAAAAAAATGCTGAGGAAGAAAAAGCATCAATAAATAATTGTTTTCTCTTTTTGTTTCATTTCAAATGCAAGTTGCTTGCATTATATAACAGTTGAAGTTCCTAAAAGCAAGGCATTCGTTGCAAATTTTCCTGACACATGAATATATGATAGCTATGTACTTAAAAAGAGACCATTTCAAAGCCTCTCAAATTACTGGATTCGTATTAATTTAGCTGATCATTTTTACGTGACCGGGATAATTGATGGATTGCCGACTCAGCCCACCCGTCACTCAACGTTATCAGATGGTACCTAACAATGGGCTAGCATATTACAGATATCGCAAGCTAAACGTGAGTATACAGCGAGACTTGATGCGAGTGATACGTGATTTACAGCCATGTTAAATTTGTGACGTATATTTTGCTCGAGCATTTATTGATATTACACTTACAGTTAAAATTGTCTGGACTTTAAAAATTATCATCCGATTCTCGCTAAATTTTCAGTATACACAATTAAGTCATTATGACTTCAAATAAAGATTTGCCATTATAAACAGTGAAGTTTAGACTAGACTCATTGTTACTATGAGGTTGATGGAGTTATCTCTGCTTTGACGATCTATCAGTTGATGCTGACATATGCGTTGACGTTTGAAAGAAAAGACTGTTTCTAATAATAGCGGAACATAAATAGTTTCTTTGAAAAGATGATTGTCTCACTTCCAAAATTATTTGCTTTCTAGCTGCGTTTTTATTAATTCAATGAACACGAGCAAGGAAGTTGACCATTCTGTGATATATAAATATTCATGAATTACAAAATAGAACCAGTGACGATTATATGGATTGCACTATAAATTGAATTACTTGGCAATTCTTTTACACTCACAAAAAGTATGCGTTTCTCAAGCTGCAACAATGTAAATCTTCTTCAGAAGAATTGATATGCTGGCTACCTCTCAGCAGGTTAAACAATGAGATCATTAGTAACTACTACAAACAAGATTCAATGATATGTAATTTTACCTTTCTGGTATACAATGTATTACAACATCATTATTAAAATTGTATTGAAAAAAGTAAAAAAAAATAAGTTGTTTATTTTCTACTGAAAGAATTTACACACTGCATGTCAATACAACCTGAATAAAAGATCACTGCATTGTCAACAATCAAGCAAGCATTTGGGTTTGATAGAGTGCGTATTATGAAAAGATTATGTAGGTATATATGTAGAATTTACACTCCCTTACACGAATAATAGTTACACACCCATACATACATAACAGTTATACTCCCGTACACACATAACAGTTACAATCCCATACACGTATAACAATTATAGCAATTATTCATTTTGAAATGTGTATATTCTAGATGAGTCTAAAAATAAATACGTCATCATGTACGTTGATGAATATTGGCTTCTTTTTAAGTCTCTCTGAAATAGAAATAAACCCATCGAAATCGCAAATTTGGTTTTAAGTTTGAACAGAAACAAAATATGATGGTCAGAAAGCAAGGTTAGAACTCAAAGAAAATTGAGTATTTTATACCGACAACACAGTTGGAAAGGATAGTGGAAATGATTGTGTTTACTGTCTTCGATACCGTATTGAGTAAACCGATAGGACTATCATTCCAATACTATTCTCTTTTATAAATCGTGCATTGTTTGAACGGAAACTGCTGCCCAGAGTGAAAAGTACAATTTTATCTTAAGTACAGTCTGGGTATTATTACAAACTCATCCAGTAGTTTGCAGACGTTGCCTTTGGGCTGTGATCTGGTTTCTACTGTTAAAGAAAAAAAAACTTTTTTTTTCTATACATTATCAGACACAGTAGAATGTGTCATCGGTTTACATAACAGTGAAGCCTGTATAGACTCAGCCTGTGTAAACAAGCCACTCAGCATTCAGTCTGTTTTATGCAACGAAAAAGTGTAAGCCGAGATGCATTCACAGGAAGAAATATGGTTATTGTTGGCCCGGACTTGAATTGGTTAAATGAATCAGCCGTTTTTTATACGAAGATCAGAGAGAAAGATGTAATAGATACAATTTTTTTCAGGAAATTGAACAGAGCTGTCTACGCAAAAATAATATCATAATTATATTCACACATTACATAATTATATTCACACGTTACATAATCTGAGCTGGGGCTCTAAGTTAAACTAATGCGGGAAATTGCCACTTCTGAGAACTTAACTTTAGTTACATCCTTTTCTTTCAGACATCATAGGCGTAAAAGGGCTGATTTCGATGTGCTAATTTTGCTACGCATAAATAGCTTGAAATGTAGGCATTATTCATATATACTCTGATACAGATGGAAAGGTAAAACTACAAACAAGAATAACAAACTTATACGTTTTCCTTTAAAATAACGACAATAAAAATAAGACATGTCAGCTGTTTTAAAAGGAAAGAAAAATTATTATCCACAATTTACTTTCTGGCAATGTTTTGTAAAAGTAATGAAAATGTGCGAAAGAGAGAGAGTCAAATTTCATGACGCTTTTTATATTTAATCTATTAATGAAGATGCCACTGAAAACAACATTAGATTCTACTACCATTAGAATAGTCTTTGCGAATACAACAATAATAGCAACATAGAACTTTGATCCTTTTCTTTATTTTATTGCTCTTTCCGCTGCTTATACGGATTTGTATGGAGTTATGATTTAAGGCAAAGCAAGTTCAATAAGTAAGTGCGCATGACCTATTTTTTATTATAGGACTTGTTCAAATGTTCATAGGAAATTTTATATCAATTAATTTTGTTTCCTACACATCATGCAACTTATAACATATTTATTATTCACATCCTGAAAGTAAATGCATGGCCTCTTATAACCTTTGAAAAGTTAGGTCACCAATCTTTGATATTCTTGTTTCCTGTCGTGTAAGCCTAATTTGTACTAATTAATAAACATCACCTCTAATTATCTCCTTTTAAATCAACGTAACAGATAGGAATTTACACATCTAGTCCCTTCAAAAATCTGTTTAGTATTGTATATTTGTTGAATCTACCAGCCTGGTAATCCACATCATCGGGGTGGCCACAATCAACATATAAGATATGACCTGTCATTACAAAGAAAATGAATAGCTTATGTCTGCCGTAAAAGATGGGATGGCTACAATATCATACTTATCTAGCACATCTAACAGCAAACAAAAGTCAAACAACAATCCAAGGCATGCTTTTACAAGCGTAAACTATCCACGGCACATAATTGGCTTCACCAGAGTGTTGCAGGTTAGAACAGTGGATGTATTCCATTAAGATCCTTGTCTCTGCTGCCTAAAACGTTATCCTTTGTGTTATGAAGTCACGTTTCATCTGGCACTCAGCGCTATTTGCACAACTATATAAGATCATTGCCATGGTTTTAATAGGAATAGGAATAATTAATTATCTCCAATAACCAATAAATTTGTAAAAGGAATAATTAATTATCTCCAATAACCAATAAATTTGTAAAAGGACTAACTAAAACATTAGAAACAAAAATAAAGCTCTTTCATGCGGAACCATTTTCTCAGACATGCACATGAAATAATAATTCTGCAAAGAGAGTATATGAAGTTACGCTTTTCATCTGGAGTCCCATATCATTTATTCATCTGGAGAGTCCTAAACTATTCAGTTAATTTAACATTAGGATTTATAAGAATTTGCCGTTAATTATCAGCTGAAGAGATTCTGGTCGTTCTGCCTAAGAGTGATAAAGCTGTTACAGATATTCCTGCAGTCTGTGTATTGTCAACACGAACACAATAAATTCTTGATGTCCCTGCAGCCTGTGTGTTGTCAACAGGAAAATACTTATTTTTGATAGATATCAAAATCTGGTCATACAATATAAATGGAAATAAATAAATTTTCTTTGCAGTAAATTTTGCATAATTAGATTTTTCAATGATTATTTACTCTGATCTCATTATATTTATTCCATCTGCACATTTGCATCTGCATAAAATATAAGATACACACGACTACATTAGCCTGTATCAAGTTAATCAGAAACTGGGAAGGAAAGAAGACCCAAAGACAGACACCCTCTATACCGCCACTAATAAATGTTGAATTTGGTCTTGATATGCAAATGAGACATTGATATGATATGAATATTATTCAAATCGTACAATAAATTACATTCTTCTTGGATGTCATCCTTTAATACACACAAATTATGGATAACAGTAGTAGTCTACAACAATATTCACAGACATAAATCCCATGTTGAAGACAACGTAGTTTAATCAATATTGTGTTAATTGGTGGCATCTTAGAATATGTAGTAACAATTAAAATATCATTATATACTTTAAGGACTTGTTTCTCTCGAATCTCCACTCTTCATTTTCTTTGTAGTCGTTTTCTTCTAGTCACAAGGTAAACGAACCTTTGAAATAATATTGAATGCATCTGATTCAACAGCCAGCATAGTTTCGTGTTTATTTTATTTTCATCTACTCTGTGTATATATAGAGGACCAAATCAGAGAGGAGCAAGCGAATCTACACAGTGCTAGATTAACTTTGATTTTAGCATTATACTGACCACCATTGTTTTCATGCAGAATGGTGACAACTTATAGCTTTTAGTGGATGCTATCGTTTGCTTATATGGATTTTCAAGGTCTGTTGAATTTATATTAAAATGTTCTTGCATGATAATGATTTGATATTGTCTATACTTCAAAATGAAAGTTTGACGTTCAAAGATTTTTCATATATATATATATATATATATATATATATATATATATATATATATATATATATATATATATATATATATATATATATATATATATATATTAAAAATTTTCAAAAAATAATAAACATTCAAGCATGAAAGATTTTCTATTGTGCCTTTAATTTGTGACATGTGTTTAATTTTGATGTTTTCTAAAGGTGATGGGTACACCTAGGTTATTTGTAGACTTTTTATAGCATGCTACACAATGCTGTCTATCTAGATCGTATATAAATCCACACAACAGTAACATTTAAATTATGGTTTGAATGCTATAAAGGAAGAATGTGGAAAAAGGAAAGCTCTCAGTATTGTACTGATAAACTGTAACTTCGGCTTCTTTAGAATATGTTATTCGTTCGGAGTCAGCACTAAATTCGTAAAAAAAAAATGTTGCCGCAGAGAAAATATATCTCGCAAGAACAAACACAATTGCTTTTAAATCTATTTCAACTTCAAGATATTACTAGCTTGATTTAAATTACTGGAATAATTAATGGGTGTGGCATTGTTATAACATGCTTTCTTTCATCGTCAGTCTCTGCATAACAATTTTTATAGGTAGGACTATAATGAAGATTAGTCGCATTGTTAAAGCTCGGACTATATTGAATATTAGTCTATTTCATTGTTATGTGCATTGTTAAAGCTCGGACTATAACGAAGATTAAGTCCATTTCCATGTTATGCGCTTTGTTAAAGCTCTGACTATAATGAAAATTCGTCCATTTCAGTGTTATGTGCATTGTTAAAGCTCGGACTATAATAAAGATAAGTCCATTTCAATTTTATGCGCATTGTTAAAGGTCTGACTATAATGAAAATTCGTCCATTTCAGTGTTTTGCATACACACAAATATTAAATGCCAAATAGTAAGTAGGAAGCTGTCGAAACTGATTTTTTTTTCAGATTTTTTTCAGTTAATCTGTTATGGCTTACAATAAATTAAATAGAATCATTGAAACGGCTAGTTTATTTTGTAAGAGCCAGCTGATGCAAAGTTATCTATCATTAAACTAAAACGAGCTATATTTACACCCCCAGCTAATAATAAATGCATTGCCTTATATAGGATCACGTGACTATGTATGGTTTTGACTGATGCCTAAACTGATTCTACCCTTGCTTCCATTTTGAAAAGGCTAACTCTGTTATAAAGGTATGCATTTCATTGGATGCATTTTGCAATTAAAAAAGTGTCAAAATGGGCCATATATTTCTTTTAAATTTATGGACGTAATCGAAGTGATAGATACGTCTCGTTTGTTCACAGAAAAGTACATTAGACTGATATGTATGTAGAACGAAAAGGTATCTGGACAATTTGTAGAATAGAAATGATTTGTGAATCATTTCGCATCTATTTATCAAAAGAATGCGCATGGGCAGAGCATTTATTTCGCATGATTACTATTCAAGAACATAGTCATACAAAATACCTACCTGTAACAGAAGACCTACTTGTAACAAAAGACCTTCCTGTAACCAAAGACTTTCTTGTAACCAAAGTACAATTAAGATAGTATCTGAATTTAATCAGTGATAAAGTTTAAATTTTCATAATTCGTAAATTGTGCTCGATTAACCGTCGTTTTATTATAATTTATGCTTACAGTTATACCTAACCTATTTTGTGAGAAATCTCTTTACGAAAACGTATTTCTGAGAATTGAAACAAATTATTTCCCGCAGTAGTATAATAACCTGTCCCAGTACGATACATACACGAATTATGTACAAACAAAATACCCTGTACTTGTTTGACTGTCTCATCACGGTACATATACCAGTCACTTAAGTGTCTGCCTCTATCAGTAAGGTAATAAACGATTTATGTAAGCAAACAATATTCTAGCTATACGTGTCTGCCAGTGTCAGTCAGGCCCAGCCCTAGGATGTGCGGGTCCCAAGGCAGCATGCGGAGCCCAAGGAATCTATCGATGAGCGCGGGACCCCCCACGGAAAAAAAAAATGCATTGCGGAGAAGCGCGGGGCATAAGCCTGTTGTCTTATTCGACTTGCCCTAGAACCGAACCTGCTGTCGGTACACGAGCTATTTAAAAAAAAAATACTAGCTATACCTGTCTGCCTGGGTCAATACTGTATATACGCGAATTATGTAAAAATATACTCAAGCTATCTGCGTTTTCTCGTCTCAGCACTGTAGCTACACGAGTCACGTAAAATGAACCTAAACAGCCATACATGCTTGCCTGTCTCGAGACACATGCAGTTTTCAAAAAGATTTGTTCGAACTGTTTAAAATGAAATATACTAATAGCTAGTTATGTGTTGTTCGCAAAGAACACAGAACAAATTTACGAAGGTGATTGATAGAGACAGTGACTTAACTATCTCACCAAGGGCCCCACAACACATTTTTTCCCACCCTTTACGGTTACTTTAAATTTTTATTTGTTTTCCTAGTTGGATCGGACCCCCAACACGGTTAGGCCCCACAGCATGGCTGTATCTGTTACCACGGTAGTTACGCCACATGACAGAGCCATATTCTGTATTATTAAGGGAAAGTTTTACCATATTGAGATAGAACTTAGCATTGACAGGTGAACATGGAAACAATGAATGGACTTGCAAAAAATATAAAAAATAATAATTTATAACTAGGAATTCATATTGTACTATCAACAGTCATAAACTTTAATAGATAAATGTACACCTATATATATATATATATATATATATATATATATATATATATATATATATATATATGTGTGTGTGTGTGTGTGTGTGTGTGTGCGTACGTGCGTGCGTGTGTTTGTGTGTGTGTGTGTGTGTGTGTGTGTGTGTGTGTGTGTGTGTGTGTGTGTGAAGATATGCTATAATGGCTGTAAATACTGTAAAGCTGAGAACCTTATCAGGAATGAGGATGGTTATGATCACATGACACTGGTGTGCCGAAGGAATACGATACAAACTCAAACATTCATTTTAGCTTAAATTCTGTCATTAATAATATGTCAGTAAAAGTGATTTATTTGCTTCAGTCTTATACTTCTATTCCGATTGGAGATATTATTAAGATAATTTTCAGGAGCAGAATCCAAACTTTTGCTCTGAAATAGTACGTGGGAAATTGTCTAATGTTATTGATTACGAAGAGGAATTAAAACTTAGACATGGATAGAAAAATCACATATTCTAGCTATTACGTATTATATTTTAAAAATTTCGCAAACGGTCATGTCAAAAGGAGCTACAGAATATGGAGAAGCTGACAGAGAGGAAGAACAGTGCTTATAAAAATAAATGTTTATGCATTGCTTGAATTCTATTGAATGCCTTGCTGATTAATGGTCTAAATTCTGTTATATGCACTGTGTATACATGGTATGAATTTTATAAAATGATTTGCGTATTCATGGTCTGGATTCTGTTATATGCATTGCGTATTCATTTTCCGAATTCTGTTATATGTCTTGCGTATTTATGGTCTGAATTTTATTAAATGCCTTGCGTATTCATGGTCTGAATTCTGTTACATGCCTTGCGCATTTATTTTTTATGAATTCTATTGTACGCCTTGCGTATTCATGGTCTGAATTCAGTTATATGCCTTGCGTATTTTATGGTATGAATTCTATTGTACGCATTAAGTATTCATGGTCTGAATTCTAGTATACGCTTGTTTATTTATGGTCTGAACTGTATTATACGCCTTGACTATTAGTGATTTGAATTCTATTATGCGCCCTGTGGATTCACGGCATAAATTCTATTATATGCCTTGCTTATTCATGATCTGAATTCTATTATATTGCATTGACTATTCGTGGTCTGAATTCTATTATACTCCTTGAGTATTCATGGTCAAAATTCTATGTTATGCCTTGCGCATTTATGGTATGAATTCTATTGTACGCCTTGCGTATTCATGGTCTGAATTCTGTTATATGACTGAGTATTTATGGTCTGAATTCTAGTATAAACTTTGCGTATTCATGGTCTGAATTTTATTATATGCCTTGCGCATTTATAGGCTGAATTCTATTATATTGCCTTTGGTATTGATGATCTGAATTCTATTATTCACCATGCATATTCATGGCCTGAAATTTATTGTTACAAACCAGCGGTCTTTGCTTGACCGAGCGGTGTCAAAACCCTGGCGCGATTTTTCGCTAAAAGTCATAAGTTGATCCCAAATTTCCAAAGACTTCTATACAACTTCACTTGTAAGTTAGAAAGCCCAATGTGTCAATTCTATACGTAGATTTTATTCTAATCAATGCAAGACCACATTATTCACAACTTGCCAAATTTGTCATAGTTTGCATAGTTTATTTTATCAACTTTCCGTACCTCAGCAGTTCACACCATAGAAACTCTACAACTATCCCCTAACACATGGAACTATTTAACTACACAGCCTTAGGCCAGTCAATTCACGGTTTCAAGGCACATCACGCCAGTACAACTGCATCACAATTGGAACCATGGTGACATAAACGATATTTGTTCTTATTTATTCCATTGTGTAATTTACCGGTTTCCTACCGAAAATACTGCAACTGCAGTCACAAAGCTACTGCAATTGCAGTCACAACGACAATGTACACCACTAGATTTCAATAGGGACTACATTAAGACAGGGACAGTTCTGAATTCGTTACTCATTAACCCTGGCATTATGAAAATTTACTAACACTTTCTCCCCGTGACTCTTGCTTCTAGTAACTGACTAATTATTTCGGGCTAGGGAATATTTCCCATTGCACCGAATTCCAATAATCAAACAAGTAATCACACAAACCTAAGAATTGCTTAAGCGGGGTGCCATACACTATTATACGCCTTGACTGTTCATGGTTTGAATTCTAGCATATGCCTTATGAATTTATGGTCTGAATTCTATTATATGCCTTGACTAATTCATGGTTTGAATTCTGTTATACGCCTTATGGATTCATTGTTTGAATTATAGTATACGCCTTGCCTTGCAGGATTGTCTTGGTAAGTCCTGCAAGGCATTATACAAGGAAGAAAAAAGAGAGGCAGGCAGAGAAAGAGGTGGGAAGACAACATTCCGGAGTGGACAGACTTGACACTGAGTGACTCACTGAGAAAGAAGGAAAATCGAAAGGAGTGGAGGAAGCTGGTAGTTCGGTCTCGTGCGGTTCCCCAACGGACTACCAGATTACGGGATTGATGATGATGATGATGATGATGATGATGATGATGATGATGATGATGATGATGATGATGACGACGACGATGATGACGACGATGACGACTACGACGACGACGATGATACGCCATACGTATCCATTGCTTGAATTATGTTCAGTGATAACTATACATCGCATTAAAGACATTGAAACTTGGACGATTTTAAGTGCTGACCAGTTAAAGATCAAGATCGTGGGTTTAAGATTACTATTGTATGATATGAATTTAATGCGGGAAGGACAATACGATTAAATTTTAAAAATTCGTAGGTTGTTTTACATTTAATATTTGACATGTTCCGTAATGACACAAGAGACATAATATGTTTAGAGACATAAAAGTGTTGTATTTTGCAGAAACTTCATCACTCCAAGTGAAACCATTTACAACTAGAATTTAAAAGACCGTTATGCCAAAGTTTGGTTTATGAGGCCAAAACATATCATCATAGACAAGCCTACTTATTTATGGATAGACTATTTTAGATGTAAATTGAAATGCGTGTATAACGAAGTCATCAGTCATGCTGAATATGGAGAAGTTTTTAAATGTTCAAATACTTCCAGTGAAAAGCTTAAGTTTGCTAAAGTTATTACCTTTTCTCTTTGTGTAGTCCGCTTTTGCAAAGTCAACAATTTCTGCGCAGCTTGACATGACGTAATCATTTCAATATGGCGTCATCGATATGATGTGACTTTTAATCTCATTAAAGCTTAGTGTTATTAACACCGAGATAAATCTGACGTAAAATGAGACGGCTGTGAGTTTTGTTTCTCATTAATTAATTAAAATCAAAATTCTTTTACAATTTCATGAAAGAAAAAAAATGAATTCAACGAAATGTATAAGAGACCGTTGGAAATCTTTAATGATATACGATCGTTCTAAATTGGTTGCGCAAGCTTGCAGCTACTGAAATCCGACTAATAAAACCATTCACATTTCAGAAAACTTGAACAAAATACCTCATGATTAGTCAGAAGACTTGAACAAAATACCTCATGATAAGTTTTTGGACTTCAAAAATTTGTACAATTTACTTCTCAATCGTGTATTGCAATCTTTATTACAGTATAATTATGGTCATTAAATGTAAGGTCCCTATTCTAGTAAATGACTATTGAAATAATAGTATTATATGTTACTATTGCTACATAAATGTGTTTGCGGGGGCAAAATCTTTCAGGTAAATAGCTGTAAAAGTTGATTATACTTAGAAAAGAAAAGTACAAGAGGAACTATGCATTAGAAAACCTTACAAAAAGTAAAGTATACTTGGAACAATGCATTACAAAAGCTTAGAAAAGCAAAGAGTAACTATGCGTTACGAAAACCTTGCAATGTTAACACTTTGAGACAGAAGCTACATGTTAACGGATCTTGGCAATCTTCAAAACCTAGTAGAAAATGAATAAACTACTTAAATAACTTTATTAAGTTATGCTACACTGCAACCGTATATAATGTTTTAAAGATGAAAGAGCAGGAAGAGATTTTAGATAGAAGCAGATGCGTAGTATTGCATGATCCCTTGATTCTTGCTTTCTTCACTGCTAGACAGATGCACAGTAAAATATGTATGATACCTTTACGCTTTTTATTTTTTTCTCTGACAGCTGTACAGCGTTAAGGTCACTTGTTACCCGATGGTTGTTCGTTTTGAATATTGTGATCTAGAAGATGATCGACCACGTTTTCATTGCCCGGATGGAGTAACTAATAACATAAAATATGAAATTAATGGATGGAATTATAGAGATCTGAGCAGAGATATAGAATAGAACAATAAATTAACCCCATAAAATAGAACAATTTAATCATTTTTATAAACAATATGAAATTGAACATGACATTTGAATGATACACTTTCTTTTTGAAATAAAACTACAAATATAATAAGAAATCCAATTAGCCAGTCTTTTATACCGATGAAATAAATTTCATCATAAGAATGATCTTACTCAAATTGTAGGCATGTTAGCATAACATGGTTGCTTCCGGTCCTTGCCAACTCATTGTTTGTTGCCGCATTTAATTTCCTTCTCCATCTCCATCCTCGTCGGATCAACACCAGTAACTTTGTTGTAGTGTGCTTTTTTGTGCTGTACAGGAATGTAATTTTTATTTCTTCTTTGTGCCTTTCTGAGACTTGAAACGGGAGTATTTTATGTCTAAATCTAAAACCACCTCAGAGCTTTAAAGCAAAACTTTACAATGACTCACGCGATTTTATTGTTTGGTATAATATTTTAATCTTGAGATGTACCTTAGAAAAATACATTAAGTGCAATATAAAAAATTCGGCAGTACATGTTTCTTAAGAAAAGTTCACCTGTGTACAAGTATTTATGAGTCGCTGAACTATTATGTAAGTACTTCTTTAAAAATACAATAGTTATGGAAATGAAAATGACTTAAACTACAGAGTATGGGAAGCGATAACAAATGTATTGTTAATGTACTCTAGGATGTTGTGCTTTAACATTAAGCTCAAACTAAATCTTTATTCTTATTTGTAAGATATTTTTCCTTGGATATAAGATTTTGGACGATATATAATTGTTATTTTCTTGTTGCATTAATTACTTGATTTTTAGATATTGGACGATTTACGAATGCTATTTTCTTCCTGTGTCAATAAGAGATTTTTAAACAAGTTTCTCATTCTTTTTTCTTGTGTTCTCATTGTACTTTCAAGTGTGCAGACGTATTTTTATGTTTCAAACGTTTTGGAGAGGAAACGTCTTGTTTCGATTTTCATTTTAGCAAAGAAGTGCTCATTTGACTAAAATTATACTCTGGGACTATTGTGATTTATTTTAAGGAGCTCTGGACAATGCCATTATGATACATCAGGACTGTCGACAGATCTTTGCATTTGAGGATCGTAAATTCATTCAGGACATTCAATTCTTCTGGATTGCATATAACCTTTTTTGGATTATATTGGATTTAATTCATAACTCTGTAAGTTTATCTTGCATTTTCATATTGTAAATTTGATGTTTACATCATTTGTTAAAAACGTATTGGTTTTGCTTCTTTCGTTTGCTAAGTTTATGACCACAAAGTCATATTCAGTTATAAAAGTTATTCTCTTATTGTATCAATGACTTGATTTTTAAAAAAATTTCACGATGCTTAAATATTTGTTTTCTTGTTATATATAAATGACTTAATCATGGAATTTTTAGCAATGAGTCTCCTCATGAACTCACAAATTATTTGTTAGTAAAGTAAAAAAAAGGTCCAAGGCAAAATATCATACAGGACCCGAAAATAATGTGATCATTTTAAAAAGATATCCCTCCTCTATGTGGGAAAGGGACCTATTATTCTTCTATTAACATAATGGCAATAATTTTGGCAAAAGCCAGCGCGTGTGTTTTGCTCCACTCACTTGTCAATAACCAAGAAAAAAAGTACACCGTAAGAAAATTGTCATATATATAGGCCAGGGTTGACTCTCCAACTTCTCACTCAGCTTAATGAAAAAAAAAAAAAGCAACTGATGGCGTCCTAAATTTGCAAGTGTCAATGTAATCTACTGTAATTGCTTATTGTGGGTTCGTGGTTTAAATCTTAGCCCAGTTTTAATAATATTTTGTAAAGTCACCTTTATTCTTACTGATTTGATAAAATATGGTGAATAGCAAAGGAAATAGATTCATATATCATTTTATCTTGCTTGGTTAGTAAAGACAGGAAACACAAATACACCATATGTACTTTTGAGATTATTAAGTGTGCGCCATACTTTTTCCTCTTTGTCCTTAAGGCACGTCCTTTACAGAAAATAATAATAGAAGCATACTTTTTTCTGTTAAAATTTCGATGCATTAAAAATTAATTTATTTTTATCAAAGTAATCTTTCCAAAGGGTGGACTCTGATGTTGCGTTGCTTTACATGCAATTTCTTTCGTGCAACTGATTGATATCACATGCAGACATTCAACTGACGAAGTGCAGAAAGGGATTTCTCAACAGCTGCAGATGTGCTGACTATATATATATATATATATATATATATATATATATATATATATATATATATATATATATATATATATATACACACACTGAGTATGAATCTATGCTTTCTAAAAGTTCAACTATTGTAAGCTTCACCAAAGATCCTGTATAACAAACGTAGGATCAGATGCAGTTAATTTTGTACAAGCTAAGTGGTCTTCTGTGATAGATTATTTTTTTCCAATATGTACTAGTGCAGATAGAGAGATAAATATCGCGTGTTACTTAAGATATATTTCTCATTGCAGACCAAATTGCTAAGTGTTAAAGCCTGTCCCTGATCATCAAAGGAAAATGGGAAACTAGAAGAAGAAAAAAACGTGCGCTTTCATTGTTTAAAATGACCCCGATCAGTCTGAGAGACATTGTATAAGTGTACACCCGATGTACTTAGCCATACGACAGACCTTATTTATGAAAATCTTGGTAAATATGGTTTACCATCTGAGCTAAGAGAATACATTACATTTGTTATATGCAGTTTAACTAACCTTGAATCAGGAATGGCGCAATCAAAGTGGAAATCAAATTGTGGAAAAAGCTATGATTTCAGAAAAATATGGGAAAAATAATTGCACATACTATATCACATATTGGTCAGGTTTATGTGTTTAATGGATAAGATGGAATTCCTGATGTTGGAACAATCGTTTGTTATGAGTGACTAACTCGAGGCTACCAAGCAAGAAGTGTTGAAGCTGTATTTTTCATTAATACTGTGGAAGAATGGACTTTTAGAGTCCTAAGTAGAACATATTTGGGTGGCATTGCCATTTATGATCATTATTTATACACCTGTTTTACGATATCCTCTGTTCATCTTTCATCGCCACAAATAATCGGTCAGTTGATTGATCAATCAAATAATCCATTTATTTATTTATTTAGGTGTATACGCTCATGTTTATGTAGCATCCACTTTCTGTGCCCTTGCATTATCTTGTACTGTTGCTTTGGCGGATTAGTCATTTTGTATTCCCTTTTATTATCTAGGCTGCCTGGTCATTTTTTAAAATTCCATTTTATCATCTTGTACTGTTTCTTTGGCGGCCTGGTCACTTTGTCATTTTTTTATTCCTTTGTATTATCTTGTGCTGTTTCTTTGGCTTTCTGATAATATTTTATTCCTTTTTTAATCATGTGCTGTTGCTATCTATCGAATCATTTTCTTATTGATCACCGTATAAGAAACTTTTGCATTCAAATGACCATTTTACTTAGATATTTTATTTTCACCCACATGTTGAAAGGTATACACAAAATGATTAATGACAATAGTATATAATTAGGCGTTTAAAGGCAACAGTTTGCATCTACAGGGTAAATACATTGCTGACATTGACAGGTATTTGCACAGGTCATCGCATTTGTACACGTCATTGATAGGCCCTTGCGCAGGCTTACACATTTGCACATGTCATGGATAGGCATATACGTAGACCATCACATTTGCTCACGTCATTGATAGGTAACTACACACGCAATCACATTTGCGCATGTCATCGATAGGCTATTATACATGCAATATCACATCTGCATACGTCATCGATAGGCTTTTTCACAGGCTATCAGATTTTCACACCTCTTCGATAGGCAATTGCAGACGCCATTAGATAAAATTATGGCAAAATTTATAGATTTTAATGTACGACGTTCCCACTAAATGTGGTGGCTTACTGTAGAAAAATGATTGCAACATACACGTTATTACCTAATAATTTTATACACGTAACGGATGCAAAAAACTCTCATCATCATGTTTTTGTCCTCCAGCAATTTTGGGGGAGGTAAGTATAGATAATATAATTATACTGTTCAAACCTGAACTTTAATGTAAAGTTTTACCAGCCAGGCAGTGAAATTATGTCGGTTAGGTTTATTTTTGTCTAAAATTACCAAGGGCAAACCTAGGGATGGGGAGGCAGCGTGTGCTCCACCAAGGTCTTCATCATTCATTAAAACTCTCGATCTTGATTGAAACCATCCAGTAGTAATCAATCCTCTGTTTTATAATTGGAAAGTTAACTATTTGAACTATCTTCTGTGCATTGATCGGAATGTAATACTGAATTAAAGGTTGGAGGGATCATATTTGTAGATCAGGATCGTATTAACATATCAAGCTTTGATTACAGGGATAGTAACCTTTCATACGCTTGCTGAACCACTGAAGAAAAAAAAATCACATTAAAACAAATGTTGTGCCAAATCACAAACGTTGCTATCAATTCTACATGTCAGATATTAAGATATTTTTTGAATGTGAACAGTTTTTAGAATAATACAGTAATGCAGTGCATCTGATATCGAGTTCTGTATTCTTGCGACTTATTTTCAAGTTTTAGTAGCAACCTTTTTTTGTTGATGAGAGTCAGCACACATGTTTAGTGTTCTTTGTGTCTGTGTGTGTTTTGTGTGTGTGTGTGTATGTGTGTATGTGTGTGTGTGTGTGTGTGTGTGTGTGAGAGAGAGAGAGAGAGAGAGAGAGAGAGAGAGAGAGAGAGAAAGAGAGAGAGAGAATTTAGATTTACTATAGACTGTATAAACTAGGAATCAGCACTTTTCAAAAGTTAATAGTCATGTAGAACACATTGTGTCGGGTGATGTTAAAGGGTAAAAGTACGACGTTTAATATGTCAATAAAAAAGCAAACAAAAATGTTATTTTGATTATCATCGTTCTGATACAAAATATATCCACTTTAGAAACAAGTATTTCAAAGATATATCGTTTTGGTAGAAATAAAAAAAAGAATATGCTTTCATACCTTCTATAAAATAGTACAGTCCTAAAAGAGTTTTTTTATATTTGAGACACTTACAGATTAACATGTATACATTACCAGGCAATTTAATCAGGGAAAGCTAACATAGGGAAATTTACTTTAAATATATAGTTACGTACTTGAATTCAAATGTGATATAAACCTTTATACAAAATGAAATTTTTCTTCTAATCCTATCTTGTTCAAGAGCTCATGGTCTCAGTAGATGTGCAAATCAGTTCTCTACTTTTATGTCAATCAGTCCAAAGGATTTCCCTACGGTTGATCAGTCCAAAGGACTTCCCTACGATTGATCAGTCCAAAGGATTTCCCTACGGTTAATCAGTCCAAAGGACTTCCCTACGGTTGATCAGTACAAAGGATTTCCCTACGGTTGATCAGTCCAAAGGACTTCCCTACGATTGATCAGTCCAAAAGATTTCCCTACGGTTGATCAGTCCAAAGGACTTCCCTACGGTTGATTAGTCCAAAGGATTTCCCTACGATTGATCAGTCCAAAGGAATTCCCTATGGTTAATCAGTCCAAATGATTTCCCTACGATTGATCAGTCCAAAGGATTTCCCTACAATTGATCAGTCCAAAGGATGTCCCTACGATTGATTAGTCCAAAGAATTTCCCTATGGTTGATCAGTCCAAAGAATTTCCCTACAATTGATCAGTCCAAAAGATTTAACTACGGTTGATCAGTCCAAAAGATTTCCCTAATATTATGTTGATCAGTCTTAAGCACTTAAGCATAAGTCTTCATCATCAGTACAAGGAATTTTCCTACTCTTGATCAGTCCAAAGGATTTGCCTACTCTTCATCAGTCCAATGGATTTCCCTACTCTTGATCAGTCCAAAGGATTTGCCTACTCTTCATCAGTCCAATGGATTTCCCTACTCTTGATCAGTCCAAAGGATTTGCCTACTCTTCATCAGTCCAATGGATTTCCCTACCCTTGATCAGTCCAAAGGATTTGCCTACTCTTCATCAGTCCAATGGATTTCCCTACCCTTGATCAGTCCAAAGGATTTGCCTACTCTTCATCAGTCCAATGGATTTCCCTACTCTTGATCAGTCCAAAGGATTTCCCTACTCTTGATCAGTCCAAAGGATTTGCCTACTTGTATGCTCCTCTTAAATAGCACAATCATCTTTCTGTCTCAAATTTCTCTCCACCACATGATTTATCTTGAATAGCATCAGCGATATAATTTGTGATATTTATAGTAAGCCTTTATTCTGCCTGGTTTTTGTCATTTGCTTTATTGGTTATTAAAAGTAAATCCTTATTCCTTATATGCACAGCTTTGACTTGCTATTCTGGTGAGCTGCGATGGGGAGCCATTGATCTGTATTGAATGTCTGATGAGCTCCGATGGGGAGTCATTCATCAGTTTTCAATGAATTTTAATCTTTATAAGTGTCAAAAACCTTTCGGGCTTAAATTTGTATAGTCTCCATGGAAAGAATAACTCAATTTTGAAAGGACATGTATAATCTGGCACCTCTTTGATCGATGTAGAGAAAGAATATATTGTGGCGTATACGAAATGATTTGAAATTCTTTAAAGCAAGAGGAAATTATTTAACCTATCCCCAATCAGGGCATGAAGTACATATATTAAAATGTCAAAATTGGTACGCGTACAGGGATCTAACAATTAACACGAAAACTTTCTATTACTTTAATATTTATATTTATTATGTACTGTTACGCTTTTTAACATATACTGTTATTGACTCATGTTTTGGTCACACACACACACACACACGCACACATTTGCTCTTGTAGGAACAATATAGATATTGAATTATTCAATATATTCTAATATCAAAATCATCTCCTGATAGTTAGTTCTGTATTTCCTGTGAAACTGGTCAGTTACTATGATAATTTAAATGTGCTCATTGCAAAACACGAAATTGGATACATTTAATTTTATCGCAAATAACCAATAAGCCGTACATTGCACATTGCACTGAGTTAGCTAGAGTTTTATTGCAAAGCACTAAAAGCACTAATAAGCCATACATGACACGCAGTTAGCAAGTTTGTATTGAAAAGCACGAAAAAAGCTGTAATTTGCATGCAATTAGCTATATTTTTTATTGCAAACATTCACGAGTATAATATACAAAAGTAGCAATTGTAAACACATGCCTTTTAATTTTATTCTTTTAAACGGTCAGAACTTCACCATTTCGTTGCATAAATTAATAGTTAAAAAGACTAACCATTGTTTCATGCATATAGGAATAGTAAAAGGTTTGTTAAGTATAGAATATTTATTTATGTTTCCACACTTTTCTGTATATACACTGTTTGTACAAGTTTTACACAAACACTATTTGTACAATAAACATAAAAACCAAACTTTTGCTAAGTTTGAAAGTTATTTCAGAAACTGGATCTAGAGACAAAACAATGAAAAAATTCTCTAAATAAGTAATGTCTAACATTGTCTAGTTAAATTGCTCGCGTGTGATACAATAATTATAAAACTGCCATTAGCTGATTCAAAGCATGAAGTTTTATGTTAGACGAAGAAGTAACCCACTAAAATGTCTAGACAAAAAGTACTCAACTCGACAATCATTTCAGTCTACGAGTCTTATTAAGGAAGTTACCATTATGTATATACATGTCAATGAAATTAAACTAAATACTATTATCTATTCATCTATTTCTTTGATATAAAGCCGAAGCCTTTCACAATATTAGGCCTATTTAGGCATGTTAAATAGTTTCATAGGCCAAGATTTGCAAATAATTGCCCTCTTTGATGGAATGAGAATAAACAGTGTACTTTATACTTGTATTTATTGAAGGTACTACGTAAATTTAAAATTATTTTAAATGTGTACGTCGCGACAGATACTTAAGCGATCCATTGTGAATGAATTGATATATTTACTCGAGAAACAACTCAGACATGGCTCAAGTCTAAAACATCACCTCGAAATGACTTGGATTGCGATCAGTTGTAATGTGGCTCATGGATTGCATAGGTATACAGCCTCACTTTTCAAATGGCTTGGATAGCATTTAGTTTTAATGTAGCTCTGGGATTGAATACGTGTACATTCTCACTTGTCCAATACAATCAGTTGTAATTTGGCTCTTGCATTGCTCTCGTGTACAAACTCATGTGTCAAAGGTCATGAAAAGCAATCCGTTTTAAAATGACTAATGCGTTGCATCTGTGCACAACCTCACTTGTCAAATGGCTTGGAAAGAAATCACTTTTAATATGACTCATGTATTGCACCCGTGTACAAACTCACTTGTCAAAAGGCATGGATAGCAAACAGTTTTAATGTAGCTTATGGATAGCATACGTGTACAACGTCACTTGTCGAATGGCTTAGATAGAATTCAGTTTTAATGCGTCTCTTGGGTGGATTGCTTACGTGTACAACCTCACTTGTCAAAAGGCATGGATAGCAATCCGTTTTAAAATGACTAATGCGTTGCATATGTGCACAACCTCACTTGTCAAATGGCTTGGAAAGAAATCACTTTTAATATGACTCATGTATTGTACCCGTGTACAAACTCACTTGTCAAATGGTGTGGATAGCAATTAGTTTTAATGTGTACCCGTGTACATCACATTGAAACTTCTAGGACAACAATCGATTGAAAGTGTGCAAATATATACATAGCAGACTTGCAAGTACTCACTAGAAAAAGTGCAAGTACACACAAGAGTGCAAGTACATACTTGAAAGAGTGCAAGTACACGCCCTAGTAAGAGTACAGTATGCACCTTAGTAATAGTGCAAGTACACACTTGAAAGAGTGCAGGTACGCACCTAGTAAGAGTGCAGGTACACGCAAGAAAGAATGCAAATACATACCTTAGTAAGACTACATGTATGTATCTTAGCAAGACTGCAAATACACACTAAAAAGAGCGCAAAAACGCACACTAGTAAGAGTATAAATATACACTAAAATCATATATAACTTCATATCATTTTCTGTTCATTTCTTCTTGGAGTTGATATTTGTTTAGTTATCTTTAATTTGTGGTATGTAATAAATATTGAAGTGGATTTGTTGAATTCTGCTTAAATTCTTTCATGTGATAAATCCGAAGTGGAGCTTGTTTAATTATGTTTAGATTCTATCGAGTGATAAATGTTGAAGTGGAGATTAATTCTTTTCAATTTCTGTCCAGTGATAATTGTTGACGTGGGGATTATTTAAATCTGTTTAATTTCTATCCTGTGATATATGCTGAAGTGGAGATTGTTTATTTCTTTATAAATTTTATTGTGTGATAATGTTAAATTGTAGATTGTTTAATTCTGTTTAAAGTATGTCGTGTGTTAAGGGCGATTTTCTGTAAAAATTCTTAAGTCATTAATTAGAATTATGATATTTAAAGTGTATTACTTGGTTGAGCCAGCGAATTTTTGATAATAGTTGCCGTAACGGGCAAGTTCGAGAATTGTGCTGGTAACCAAGACAGTTTCGAATACTTTTCCATTTTCTTTTCGCCGATGAGATTCGTGATCTGTTAAATAACACTACGATGCCATTGGCGACGTAATTGTTATAGTTGTGGCCACGTAAGGATAACCATAGATTTCCAAGAAGGACTAACACGGGAAAAGTATCTTTAAATGTCGTCCAAATGTAATTATATTCATCCAGGGTCATTGAGGACCATTGCTCGGTACAAACAATGCTTCGATATCCCAGTATGAGCACTTCTGCGTCAAACACAAGAATTTGAATTGTTCGATCCTGTATACATTACTGCGACCCATCCACACCTGTAACCCTCTCCCCAATGTCAGATTTATATGCACTGACTCATTATTTACATGTACTAATTTAGCTAGTTATCTTTTTGATCAGCTTTATTGATGATTTTACCAACTAGAGCTGGCATTGTAACTGTCAACGGAAGCCTAAATGGAACGTGAACTCTTCGCTTCCCGAGTCATCAATCGTAATCGAGCCCGAATAGATTCGACCGCATGTGATACCAGATTTTTCATTCGATCCATAGGAGCTCTTTTGATACTATCGACTCGTGTTTCACCTTGTTTGGCAATCGGTACAGCGTGCGATGTTAAGCATGCAAGAACGTTTGTCAATCCTTTAAAACAATCACCGGACGACACTACCAAGACCAAAACTGTAATATGACACGTAAGCGATCACACTTTATAACACAAATGGGTGTTACACTTACATGCTCGACGGAGACATTATGAAATTTCATATCGATTTTTACTGTATAGATGTATCGTCTGAGTTACTCAGCGGCGCTATAATGCGTGCCGGTTCTGGACCCAAAGTGAAAAAAACGAAGTTGTCTCAATCGGGGATTGCTACATGGAAGATACACCTGCGGATGTATATGAGTGTGTTAAATCAATCTATCACACGAAAACATCGCCTAAAACAATTGAGTGGCACCAAGAAGAGCCTTCTGGTTTCCTTTTCTTTTCTAATTTCTTCTTCTCCACCATAACATCTTTTTTTCTCCATTACATTTTTTGTTTTCTTCTTATCCTTGTTTTCCTCTTCTCATTTTCTGTCACTTTTTTTCATTCCAGGCTTTCATTTTTATTCTATTCTCCTTCTCCTTTTTCCTGTTTTATTGGGCCATGTACATAGTCACCTCTCCATCGGTGATGTTAAACTTGTCATTGGACTGCGGCATTTGGTGAATCTTGTCGATGACTTTGGAAGATGTCAATTCTGAAGACCTGCTAAACTCGATCCAAACTAGGACTTAAGACTGTTGTGATAAATGGAAAGTGTCAAGCGATGGTCTTCTTTGGCTCTGCATTGCTGTTTCAGTGCGGTTAAAAAAGAATCCCACAAATCGGTGATGATCCCCTCTGCTTTCTCTAGCGGTGCGTCGGAGCTGATATCTTCAAACTTCACCGTGTAAGTGTAAGTGTAGGCCGTGGTTCTAATTTTCTAGAAAAGCGTTCAGCTGTCTCTTGAATGTGATAGTACTTTTCAGGAGTTACTGTTGATGGACACTGGCTTCACGTAGGCTCACTAGGTCTTGAGTCTGGTAATCACATGTCATCTTCAAAATCGCTGGCATGGATTTCAGTCAAGACTTCAGCTACTGTGTGAAGCGATATGTCCTGTTTCTGCCTCTTACTTTCTTCTCCTTTCTCCACAAAATGGTACGATCATTTCTTCTTGAGTGCAAAAGCCAAATAACTACATTTTAAACGTATGATCCCCTATATAAGTGTAAGTCCAGTGTATTCTTTCACTCTCAATCCGACCAGAAAGATGGAAGAACCCACACAGATTGAACTTCTGATCAGAGCTTTGCGAGATGTCATACGAAGGTTTTCCTCAGAGAAGCCGACGGACTACTACCTCTTTTTTCGAGATAAAAGTCAAGATACTTTCTATATCTATGAGAACAAAGGGATTTAGTCTTCTGAATGTCCACAACGTCAAAGCAAGACAAGCGTCAAAAGAGACAAAAGTCAAGATAACTGTTATCATTGTCAAGAGAAACAACATTGGTCTTCAGACTGCCCTACGAATTAACAAAAGCAGGAGGAAGATAGAAGTTTCAAACATTCAGAACAGGTATCCACCAAAGTAAAAAACTCAGACAGGTACAAAAAGAAAAAAATGAAGACGATAAGAAAGTAAGGAAGAAGAGGAGAAACCTGTGACAGTGAAGAAATGTAAATGACAAGAGAATGAAAAGTCAAAAAAGAAAAAATGAACTTTTAAAGTGATGTGTTTTGAAACTGGATTTAAATTTGTACTAGATAATATACTAGAAAGAAAAACGTAAGTTTATCTTCGATTTGATTTTTATGAGGACCTACACCACTCACGCGCTCACACACGTCTATGATGGGAGAACAATGGATATTGAGTTTGATTTTGGCAAATGAGAGAGATGGGTGGTCCTGAAAGACCGTTATGTGTTTGTTTCTAATTAGAAAACGTAGGAACGAGAAGTAATGAGCTTCAACTGCCTTATTCCTTTGTCAGGCCTAAGACCTACTACTGGACCTGCTCCTGTCGATGTTTTGGTATAAATCACTAGGATGGGTATCTCAGATGTAGTACTTGTGAGGACTGGCCCAGGAAGGTCATATTAAAGACTCTTTAACTCTGCCAAAATGTCTAAGAGTAGCGTCTCCGTTTGACTTTCACCGTCCTCTTTTTTTCTTGACTTTGTTTCTTCTCTTCTTCTTCTTCCTATCGTCGTTTGTCTTGCCTCTTCTTCTCAATGTTACTGTTGGATGAGAAAAGCCTCCAATTCTTTTGTCTGTCTCTGTTTGAAATCCTTAACATGTGGTAAAAAAGGAGAAGATGGCGAAGGTATCTGAACAATTATTGTTAAAAACAGAGAAAATGTATTAAGTCTCAATTAAGATTGTTTTGAAGTAGGATCGTGTTTGCTTGGGTAGCCGCCTCTATTCCATCACTTTTCGTATCTACGGCTGGGGCACTCCAATTCATTGACTTCATGGTTTCCGTCATATTCTAATTATGTCGCATGGATTTTCTAAGCACAGGCGCTAATGCAGTTAAATAGGGAATGTGACGTCACAGTTAACTCTCTTCGGACTGGAAGACAGACTCCGCACTCTGACTTAATTTTGTAACGCTAATTTGGATTAGTAAAAGAAATCAATCAGTCATGATCCTCTCTTCCACAATAAATAACCGCCGATCACTTCAATCCATTCACCTGTCCTCGTCACAAGATGTGGACTAACGTAAAATCATTATCCCCCTATCGTCGATGCTGATCTATCCGGACTATTACATGTATGTCAACTAATCATTAGCTATCACCAATATGACTGAAACAGCCCTTTGCAAACGAAGAGTATATGTGGAAGTGCAAGGTTATCTGAAAAGAGTCTTAATTTAGGGTCCAGAGGTCAGACGAAGTTTGAGGTAGCGAAGAGGATTGTCACGGAATTGTATAAATGTGTTTATTTTTATTAAGTAAACGTACTCGGGTTTCGCTTTTAGTGTACAATGATACCCGAGGGTGATCAATGTATATTATACATTTCGAAAAATAGTGAATTCGGTTCTTCCTTGCTCGGCACGTGCGAAGTGCTTCGGGCTGGAAAAACCGAATACATGGATTACACGGACGATGTTGAGCTACATTGCCTGTGTATATATGATTCAAACTGTAACGAAAACATTACATTACTGACCGTTCTGTCAATCGGACGTCTGTTTACTGAGACCCAAACCTCCAGCTATAGAGGTACGTAAATTTATTCGTTAATATGGCTTGAAAGTTGTCTATTGTATTATCATTTTTAATTCCGCAGTTATGTCGCTTCGACAAGTTTAGTAAATACCGCTTAGTAAATGATAATGTCTTATTCGTATATGTGATTTGGCAAGAATTCTACGAAATTCCGTTTAATGCAGCACGAATCCTATAATCCGCCAACTTAACCTGTTTATTGTAGTTTTAAAGGCAAGACTGAGAATGTATATGACTTACCGTATATACCGTCGTTGTGTACAACCGTATATACTAGTGTCATGTGTAGTACACGATATCGGATATATTTTCAGCTGTCTGTCTGTGTTTGTGTTGGTGCAGTGTGCAGCCGTTTGTGCCAGGTGCAGCAGTTTGTGCCGTGTGCAGCTATCTGTACTGTGAGGGCGTATGCTGTTTTGTGCTGCTGTGACGTGTCGTACAGCAGTGTAGAGCTACGTGTGCAGTGCTGAGGGGTGCTGTGCTTGTGTATTCGAGTGCTTCGAATATTTCAACGTTGCTAGTCGGGCTGAGGTTGATCAAGCGTGGCGGACCAACGTGGTGGACGCTGATAGTCTAACCCAGGAATCAATGGTGGTCGGTGACTACAAATCTTTGCTTGGAATCAGGGAGTGTCTACCTTGCTCCAGATACATAGTATTTTAGCCGTGGGCTAATGCAGGGTTTTTTGTAATATCCAGTGTTTTTGCTATCGTGAGTAAAAACTAAACTTCGCTAGTTTGAGCGAAATCTCATTTGTTTGTAGAACTATCAAGTCGTTATTATGAACGAACCATTATTCGTTTTACTAGTATGAGTAAAACTTGCAATTCGTTATTTTTAAACGAACAATCATACTTTAGCCATTATATCAATTCGTCATTTTGAACATAACATTATTCGTATTTTTCGATCATATTTCTGTTTGTGATATACCGTGGATCGTTTTTTTTTATTTGTCTCGGTAACATATTTGTTGCATTTAAAGATCGTGCTTATTATATTAATTAGTCTCATATTGGGACCCAGTGCAAGCAGGTGTCTATAATATTTCGTTTCATACCACCATATAACATTAAACATTGTATTGCATTCCCATCAATTGTGTTTTGTTATTAATCCGAAAATCCCAAACTCGGTTATCTTGTTACAAATGGTGTCAGAAGTGGTATCTTCGGATTTAACAAAACATGGTTTCATTATTAGTGTATGATTATTTTTGTATGTTTCAGACGTTCTTGACAAGACAGTAAGTTAAGTAGCCATTTTACATTTGCCTTGTTCATCGTACAGTTGTATGTTGTTGTTGCCTTCCGAGAAGGAAAATACGGTTTAGTTGTTCAGAGTGTAAAGATTTCACCTTTTGAAATAATTGTGCACTTTTAGGTTGGTTCTCAGATTTTTTTTTTTAAAAAAAAATGTCTTCGTTGAAAAAACTTGTGGAACTGGGGAAACAGTTTGGGTACGATGGGGAATCTTTAAGAAATTTTGTTCGTGAAGAACAGGCTAGAGAAAGGGACCTGAGGGAAAAGGAGAGGGAAGCCAAACGGGAATTCGTAGAATTAGAAAAGAAGGCCGAAAGAGAGAAATTAGAGATAGAGCGACAATTAGAGCGGGAAAGAGGGGAAGCCGCAGAAAGACAAAGTGCTTTTGAAAAAGAAAAATAGAATTAGAGAAACAGGCCGAAAAGGAAAGGATAGAATTAGAGAAACAGGCCGAAAAGGAAAAGATAAAATTAGAGAAACAGGCCGAAAAGGAAAAGATAGAATTAGAAAAGGAAAAGATAGAATTAGAAAAACATGCTGAAAAGGAAAGGATAGAATGGGAAAGGAAAGCCGAAAGGGAAAAGGTACGACTGCTAACAGAAGTAGAAGATAGGAAGTCAGAAAGGGAAAAACAAGCGAGATTAGAAACTTTAGAGATAGAAGATAAAAATAGGGACAAGGAGTTTCAAAGAAATTCTGAGCTATTGCAAACCAAACAAGAGGGAGAATGTGATTTTAAACTGAAAGGTCCAAAACTATCCCCATTCGAACACGATAAAGATAATATGGATAGCTATCTTAATAGGTTTGAAAGGTACGCCACTGCAAAAAAATGGAAAAAGGATGATTGGTCGCTTCATCTTAGCGCGTTGCTCAAGGGTAAAGCTTTAGATGTTTATTCTCCTTTACCCGCGACGGATTCCGTTAATTACCCCGCGTTGAAAGAGGCACTTCTCAAGAAGTACGAGTTAACCGAGCAAGGGTTTCGCAAGAAGTTTAAATATAGTAAACCCGAGAGAGGCGAGACATTCACTCAATTCGTCACTAGGACGTGCAATTACTTTCAGCAATGGGTGGAATGTGGTAAAGTCGTGAAGACATTCGAGGGTCTTATGGACTTTTTGCTTCGGGACCAGTTATTAACAACTTGTGGCAAAGAGTTGTACTTGTTCTTGAAGGAAAGATCCTTCCCTAGTATATATGACATGGCCACACAGGCGGACCTATTTGCTGAAGCTCGGGGGGGGGGTCCCAGAACGTTATCTCGCGAGATGGAAAAAGCGGTAATCAGGCTAGGGACCCAAAACCCAGGGAACCTGAAAAACCTAGTAGAAATAACCAGGGGAGGTATAAGGACAAGCAATGTTTCACTTGCAAGTAGTTGGGTCATATCTCCCCCAATTGTCCAAGGCGGAAGGGATCAGTCCAGAGAGTCGCAGTAGCCATTGAAGGCAGGCGGTCGATAAATAGAAAATTCGATGTTTCCCAGCCAGCTAACCGGGAAGCAGCGTATGAGCCAGTAATGCGTGCAGGGATCGGTCGAGACCCTATCCAATCGATCGGTACATGTATTTTCCCAGAAGCAAGAGTACCGACGGCGAATGGCACTGTAAATGGCCAGGAAGTGACCGTTTTACGAGACACTGGGTGCACTAGCGTAGTCGTGAAACGGAGTCTCGTTCGCGATGACCAATTGCTGGGTTCAAATCGCCATGTATGCTACTGGACCAATCAATCGATCATGATCCGGTCGCAAGGATAGAAATTGAAACACCTTTTCTGACCGGAACCGTTGAAGCGTTGTACATAGCAAATCCGATCTATGAACTGACCATTGGCAATGTACAGGGATCTAGACTCCCGATCATGTCGGATTTCAGATTCCCAATCATCCAAGCAGTGCAGACTAGAGCTCAGGTAAAGGGGGATAACAAACCCCTACGGAAATTGAAAGTACCTGACGCCATTACTGATATCTCCCGCGACGAATTTCTAAACGAGCAAGAACGAGACGAGACTTTACACGCGATCAGGGAAAAAATATTGTCGGGTAGCGTGAGAAAGTGCAACAACGGGGGGTCCTCCAGGTTTCTAAAGCGTAAAGGCTTCATGAATAGAGATTATACTACTCCTGATGGTAGGAAATATCAGCAATTAGTTGTTCCCAAGAAATTTAGGGTGCATGTACTCAAGGTCGCGCACGAATCAAGTATGGCCGGTCATTTAGGTGTAAGGAAAACATCGGATAGGGTGACCAGGGAATTCTATTGGCCTGGGGTCAATGGCGAAGTAGCGCGGTTTTGCCGTTCGTGCGATGTTTGTCAAAAGACTGTCCCTAAAGGCAAGATAACTAGAATACCGTTAGGTCAGATGCCCCTGATAGATACTCCGTTTAAAAGAGTAGCTGTTGACATCGTAGGGCCCATATTTCCGCACACGGAACGTAAAAACCGTTACATCCTAACACTGGTAGATTACGCGACTATTAAGTAAACGTACTCGGGTTTTGCTTTTAGTGTACAATGATACCCGAGGGTGATCAATGTATATTATACATTTCGAAAAATAGTGAATTCGGTTCTTCCTTGCTCGGCACGTGCGAAGTGCTTCGGGCTGGAAAAACCGAATACATGGATTACACGGACGATGTTGAGCTACATTGCCTGTGTATATATGATTCAAACTGTAACGAAAACATTACATTACTGACCGTTCTGTCAATCGGACGTCTGTCTACTGAGACCCAAACCTCCAGCTATAGAGGTACGTAAATTTATTCGTTAATATGGCTTGAAAGTTGTCTATTGTATTATCATTTTTAATTCCGCAGTTATGTCGCTTCGACAAGTTTAGTAAATACCGCTTAGTAAATGATAATGTCTTATTCGTATATGTGATTTGGCAAGAATTCTACGAAATTCCGTTTAATGCAGCACGAATCCTATAATCCGCCAACTTAACCTGTTTATTGTAGTTTTAAAGGCAAGACTGAGAATGTATATGACTTACCGTATATACCGTCGTTGTGTACAACCGTATATACTAGTGTCATGTGTAGTACACGATATCGGATATATTTTCAGCTGTCTGTCTGTGTTTGTGTTGGTGCAGTGTGCAGCCGTTTGTGCCAGGTGCAGCAGTTTGTGCCGTGTGCAGCTATCTGTACTGTGAGGGCGTATGCTGTTTTGTGCTGCTGTGACGTGTCGTACAGCAGTGTAGAGCTACGTGTGCAGTGCTGAGGGGTGCTGTGCTTGTGTATTCGAGTGCTTCGAATATTTCAACGTTGCTAGTCGGGTTGAGGTTGATCAAGCGTGGCGGACCAACGTGGTGGACGCTGATAGTCTAACCCAGGAATCAATGGTGGTCGGTGACTACAAATCTTTGCTTGGAATCAGGGAGTGTCTACCTTGCTCCAGATACATAGTATTTTAGCCGTGGGCTAATGCAGGGTTTTTTGTAATATCCAGTGTTTTTGCTATCGTGAGTAAAAACTAAACTTCGCTAGTTTGAGCGAAATCTCATTTGTTTGTAGAACTATCAAGTCGTTATTATGAACGAACCATTATTCGTTTTACTAGTATGA
The DNA here is from genome assembly GCA_016746295.1 of Potamilus streckersoni. Lineage (NCBI taxonomy): Eukaryota > Metazoa > Mollusca > Bivalvia > Unionida > Unionidae > Potamilus > Potamilus streckersoni. The sequence goes on from JAEAOA010000291.1 coordinate 537,315, forward strand.
GTAAAACTTGCAATTCGTTATTTTTAAACGAACAATTATACTTTAGCCATTATATCAATTCGTCATTTTGAACATAACATTATTCGTATTTTTCGATCATATTTCTGTTTGTGATATACCGTGGATCGTTTTTTTTTTTTTCATTTGTCTCGGTAACATATTTGTTGCATTTAAAGATCGTGCTTATTATATTAATTAGTCTCATATTGGGACCCAGTGCAAGCAGGTGTCTTTAATATTTCGTTTCATACCACCATATAACATTAAACATTGTATTGCATTCCCATCAATTGTGTTTTGTTATTAATCCGAAAATCCCAAACTCGGTTATCTTGTTACAGGGATATGAGCGATGCCCTCTATATTAACTGAATGGTGTTAACAAAGCAAGCAAAGGCTTTTCTCAGGGCCAGTCATTGCTCGAAATGATTTATTCTCTCTTGCCTATAAATGTTCAGTCGATATTTTGGTGTGATAGATTGATGTTCATCAATATATCTTTCTTATATTGTATGGACTGTACGGAAACCCGCACCACCAGGAGTTATCGCTTCTTTTTCCATTTCACTGTTTAGCTCGATTGATGTCAGCCATTTTAAACATTGTTGCCAATGTCCAGTATCATGACGTCATCCCTGTTTCATTCCTATTGTCTGTATACAAGCCCAATCCATTGTCTCTATTAATCTTGTTCCTAGATTTTATATACCCATTGTTACTATAAATTTTGTCACTATATTCCTTATACCTTATTCTAACATTAGATCCACATGGTCCCTTAGTTGCCAACCTTGCTACTAACGTCCCAGAGTAATACCTCATATTTCTTTTTTAAAATCCTTTTGAATTCATATTGGTTATAATAATGTTAATTAAAGAGTTTGATATGTCGACACTCTTCACGTTGAATGAGTATTATAACTATTTTAAACATTATTTTTTTACATCTGTAGTAACATTGCAGTGTTGTAATTCTTTATTTGGTATATTTTTCTTACACTCTATCGTCTCATATGCACCATATAACTTTCTACGAGATTTAGCAGAATTTAAAACTTTCGCATCCCTTACTCTATTTTATCACACATCGTCAAATCCACATTTTTGAGGTAAACAGGGTCTTTCAAAAAGGAAAGAACCATTGTGTTCCATCATCACTCTTTTGGTTACATCCATATGTAACACATTACACCATATTTGCTGTACAAAACACGATTGTAAGATAAATCACATATACATTTACCTGGGAAAACACTTAACTGACTAGGTTTAATAGACGGGATAAACGTGTCATAACCGTTCTTGGAACGCCTGCCTACTGTTTATGGAGATTACCGAATATTTTCATTTAAAACAGGGTATTTTAAAGTCTAGTCAAATATTTGTATGGTGTGCATAGATAACAAATATGTTTTTATGACTATAATAACATCACGCGTTTGTATAATATAGGTGGCCAGTGACCTTTAAACTTTTTCCAAGTTTTACAGAAGCTGCATCTTTATCAAACATCTTATAAACTACTCACATTATCCAATTGTATATGCTTTGCTTCCAGTTTTGTGGTATTTTTCACTGTCATAATTTTTCCATTTCTCGAGTAAATAACTGGAACATGCTATTTTTTACGGTCTCTTTGAGGCCTGCCTCATTCAATATGCTAGATGGGTTTTTCCAACTCGGATCTAGTTGTGTACAATGCGCCAATCTCTTTTACATGATGCCTTTGGTTGTAGCTAGGTCTTCTTGAAATCTCTTTATTACAGCTGGTATGAGTTCAATATTAGCCGTGACTTCTCTTATGGCTCTCTTTATATTTTGGAAGCTTACCGTAGTTTCGCTTTCCGGCTTGATCAGTGGCGTAAACGTTTGTTCAAAGTCTGTTGTAAGATTTCCCGTTATAGTTTCACGTATAGCGAAGACGTTCCTTTTGTTTGCGCACCGTTCTGAGACTGCGGTCAGCATGATTTTATATGACATCTCTGGCTATTTACGTCATTGTATATAACTAACATGATTGTTAAATTACTTCACATAAGGTTCTAGAGTAATATCCCCAAACATATTCCGAAAATCATCCCACGAAGCATCTTCTCACTCCACGCAATATCATCAGCATGGCCCAGTTGTCTCGCATCACCTGAAGCACGTGTGTGTATTGTCTGTGCTCGTTTTAAGGCCCCATACAAAGCTCTCGGGTTGTCTTGACGGTCAAGCATCACATTGTTGTACACGACTAGATTATTGTTTTCCGGATCAAAGTCGGCTTCATCATTTATGAACAATAACTGGATTTCAGCTTTGGTGGTCATCGACGACGATGACTTGCTGCTATAACTGGTAAAAGGTCGCACAGACGCATGCGCGCCCTCAAAATCACCGAATACTTCCTGCTAATCAAACTCGCTTTTTGACGCGTAAAAACAGAATTGAAATTGCTTGAACTTGTTCCTGGAGAGTATCAATGAAATTTATGTTTGTGGAACCTTTACAGAATACTAGCCGTTCACGTTTAAAGATTCAACCAGTTTCGTAAAAGCATTACGCACTTGGGCCGATAACATAGGTGCGGACTTTGCAGCTGGATCCAGGCAAAGAATTTCTCAACGCCGTTCTTGCGATGTTGACAAAATATCATGTGTGAGCTTGTTATGGACATTCCTGTCTGCATTGCGACCAAGCCATTGTGGAATAATTCAACCAAACACTTGAGAAACGATTATTTGGTAAGCAATACGCAAAACAATAGCCGATTCCCTACTAATTTATTCCTTGCTATGATGAACAGTGGATGCTCCGGTAGTGGCTGGTATCAAACTCAAACGCGAGGAGTGTCGCGTCTATATCCACGTGGATGTCATTTGGTACCAATTTGTAGCAGGAACGAGTCCGTATCCGTGTATAGCATTTTAATATTCTCGCGGCAATGCTGTTTAATCAAATCGTAGCTTTGAACAGCTTTGACAAAGTCAGCACGGATGCACCAACATAAATGAATTTTGCTTTTTCTTTGTACTGAAAGTAGTTCGCGATGAAATGTTCTGCATGATTCAAATGCCGTCTCGGCAGGTAATCTGAAAAGTTTTCGTTGGTCAATATCCATGACAACGTCAACGGCATGATGAAAAGCTACAAAGAAATACACAAGTTCGCTTCCAAACCATTCTAAGCCCATAAGCAAAAATTAATTCTTTAACGCAAATTTTAGTACATATCTTTTGAAACATGATAAAAATCAAATAGGCACAAAGCACTATATATATATATATATATATATATATATATATATATATATATATATATATATATATATATATATATATATATATATATATATATATAAAACACCTACCCTTAAGAAATAAAAGTTATAAACTTTCTAATGCATATTAGTCAAATATACATATAAAACTCTAATGATAAAAATTACATAGGAACACGCCTTTTGACTTACACTCTCCCTCACTACGCAATATATAAAAAAAGCAATATAGCACTTAAGTAATCGTGAACGTCCATCTACGATAAGATTATCTTTTCTCTTGATTTGACTAACGTCAATGTTGTACTTATGCATCATCGTTATCGACTTTCTTAACAATCTCTGATATTTGATTCTCTTTTTGTTAATGAAAGAAAGAAAGAGTTGTCACCACTGAATAGAATAATCAGAGAAGAAGCTAAACTAATAACATACACTTCAAGGTGGTTCAAAGCAAATATCAAACCAAACATTCCTTTTCGATTGTGGAATAATTTCTCCGATCACAATTTCCACAATTATAATATTGCGACTCGTGAGGATCTAATTCTAAAAGCAAACGAATAATAACACCTCCTAGAGTTCCACTAACACCCTGTTTCAAAATGATTGGTGTTGTTTGTTTGGTTTTGTTTTCACTATTCATCTCTTATCTGGCAACTTTGACAATTTTTCTTTGTTTTTTCTTCAAAATAAGTATTTGCTTTGATGACTGTGAGAATAATATCCTCAAGTAAGTGACACACTGTCAACGTCAACCATCGTAATACTTCTTTGAGACTGGATTTTAACAAATGTGAAGCTGCGTATGTCTAACAATACATGAATCAAAATTTACAGAAAGATAAGATCGAAATGAGGCCATGTGGAACGGTTTGAAAGAAATTAAGTTTATAACGGTTTTATATTCATTTTTATTCATATAGACGATAAAAGGAACGGGTAAGCGACCGCTCGTCCTTCTTGGCACCAGTGGTCAAACAAATCGGTACAAAATCGCAAATAATCCGTAGTGGTGGGTTATAAATAGATGAATACATACGCATGAGGTGTTTCATTGGCATGGTCGTACGCATACTTCAGCCATGAGGTGTTTCATTGGCATGGTCGTACGCATACTTCAGCATGATATTCCTTACTACTTGGCTAACATTTTCACTTGAGATTTGTCTCTTAGAATTAAATGAATGAATACCACAAAATGGATATCGAGAATGATAGTGTGATGTGCTTTATTTTGTTGAAATAAATTTTGTGTAATGTAAATTATACTTGCACTACGATGATGTCGTTTTCTTGTAAACTAAAGAATAGTTTCTTTTAAATTTTCTCCAAACATGTCACCGAGGATGCCAAAATATGTTATACTAAATTTAGATATGATCATCTCGTCTTTCCGAGGAATGCTTTCTACCAACGAATTGATTCTTATTGACTTTAAAGTAATGTGTAAACCGATTCTCATCAACAACACAAGACATTTTATTCTTATGATACACGTGTACTTTGTTTTCAAAATGTGTAACCACAATAAAGATATGTACATTTCAAGAATTAAAACGCGGAAAATATATAAGGCATAAATGACTCCATATATGAATGTAGCATAAATTAATGTTACGTGTCTCCTTCGCTGTTATCTCTAATACCGGAGAAGGTGGAAAATTAAAATGTGAATAGCTCCAAGCCACCAGTCAGCAATGCCAACGGTCTAGGCGTATACATAACTTAGGGTGAAAGGTTCAAACAATGGAAATATATCAAATGTATCCAACTGTTTCATTGACAAATTTCTCAATCGCAATTTCTTCGAACAAATACAGTCAATGATCAAGTGACCTGTGCTTTCTATGTGTCTACCCTTCTCTCTGATCCTCGGATGTCGCCTCTCATACCCTATGGGAAAGCTTCGTATGGAATTAGAAGGTACTATAATCTTGTCTGATTTCTATAATCTCAGGAGAATTAACCACACTCTCAGACATTTCATCAGAATAATGGCGAATAAATTACCAGGTCAACTCACGCACTCACATCTAGATGTTCCATACACGCTTTGTTCTATAATAACGGTGCTATAGCAATAAAATAATTATCAACGACTTCTAATGTATTCATTCACATTTCTATCTGTTACCTTTTCGATATAGTAAACTATCATCATCGTTAAAAAACATACGCATTACCTACCGTATATAAAATTAAAAAGACATACAAATAAACAAATACTAATTATACGTGCAGAAGCCCAACAATGATTACCTCCTTATAATTCACAAACTATATATTCGTATACTAATAAAGTAAGTACAAGTTCTAACACAATTCACTAATAAATTCAGGCATGCATTACGATGTAACAATGTACATTACACAATCCAATAGTTTACATAGTTTATATTGCATTTTAATAATTCGCTACGTTACGAATATGTTTATAATTCAGTTATACGTGGAAGATTCAAGTTCTACTAAATTAAATGTATATAATATGTATCAATCTTACAACACATAGTTATGAAAGGAAGACGAAAGTTATATTGTATCAAGAAGCCTTTGTCCGCAAATCCAAATTACAATTTCCTTTCCCGCCGTTTAACGAGTGCAAGCTTGGAGTACAGTTTAAATGCTTCCTAACTTCTCTACGATCCACATCTGGCGATGTTCGCACATGTACTGACTGGATAATGAACGCAGTCTGGACAATGTTTATTGAAACTCCGTCCTATATTGGAATTTCTTAGTTTCGATTGGATACGGTCTGGTCTCTTTGAAAACTTCCCTGGGGTAATTTGTTACTTAACTGTTGATTTCTGGTTTCCGTTTATCAAAGCCCGAACTTGCTTCAAACCGGTCGTTACATCTCCGAGTGCAAAACAAATAAAGGCGTCTCTACCTAATCGTAAACTACCAAAAAACATTTGAAAAAAATGGGAATGGATACTGAACAAATACGGGAATATTCAAAACACAGGGCTTCACTTCCTGACCTTACCAGCTTTGTGCTGGGACGAGAAGGACAGTGTCAACAAAGTATATTTCTCTGTGAGCATAAAAACCGAACGGGTCGTTGCGTAATGGTTAAACAACAGACAAGAAATATCTTTGTATCCAGAATTGGCATGTTTGTGTATCCAACCAGTTGTACACACTTCTTTGTAAGCATGTAGCATTCATAATGGTCGACACACGTTTTCTTCACAAAGAGTCGCAGAACGTGTCTTCGTAACTGTGTTTAACATTTTTAACATAATTTGTATCCATGTACAGATGAAGTTTTGGTGGTCATGCTGTTTACTGTAGGTACTGTTGACAATATACAAAGAATTTTCTGGTAAAAAAGTTAGTCTCTAACACACACACACCACCACCACCACCACCACATCGTCCAAAAGTCAATGGTATTATAGATGGAGTAAGATCTGTCAACAGATCTTTGTAGTCCTCTACGTCATGAAATACAGTCATTGACTTTCTTCCATGGAAGTCTTTGCAACAATGAGGACAAACGTCGTGGCGATTTGTCGCTATCATAGTCTTTCCACAAAATCAGTCTTTTTTACAATGTGGAAACAGCAATAGTTTAAAAATCGAGTTTCCTTTTTTTATCTCGTCAATCTCTCTGTAAATGCGTTCTCGTAGCTCCAAATGCAAATCCTGTATGTACTCATATAAACTAGTCATTCATATGAATGTCTTTCTTTTGAAGTAGTCGTCATACTCGCTACATTAGGTAAATTCTAGTACATAGTAGTCATACTCGCTACATTATGTATGTTTCAGTACATAGCATCATTCTCACTACATTAGGTATGTTCTAGTACATAGTAGTCATACTCGCTACATTAGGTATGTTCTAGTACATAATAGTCATACTCGCTGTAGGTATGTTCTAGTACATAGTAGTCATACTCGCTACATTAGGTATGTTCTAGTACATAGTAGTCAAACTTGCTACATCAGGTAAATTCTAGTACATAGTAGTCATACTCGCTACATTAGGTATGTTCCAGTACATATCAGTCATTCTCGCTACATTAGGTATGTTCTAGTACATAGTAGTCATACTCGCTACATTAGGTATGTTCTAGTACATAGTAGTCATACTGGCTACATTATGTATGTTCTAGTACATAGTAGTCATACTCGCTACATTAGGTATGTTCTAGTACATAGAAGAACAGAAATTGTTAAGAAACTAACTCACACATTAAAAGTCTTAAAGAAATCTATTCTTGAGATGACACTTTGTAATGAATATATGTGACTCTGTAAATCGTCATTATCGGAAATAAGTTTTGTAGTACTGCAAAATTGTAGATAGAAGTTGTGGCATTAAATTGGGTACCTTGACCATTTGAACATTTATAGCATTCGGGTACGACTGATTTAAATGTTTATATCGTAAAGGATGTCATTGTTCTTTGCTTCTCACTTGGATCTGGTTAAGATCTTTGTAAATACGTTCTGTATAGCTAAGGACGAAAACTACAAATATTTTCTTCTAAAGTATACATTAGGATAATATTCATCCCCGTCCACACACATGGAAGGCATCACTGATACTATCTGACATGCTACAGAAAAACTCATTATTTATATTCCCATTTGTAGATATTTACACCACGACTGAAACAATGAGCTTGGTCTCCTTGTCCTGTCTGCTCTGTCATCTGGTGCAGAGTTCCCCATCACTGGCCAGATAGCTCAGCATCATTATCGATGTAGGGACATCGTCACTCGGTCGTTGTAATCGGTATGAAAACAAAACTACAAGCCTAAAAATTTAAATGTTGATGTGTGTTAAATGGATCCCAAATATCGCATTGTGCAGAACGACTTTATAATAAAACCTATGAACAAAATAAGTTTGAAGGCATTGGCTCTAGTAACATCCTTATGGACTATCAACACAATATTTGAGGGGGGATAAAAGAAACAACTCTTCTGGTCCAGTTCACCATATTGCGGTCTATAAAACATTTTAAGTATTACTTGTGGTCAGTATTGCTAGAAAGAATACGTAGACTGTCTTAGTAATACGGTCTGCTCAATGACCCCTATCCATAGATACGTTACAGACCATTGGCAACTTCAGTGGCTAACACTGGTCAGATTAACGAAGGAGTTTTTCAAGATTTTTGATCAGAATAAAGTAGGTACTCGTCAATTGTGGGAAATGACGGACTGGGCGGTTACATTCATTCGTATCCTGGTGAAATCGCGATGCCCACTTCTAATAGACCATTCATAGAATGTATTCATGTATTCATATGACCCTGTGTCATCGCATCCAAAACGAGACTAAGCTAGGCACCAGCTTATAGATTTGTTAGAGCCAGGAACCAAATTATGACAGATAAATATTTTGTTAAAATTATAGAGAAAATTAATTTAAAAAACAGACAAATAGAATATCCCATTCATAAAATGACAGTTTTTAAAAAATTGTTTAGACGTAATTCTTACCTAAAATTTTTACTTTATCTAATATCTGCATATACATATTGGGCGTTAAAATTCATCCATCTACTAACTCCTTAAAAATAATATTAAATATAATCAGTGAAGAAGTTGTGATAGATGATTAATATGGGACCAATTTGTGTGTTTTGGGTCAGGGTGCTTTGACTTATATATATATATATATATATATATATATATATATATATATATATATATATATATATATATATATATATATATATAAAAATGCAATAAACTGACGAAGAAACAGTAGGAAACTAGTAACTAACTAGCCTAAGCGCTTTCGACTCTTAATGAGTCTTTTTCAAAGGCAAATACAAAACATATATGACAAACAAATAAACACAAAAACGTTGTGTTTGTAAACCTGTACATGGCTGTCTCCACATGTGTTAAAACTATAAATACAACCAGCTTGTATAGACTAGTTGCGGAAACGGAAAACGGTGTATAATTCCCTAAAAGTCTACAAGCCAAAGCGACATCTATTTTCACTTTTTGTACATTTATGTAACGCAGATTATATCCCGGATATTTGATTCTATACCGGTTATTCTTATAGTAAAAATTGAAGGATAATAAGATTTTAAAAATGTTAAATTCTACTAGTGCATAGTTTTCATTTTCTAGTCTTCTTGGTTTAGACCGCTTGGTTTCAATGTTCTAAGGCGGCGTATCCAGTATGATTCCTTTTCCTTCCTGGTTTCGGAACTCCAGCTGTGGTTGTTAGCAATAGCGATAAGTATTATATCACTGAAAGTGTGGCCAGGGGAGGAGAAGTGTTCTGCGACCGGGCTTCTGTACAGCTTTTTTGTTATCCAATCAGATCTATGAGGGTTTATCCTTTTGTGTAGCTTTTCAGTTTCTCCGACGTACTGAAGGCCACAGATCTTACATGTGGTGAGATAAATCACATTCTCTGTTTTGCACGTTTTGTTTGGACCATGTATGTTTAGTTTTTCTTTAGTCACTGTGCTAGTAAATGTCTTGGTCTCTATCATATGTTGACAGGTTTTGCATCTTTTATCGCCACAGGGTTCAGATTGACTAGGTTGGTTTTGACTAGCGATTGGCGTTAGCTTTGCCCTGACTAGGATGTCCTTTAGGTTTTTTTTGTCTCCGGTAAGCTACTACAGGTTTGTTTGGAAGTATTAGGTTTAGTATGTCTGACGATTGCACGGTTGGCCAGTGGTTTGCGATGATTTTATCTACTTTGGGATTGTCTGGGTGATAGGTCAGAATAAATGGTATCCTATCAACCTTTTCTTTCTGTCCATATCTGAGTAGGTCATCAAGGTTTGTTTGTTTGGCCCTTTGGATTGCCTCCGCAATCAGGTCTTTCTCGTAGCCTCGGTAAATTAAATGTTTAGCCAGCTCTTCAGACCTTTCTAGGAATCTTTCATCGTCGGAGCAAATTCTGCGTATCCTCAGAGGCTGGCTATATGGAATGTTCTTAATGCAGTGTTTTGGATGACAGCTGCTTGGGAGGAGATACTGGTGTATGTCGGTTGGTTTCGAGTAGATGTCTGTGTGTAATTTGTTTTCCACCAGTCTGGTTGTTGTGTCCAGGAAAACATGGTTTGAGTTGGAAATTTCTGCCGTGAATTTTATTGAAGGATGGAAGTTGTTTGCCTTTGATATGAAATCATCTAGACTTTCTCTTCCATACTGCCACTTCATTTCTATATATGTCTGGAAGTATCGTTTTCAACCGAGTTGATAAAAGCTTCCAGATTCGGAATTGAACTTTTTGGTGGTCTTAGTCGACTAAGACTCAAAGCCCATTTTACCTTGGAACCAACAAACAAATCAAAGGAAAATATATGCTGCGACCAACCCACATTTAGAAAGAAAAGTAACTGGACCCCACCAAAAAGTTTTACATAATATGACAATACTGGTAATATAATTAGGAATTAAAAAGAGAGATATATCGTGTCATTCAAATGATGTCTCTTGTTAGACAGATTTATTTTAATATTTTTTTTCTCATTTTCTTAAATAAAGCTCAAATATTTAAGTGTTGCTCTTTAAGTGAACATGAACTTGAAATATAATTTAATATTAAGGAATGTAAACGTTGACAAGCATAAGAAAATTAAGGGTGGATATAGGACACACGGTCCTAATGGTATGAAAACCAGCTTGGATATGGATGAACATAAAATAGAGTATATACGGTTTTACCTGGCCAGGATTGGTTAATAATGTAAGTTAAGTTTTAGGAAAAAGAATATTTTGAGAGCATATCTTAGCTGTAAGTGAAAAACACAGAGACATGTTTTTATAGATGAAGTTTCAGTCCAAAATTAGCACCCGACTCTTTGGTGAGGAATTGAAATCACATGTTTCAAGACATGCAGGTCCAGAAAATGACGCGGCTCTAATCCTTTCCTCTACACAGAAGCTGACAACTATGTTTCATCTATAGGCCTAATAATAAATATAAGTTTGATCATGAACATTCAGAAATGTCAAGTGAATGAAATTTTAATATCATGGTGCTTGCATAGGTTTACTATAGGAACTGAATTAGTACCGTGATTCCTTCAGGGTGTTTGTATGCTTTTGCAACACCGCGCGCATGATGTGTGTCTGTATCAGAGAGAGAGAGAGAGAGAGAGAGAGAGAGAGAGAGAGAGAGAGAGAGAGAGAGAGAGAGAGAGAGAGAGAGAGAGAGAGAGAGATTTATAAATTTAATGCTGGTGTTCAGACCTAATCAATTAAGATGAACGAAACTGTGATGAAAGATGTAGCTGGTTCAGAGTCTAACATTTATATACATTACTGTTTAATTTACCTTTACATTGATACACTACTGTTTAATTTACCTTTACATTGATACACTACTGTTTAATTTACCTTTACATTGATACATTACTGTTTAATTTACCTTTACATTGATACACTATTGTTTAATTTATCTTTACGCTAATATACTACTGTTTAATTTACCTTTACATTGATACATTACTGTTTAATTTACCTTTACATTGATACATTACTGTTTAATTTACCTTTACATTGATACACTATTGTTTAATTTATCTTTACGCTAATATACTACTGTTTAATTTACCTTTACATTGATACACTACTGTTTAATTTACCTTTACATTGATACACTACTGTTTAATTTACCTTTACATTGATACATTACTGTTTAATTTACCTTTACATTGATACACTATTGTTTAATTTATCTTTACGCTAATATACTACTGTTTAATTTACCTTTACATTGATACACTACTGTTTAATTTACCTTTACATTGATACACTACTGTTTAATTTACCTTTACATTGATACACTACTGTTTAATTTACCTTTACATTGATACACTACTGTTTAATTTACCTTTACAATGATTAAAGTTATCATAATTATAGAACTATAAATAATATTTATTTCGCTATCGACTCTTATTCATAAATACGCGTTTATTGGAGGAGTATTTACATTCGATGGCAATGGCCAAGAAACAAATTTTTTAATCGATTCCAGTTCATAAATATTTTTCATTTCAAGCCGTCTTTTTTCATTAATTTTTATTAATTGCAGATCGCGTTTTAAACATCGTAGACATAACGCCACAATAACAGACCACCGTTTCACAGTACTAACAATTTGATATGACCTAATAACCAATTTATACACATCTCTCTCTCTCTCTCATATATATATATATATATATATATATATATATATATATATATATATATATATAATGTTTGTGAACAACCTTTTTTTAATAGAGTGACATTGGTCTACGTAAGTGATGTTTTGAGTTTAAATACGCTTTCTTAATATTGGTTGGGCCAGAGTCATTCAAAACCTTGAAGGAACAAGGTGTATTTATGTAAAAAAAAAATAAAAACATTTGTTGCCAGAATATTGTATTCATCTATTCATTAGTCTGATTTTTGGATTAAATAATTTATTTTCCTGAACACTCAATAAGTTCACTTTCTTATAAAAAAATTCTGAAAGATATTCAAGGAAATTAAATTCTGGAATTATTCGGAAACAAAGACAGTGACTCAAGTGAGGAATTATTGTTATTCATATATTAGACTACATCTGACGTCATCGCCCTCCATATTCATACATCGTCGGGATTCGAACCTGGATTCTTATAGGACTATTTAGTGATATGACTTCACACAGATTGTAAGTCCTATTTACAAATTTTCACATTGTTGTCTAGTGAAATAAATCGATTTGTTGAAATATACGAAATTTGTTGGCTTTCACTCTTTTCTTTGTTATTGAGTACGAGCCCTTGTCACGTAGCAATATATATATATATATATATATATATATATATATATATATATATATATATATATATATATATATATATATATATATATATATGTATATATATGTATATATATATATATATATATATATATATATATATATATATATATATATATATATATATATATATATATATATATATCAATATGACGTGCACATAATTTGACATATTCTCATTTTGAGAAGACATGATGAAATGATAGAATTTTGTTGATTAACTACTACGACTGAATTGATTGCTTGTATGATTGTAATTACCGATTATTCCTGCGTCTTTGTCCATACAAACATAAATGGCGTCAGTTTGTCCTTCAATTTGCAAATTTCTGATAAGATCCATTTCCAAAAGACATCAATTATTACATATGTAATTATTGATCAACCTTGCCACAAACCTTTTAAACAAGAAAACGAGATGCTTCTAAAACCGGGTACTGATAAAAAGTATACTAATATTAGAATAATACTACTAGTTCGCAGGTAAGGCACAGAATGATTTTGGCTGGAAAAGAAGTTCATATTGTGTTTGTACACAGCCATAAACCATGCATCATTTAAATGCACTAGTTAAAGACTAATTTGTTCAAGTCCATGCCAAATGTCCGTTCTCGAAGAATTAATTACATCACCACCATCCACCCACCCTTTGAAACTGGTGCCAAGTCATTTAACAATTTAAGTTCCTAGTCTTGAAACTGCAGACAAACTTGGTCCGAGTATTGCAGGTATTAACAAGGATGTTGATGGACAAACTTGGTCCGAGTATTGCAGGTATTAACAAGAATGTTGATGGACAAACTTGTCCGAGTATTGCAGGTATTAACAAGGATGTTGATGGACAAACTTGTCCGAGTAGTGCAGGTATTAACAAGGATGTTGATGGACAAATTTGGTCTGCTTTTTACAGGTATTAACAAGGATAATGATGGACAAACTTGATCCGAGTATTATAGGTATTAACAAGGATGGTGATGGATCACAAATACCGCATGGTGCAGTATGACTATAGTAAAACCTCCGTGAACAAGATAAGCCTGAAGGCATCGATTCTGTTAACATTCTTAAGAACTATCAACACAAGATAAAAGAAATAACTCTTCTCGTATTCTTCATTTGACTGCGACCTATAAATCATTTCAGTATTACTAGTGGCCAGTGCTGTGATAATAGATACGTCAAGCTGTCATGTTAATACTGTCTGCAGGATGCTTCATATAACCATTAAAAACCATTTACTTCAACGGCCACCACAGCTCAGATTAATAAAGGATAAGTTCAAGTTTTACTATCAGTACAACTATATTTTATCACTTACAATGCCTAGTACAACTTGAAACTGTACAGACCAAGATCTGATTTCGCATAATGAACTGGCGTATTGTGGTCAAAGCGTTTGTTAGATCAAACAAAAATGATTGTGATTCATCGACACATTATGCAATGGCAGATGACGGTTTAGGTTGCTTAAAGTGGGCTCGTCGTATAGGCGAATATTGACGATAAGGTTTAGGTTGCTTAAAGTGGGCTCGTCTTATAGGCGAATATTGACGATAAGGTTTAGGTTGCTTAAAGTGGGCTCGTCTTATAGGCGAATATTGACGATAAGGTTTAGGTTACTTAAAGTGGGTTCGTCTTATAGGCGAATATTGACGATAAGGGGTTTAGGTTGCTTCAAGTGGGCTCGTCTTATAGGCGAATATTGACGATAAGGTTTTTCATAAGCTCAATTTTGTGAATGATTATGTGTTGCTAGATAGGTATAATAATAAATTAAATCAAACACTGTCGATTTGTGTATTTTTACTGTATTTATAAGATGGGCGATTGTACAAAATTTCGCTTTGTGAAAAGAGTATTTTATTAATGATGATTCTCCAGATGATGCTATCTATGGAATTGTTTAAATACGGAATGCTATTGCCTATATTTTATAAAAATGGAGAAAACATTGAATTAGGTCATAATTGATATTTCTTTATTAACCTATGATAAATGTGTGTTGTTTTGTTGTTTCGTTTCTTTTTAATGATGCTGATGTTCATAAAACCAAAAGGAACTACTTGTGTATTCGTGTCATTCTTGTTGTTTTTTGGCAAATATTTTTAAAGGACTGTTGATATATTCTCCTGCTGTTTATTGTTTTAAATTAATTATTATTTTTAAATAAAATTCCCTAAGTTTTAAAGCTGAATTACACACTATACATAAATATGCTAGTAGTATTGATTTTTAAGCGTGACTTGTTCATCGATGCTGCAGAGTACGAAGTCCAACACTTTAAATATGACGATACCAACCATCACAAACAATTTTGCCGTATGTTTCCAGATGGACAGCCATGACAGTATGAAGGAGAGCCATCCATAGCATCATCACTACGTTTAGTATTACCTTCAGATTTAGGGAGGTGTTTCACTAGAAGAAATATAATACAGATTTTAGCTGAGATTGTCGAAACCTGTTTTTAAATATCAAAGCTAGGTTTAAATCACATTTCATGTAAATATTTAAACCACTATCTTCATATTGAAAGGTGTCCTGGTATCTTTCGATTGTTTTGTTTTATTTAGTTACCGGAATTGATACTTCAAAATGTTGATTTGTATCTTTTCCATTCCTCGACTGCTGGAAAACCTGCATAACTGAACTTGAAAAAAAAATCAATAAACCAAATTATATCTGATAATACAAATCTTTTCATTTACGAAAAATAAATTTTTTAAACGAGGAATTTACTTTAAAACAGGACACCTATACAAACTAAAAACTTGAGAGATGGAGTATGCAGACTGAAATGATTTTGGTAGAATAACTAAATCCCCTTCCAGTATAACTACAGATTCGCTATTAATCTGTTAAATATTGTATTGTACTGTGAAACTACTATTGCGAAGTGACAATGGTAAGTCAGATTATTTCTGCATATCTGTCCAACTTAAAGCATACAATATCCAAATCCAGCCACTGGTTTTCTAGATAATGTATAATATACAGAACTTATGCACAAATTAAAAGGGTCTCTATCTGCTTAAAACCAGTTATACATCCCAATAGTGGGAGAAACAGAAGCTGGATATATATAGTAACATTAGGTTACTAATGATCCATTAACTCTAAGTTAACACCATTATATAACATCTGACAATACATGTGCTCGACAACAGGGAAGTGTCATGCGCAAAAAGAACTGTGATACTACAACACAGACACACACTAAATTCAATCAGGAAACCATGTTTGCTCTTCTAATTAATAATATTACTATCAAGAAATAATTATTGGAGTAAAAGATTACGAATTCGTTCATTTTAGTATTTATGATCTAATCTAACTGGTTTAGTTGATGACAAGGACGGGGGTCACAGAGAGAAGATGGTGTGCTAACAGTTCTTTACAAAAAAGGAACTTACCGTTGGGTTGAGACCTTTTTTTGACACGTTGTTGAAGTTGTATGTATGTATGTATGTATGTATGTATGTATGTATGTATGTATGTATGTATGTATGTATGTATGTATGTATGTATGTATGTATGTATGTATGTATGTATGTATGTATGTATGTATGCATGCATGTATGTATGTATGTATGTATGTATGTATGTATGTATGTATGTATGTATGTATGTATGAATGTGCTTTTATGTATGTATGTATTTGTATATATATATATATATATATATATATATATATATATATATATATATGCGTTCAAATTATGCAAACGAAGTAACCATATACACCGCCATTAAATACAAATCTTATTGTGTTTATGTTTGAGCCGACATTAAAACATAATCTCTCGAAAATAAGACGGATGGCATTGTAAGATAAACCAGAAAATATTGAATGCTATATAGTTAAAAGTAATGCGAGATTTTTTATTTTTTTAGATAATGGTTAAAACCTGAATGATTTGGTACTGATGTGAAGAAAATGTTATTGTTGCATGCAATTCTTATTGTGTCTTTAGATACTTTTAATTACCCATAAAATATTCCGTATTATAGTTAAAGATAAAATACTTTACAATCTGACAAGCCTAAAATTTTACAATCCCAAATAATATAAGTAATTTAGTGCTTTAAATTTAGGTCTCTGTTAAACCAGCTCGATAATAACATACAAGTGTATATCTTACCAAGCGGCAACTTCAAAACTGGAAGCAAATAAAACCATTTGACCAACACAAGAAGTGCTTTCAGACATCCAAAATGTGTTACTTGCAGTTATTTTATTACTTTAAACACTTAAGATTCTCATGGTCTTTATTAGTGTATATTCAGTTGTAATTGTAGCACAAGCTGTCCTACATAATATTGTAACATGTGGTCAAGATGAATTTGGTATTAAAAAGTTCATATTCCAACAATAATTGATGAGTGATCGGTAATAATAGTACACACAAACACACACACACACACACAAACACACACACATACGACACAACACCATCATTCAACAACTATTTTGTGAACCGTATGACACAGGACAAACATCATATCTGGGCCTTTTTTGGGTTGTATTACCCGATCGATAGACACAACCAACAAGAATATGTAACCTAATGGATTGATACAACCAACATTAGAAGCTAACCTATTGGATAGACACAACCAACAAAAGAAGCTAACTTATCGGATAGACACAACCAACAATAGAAGCTAACCTAATTGATTGACACATACAACAAGAGAAGTTAACCTAATGGACAGACACAACCAACAAGAGAAACTACACTAATGGATAGACACAACCAACAAAG
The DNA here is from genome assembly GCA_016746295.1 of Potamilus streckersoni. NCBI lineage: Eukaryota > Metazoa > Mollusca > Bivalvia > Unionida > Unionidae > Potamilus > Potamilus streckersoni. The sequence continues at coordinate 555,151 of JAEAOA010000291.1, forward strand.
AAGCTAACCAAACGGATAGACACAACCAACAAGAGAAGATAACTTAATGTATGGCCACAACCAACAAGAGTAGCTAACCCTAGTGATAGACACAATCGACAACAATCTCTAGGCAAGTACAGCATCAACAACTTTCAAGCTTCAATAGAACGATAATTATGTGTAAGTAACAAGAAACACTGGTAGATATACAGTTTGGGCATCCTTTTTACAATGTACAAATAACAAGTGATGCTAGAAAACATAAAGCTTGACTTTCCTTTTTGCTAATAGGGAATAACTGTGTTACATCAATGTCAACAAAGAATTCAGATTTTTCACTCTTTACCTTTTAGCCGATGAGGAACAAATTGTAATTACACACACACCAATAACTTCTATCTTTGAGTAACGTTTCTATAGATATGATGAATTTTGTAAAACACCGTGAGATGCCTGCAAATACGAAACTAACAGCACTAAAAAACAAAATATAACATTGTGATACGAGATCAAGGCTTAAGAAACAGAGAATTTTGAATGGCTGCTTGAGAAGTCTTAATTGTTTCCTCTCCAGAGTTTTTTTTTGGGTCAAAGGTTAAAATCAAATATGAGTACTAATGTGCTGGATACATTTATGTATTCTCGTTTTATAACACCATTATCAAGTACATTTTTTAAAGCGTCTAATTAAATTGATTTTTAATCGTCTTCGTTCTCTAAGTACATTTGTGTACTTACTTTTAACTGCTTTCATTTTTATTAAAATGAAAGATACAGGAATGCCAACCTAAACTGAATGTGCTTAAGTTCTACATTGAAAATAAACGGTATATTGCGTTTTGAAAACTCAAAATTGTTTTATCTGACACAGATTCATTCAGGACATTTTAATACTAGGGCTTCTATTTTTATTGTTGAGTTATTTTGGGATCTGGTTCGTAAAACGGTAAGTATTTTTATTCATTTTTTATTTGGTATTCAATAGAAATAAATTATTTGCTACATTTTACAACGTTTGTTGTCTTCACTCACTTCTGTTACTTTTTGTTAGAGCCTAGACTCGCAACACCATTCATGCTGGTAAAATTTTCACCATTTGTTACCAGGTCGCGAAGATCACAAAACTGAACCATGTGGATGTTTGTACATACATGGCATCAGCACTTTTCAAACTGAAGACAAGAGAAATACATTTTATGAGGGACAGAAGTATATGATAATCCTATTAAAAGCTCGTGGAAAGCGCTATTTAAAATAATTATTTATAACAAAAGACCCTATTTTTTACAGAATAGAACAGAATTAAATTCGTTAAAAGGCACTCAACTCACAATGGTAAAAAGTTTAAATAAATTTAAAACAAATAAGCCATGGATCATACGGTGGAGAATGTTTTAAAACACTTTTCTGTACGTTGTGCATTTAATAATAATAATAATCATGGGAAATAAATGCTTTGATCCGATTTAATATTTTGCCTTAGAATCATTAAATATAGATTCTATGGTATTCCAGAATGGAATAACATAACAAATTTTATATATATATATATATATATATATATATATATATATATATATATATATATATATATATATATATATATATATAACTTTCTAAAATATTCATAATCAAATCTGAAACTTAAACCAGGAAACCAAGACCGAGTGAGGAACGGTTTGAGCAAGTTGAAAACAGTATGTCAGAATGTAGAGTATTGAAATGGACAGGGCGAAGTCGTGATACTTTCATTCCTTTATATACAATTTTGGCTATATATAGACTTCATTTTAAAAAATAAAACCCATCAATTTGAGTTGATCTATCATTTGCTAGCGCATTGCAAAATATCAATCCAAAAATAGTCCAAACGAACCCTTCATTTCAACAGCAGCTACAGTGCATCCGTGTGCAGTAGACTATGTCCAAAGACTTTTAAGTTTAAAAATAGTATTTCGGAGAATGACCATCGTGCTGCTCCGGCATTTTAGACCTGGAATAGGACGTGGAAATAGCAGCGAGGGCTAAAATGTATGTCTGCAGATTATTCTGCTATTGTGTCATTTGTTATCATCAGTTAAAAGGTCAGGGGACTTTCTGAAACGTAATATAAACATGATGGTTGTTTTCAGTCAACAAAATTTGTAAATTTCATGTTTGACAAAGACAAACGCATAGTCGTAACAATTACGGTGCTGCTAACTGCCTGCTGAGTGAATGTGCGCGTGAGTGAATTAGCACTTTTCTAAAAATACACAACTCCCACTATGCCAACAATGAAACTTTAATGTTTGGTAATTTTGATGTACTTTCTAAGTGTTCTAGATTTTGTTTTTAACAAATGCTTGATTCATTTTCTGGATATTAATATATGAACTTGGAAGCTGGGAAGGCGGAAAGTGGACAGCACATCGGTAACTCAAAAGTGATCGAGAAAGCCAGTTCTCTTTTGATGATTGCAATAAATGTGACGCTTTATAGTATCGTCTTTAATATCATTTTCTAATCTCATACTGGTACATTACGCCACTGTGATATTTATTTCTGACTCGATGTGCATATTCACGATCAGTTCAGGAACAAACTGATAACATATCATTTGACATCCGAATGATATGGGGGCCCTCCCACAAATAAATGCCGATAACATCAGCTTTTAAAACCATTTCAATTACTTTTCTATTGAGTATTCATAAGAGTGAAAGATTATCCAAAAGGTAACTTGTTTAATTTTTTATACTGTCCCGTAAAAAGGCATTAAAGTGTCTTTCAGAAGTTTGATACAGAGGTGAGGTCTTCTGTCACATTTTGGGATATTGAATTAACGCCTAACAATAAACTAATATTGTGACTGGGTAAAATAAACACACCAAGAAAAATCTCAGTATGCGAGATTTAATGCTTGTAAAAATGTAACTCAATAGCAATTTAATAATATAAAAAATAACGCAGAAAATGCCGCGGCATACATACGTGTCAACCTGCATGGTATATGTTATAATTCGGACTATCATGATTAACGCTAATATGTGTCAAGACTAAATGGATGAATAACACAAATACAATATGTGTCAAGACAAATTGGATGATTAACACGAATACTGTATGTTAAGACTAATGGGATGATGCACACTAATACAGTATGTGTCAAGAATAATTGGACGATTAACACTTATACAGTATGTGTCAAGACTAATGGAATGATGAACACTAATACAGTATGTGTCAAGACTAATGGAATGATGAACACTAATACAGTATGTGTCAAGACTAATGGGATGATGAACACTAATACAGTATGTGTCAAGACTAATGGGATGATGAACACTAATACAGTATGTGTCAAGACTAATGGGATGATGAACACTAATACAGTATGTGTCAAGACTAATGGGATGATGAACACTAATACATTATGTGTCAAGACTAATGGGATGATGAACACTAATACAGTATGTGTCAAGACTAATGGAATGATGAACACTAATACAGTAGGTGTCAAGACTAATGGGATGATTAACACTTATACAGTAGAGTCAAGACTAATGGGATGATGAACACTAATACAGTATGTGTCAAGACTAATGGAATGATGAACACTAATACAGTATGTGTCAAGACTAATGGAATGATGAACACTAATAGAGTATGTGTCAAGACTAATGGGATGATGAACACTAATACAGTATGTGTCAAGACTAATGGGATGATGAACACTAATACAGTATGTGTCAAGACTAATGGGATGATGAACACTAATACAGTATGTGTCAAGACTAATGGAATGATGAACACTAATAGAGTATGTGTCAAGACTAATGGGATGATCAACACTTATACAGTATGTGTCAAGACTAATGGAATGATGAACACTAATACAGTATGTGTCAAGACTAATGGAATGATGAACACTAATAGAGTATGTGTCAAGACTAATGGGATGATCAACACTTATACAGTATGTGTCAAGACTAATGGAATGATGAACACTAATACAGTATGTGTCAAGACTAATGGAATGATGAACACTAATACAGTATGTGTCAAGACTAATGGAATGATGAACAGTAATAGAGTATGTGTCAAGACTAATGGGATGATCAACACTTATACAGTATGTGTCAAGACTAATGGAATGATGAACACTAATACAGTATGTGTCAAGACTAATGGAATGATGAACACTAATACAGTATGTGTCAAGACTAATGGGATGATGAACACTAATACAGTATGTGTCAAGACTAATGGAATGATGAACACTAATACAGTATGTGTCAAGACTAATGGGATGATGAACACTAATACAGTATGTGTCAAGACTAATGGAATGATGAACACTAATAGAGTATGTGTCAAGACTAATGGGAGGATCAACACTAATACAGTATGTGTCAAGACTTATGGGATGATGAACACTAATACAGTATGTGTCAAGACTAATGGGATGATTAACACTTATACAGTAGTGTCAAGACTAATGGGATGATGAACACTAATACAGTATGTGTCAAGACTAATGGAATGATGAACACTAATACAGTATGTGTCAAGACTAATGGAATGATGAACACTAATAGAGTATGTGTCAAGACTAATGGGATGATCAACACTAATACAGTATGTGTCAAGACTTATGGGATGATGAACACTAATACAGTATGTGTCAAGACTAATGGGATGATGAACACTAATACAGTATGTGTCAAGACTAATGGGATGATGCACACAAATACAGTATGTGTCAAGACTAATGGGATCATTAGCACTAATACAATATGTGTAGAGACTAATTCGATGATTAACTCTAATACAGTATGTGTCAAGACTAATGGGATGATACACACTAATACAGTATGTGTCAAGACTAATGGAATGATGAACACTAATACAGTATATGTGAAGACTAATGGAATGATGAACACTAATACAATATGTGTAGAGACTAATTGGGTGATGCACACTAATACAGTATGTGTCATGACAAATGGGATTATGAACTCTAATACAGTATGTGTGAAGACTTATGGGATGATGAACACTAATACAGTATGTGTCAAGACTAATGGGATTATGAACTCTAATACAGTATGTGTGAAGACTAATGGGATGATTAACACTAATACAGTATGTGTCAAGACTAATGGAATGATTAACAATTATACAGTATGTGTCAAGACTAATGGGATGATGCACATTAATACAGTATGTGTCAAGACTAATGGGATAATTACCACTAATACAGTATGTGTCAAGACTAATGGGATGACCAACACTAATACAGTATGTGTCAAGACTAATGGGATAATTACCACTAATACAGTATGTGTCAAGACTAATGGGATGATCAACACTAATACAGTATGTGTCAAGACTAATGAGATGATGCACACTAATACAGTATGTGTCAAGACTAATGGGACACACATACACCAAGTAAGAGTCCTACAGTTTCATGTAAAAAAAGCTAAAATCTTCACAAAAACCAAACCAGTGTTGCTTACAGTACCAAGTTCAGCTACATAACTGCCTGCCCTACAATTCTGCTCTTGTTTACGTAAAGGTTTGAGATAAGGGATTTTAATTAATACTATATTTGTGCCTTATCCAAGGGTATAAACTGGTCCAGGCTCATTTAGCCATGGGAAGATAAATAGAATAGAACTTAGTCTTTGGTATCAAATATCCAGAATGCTGGGATTAGTGTTCTGGCCAATTGTCACAACTAACAGCTAAAATCTGATACACGCACTGAGAGTGAAATCGTACTTATAACATATATTTCTAACTCAGTTTGAGGACCATTTTACCTTCAACACACACACACACACACACACACACATATATATATATATATATATATATATATATATATATATATATATATATATATATATATATATATATATATATATATATATATATATATATACCGTAAATTCGTACTCCCTCTATGACAAATATGTACAGTTTATGCATGTCTGCGAATGCAGCGAGCTTGTGCATTGTCCATTCGTACTCCCTCTACGACAAATATGTACAGTTTATGCGCGTCTGTTAATGCAGCGTGCATTGGTCCAACATCAAAAAAATTTTTTTGCAAAATCAAACGATATCAATACGATTACATCATTACTACGTGTAATGTAGTGCCAGAAAGAATTATATTTTAAGCTATTTTAATTGTCTTTGCCAATGTAGTAAGTCCTTTATCCAAAATGCCATTTGTATAACTTTTATATATTCTTGTTCAAATGAAGAAGAAACCTTTTATCTATTTCATACAATATTCTGCTCATACTTCTGGCATTTTCTGTAAATTTCTCAAACTTCTGATCTCATCATAACGTCATTTATTGCGGAGATATTTAATTTTACTAACGTATATAAAACGAGACTAAAGGGGCAAAATCGTTAAGCACAAAAATATCAAATCTACTAATTGCATTAATTAAATAGAAGACTCAATGAAGCGTACTTAAAATGCGGTGATACGAAGTGACATTTATAGAAAGTGTCAATGTCTGTGTTTAACTAATGGTAAAGAAGAGTCAATTTGCTAATTAGATACAGATTTATAACAACTCGAGAGACACTATGTGACAATATGTTCAAGAATATATGATTTGACATTTAAGATCATATTTTTCCTCTTTATCCCATCTTTCTTCTTGCGTGAGATTTATACTAGCAGATGTTTACACTGAAACAACAGTACAAATTCATCAGCTGGAATTTACAACGTATGTTGTAGTACGTAGGTAATTGCTGTCTATAGAGATGGTGTACGTCTATGATCAGGTAGAAAAGACTTTCTCGTGGCCATTAAACACTTAGACCCTTGTCAGATTTGATTCATACATTTCAAAACCTTACAAATGGTACTGACAACAACAGAAATAGTCACCAAATAGAAATGCTCTTTGCACATGTAACTTGCAAAATCGATTTATCAGATTATATGAAGCATCAAATGGACAGCTTTAACATGTGCCAATTTTATATTTTTTCTGAAGTGCAAAATCAGACATGTGCTTAAATTAAAATTCTCCATGTGGTGTAATATATTACTTACATGTGAAAGATGAAATTAAATTACACATTTTCCTCAGGAGTGACATGTATTCACTTTTCACATGTAATCAGTGCTCTCGTTGATGGGTGCAGGGGAGATAGCTTTTAAGATAATATTTTACAACGCTCTAATACAAACGTCTAATGTTTCCAGCTTATGATCCAGATAACGGCAATGGAACTGTTCAACTACATTTATTATTTTTATGACACTTTTCATATGCGGGGGAGTTCTTTTGAATAGAACATGTTAATAAACATGGAGTTTCTGCAGACCTTTCAATTGGCAGTTTTTCAAAGGACAAATTTTGGTTACCAGAAGTTCATTTGAATCCTTACAAGAATACATGAAATACATCTTTCGCAGCATTCTTCGTACAAAACATAACATCTGCAAGTAGCCTGTTTTTAAATGGAGCTGTGGGAAATTGAATATAATATAGGTACAATCTTACAACATTCATTCTGAATGGTTAAGTTTTAAAATTTCTCGCTGTTGTTTACAGTTTAAGTTTTCCATTCTTAAAAAAGAACGCGCAGAAATATTACTGATCATGGTACTGAAGAAAATAAGTACTTTTCAACATTTCGTTTGAATTTTGGTGATTTATGGCAATAATTTTTCCTACGCCAAATACCCCATTAGCAGTTTATGTTACCAACAATTACACAATAATTTTAAATCATATTCATGTTACATTTAAATACATTATGATTTATTTCAAGTTGCTTTCGAATTCCATTAGTTACTGCCTCTATAGCATATTAATGATAATTCTAGTCTTTATAAAGTCATTAATGCTATATTTTAACTTTAGACTCTTGTATACTTAGGTCACCAGTAATTATTTATTGCAGTCAGAAGTTAGCACTAATTGGACTATAAGACAATTTAGCTGTCGTAGTATGTGCCTGTATATTAGTAACGTGTTAGCATGTGCATGTGTATCAGTAGCATGTTAGTATGCGCCAGCTTATCAGTAATATGTTAGCATGTGCCTGCATATCAGTAACAAGTTAGCATTTGCCTGCATATCAGTAACATGTTAGCATGTGCCTGCATATCAGTAACATGTTAGCATGTGCCTGCATATCAGTAACATGTTAGCATGTGCCTGCATATCAGTAACATGTTAGCATGTGCCTGCATATCAGTAACATGTTAGCATGTGCCTGCATATCAGTAACATGTTAGCATTTGCCTGCAGATCAGTAACGTTAGCATGTTCATGTATAACAGTAATGTTCGTCTCTGCCTGTATTTCAGTAATATACTAGTTACATAAATATTAAATGCAGCATAAAAGTCTCCAAAACTTTCCTAATTTGTATTACATGTAAAGTATAGTCAGCTATTTCAAAATGAAACAGTTTTCTTCTTATACATTGAAACAAAACTGCGTTTTCTACGTTTACAAGCACATGCACGGAAGTTGTTTTTTATTTTGGTTTTTTGTATATGGTGCCACCAATGAGTCACGGATTATTATAAATATAACATACGTATATTTTAAGGATAATGTCTTTAAATATTTAAGTGACAAATTCAACACACATGCAACAAGTCTAACATTAAACATAGTGAAATAATTTATACCAAGATGTAAGGAATAAAATCATTTTCTTGATAAAGTACAAGCGGTTCTGCTTCGTTCGTGTTCAAATTTATGAAGGCTACACTCCCCTCTTTGATTTCCAGACATTCAAGAATACGCTGAGACTTGAAAATGCTTTTTTTTTTGCTGATGTAATTTCAAGCAGGGGTCATACAATATCTTAATGGTGTTTTTCTAACAACCACAAAAGCGACGGTATAGCTTTTAAACTTTTAATGTGTCTTCTACGATTCTATAAACCAGAAATGTCCGACCTTCGTATAAGATACATGTTTATAGGTTTTAAGTTAAAGTGTGTCAAACATAATAATTACAAGCATAGTGATGTACAGGCACATACTAATATATATATATATATATATATATATATATATATATATATATATATATATATATATATATATATATATATATATATATATATATATATATATATATATATATATATATATATATATAAAGAATACAAATCATATGGCGAATAACAACCCTCTCAAGCGTACTGGATCCACCAAGGGATCAAGTCTGTCAGGGATTAATTAAAATAGATGCAATAAACTGACGACGAACAGTACGAAACTAGTAACTAACTAGCCTAAGCGCTTTCGACTCCCAATGAGTCTTTTTCAAAGGCAAATACAAAACATAGTTACGACAAACAAATAAACACAAAAACGTTGCGTTTGTAAACCTCTACATTTCTATCTTCACATGTGCTAAAACTATAAATACAACCAGCTTGTATAGACTAGTCTATACAAGCTGGTTGTATTTATAGTTTTAGCACATGTGAAGATAGAAATGTAGAGGTTTACAAACGCAACGTTTTTGTGTTTATTTGTTTGTCGTAACTATGTTTTGTATTTGCCTTTGAAAAAGACTCATTGGGAGTCGAAAGCGCTTAGGCTAGTTAGTTACTAGTTTCGTACTGTTCGTCGTCAGTTTATTGCATATATATATATATATATATATATATATATATATATATATATATATATATATATCTATATATATATATATATATATATATATATATATATATATATATATATATATATATATATATATATTGTTGTTGTTGGCTTCCGTTAGTCTCGAGAGACGATGGAAATGCGCCCATGAAAGGTGTCCCAGTTTGTAGTTGTGCAGTGTATTCTGTGGCTATAAAGCCCCACACGGGAGTGGTAATCCTTGCTGCAGTTGCTGCACTTGAAGTTTGAGTCAGGTCTTGGTTGGAACTGTATCCTCTTCCTCTGAGATCTTTTCTCATCGGCGAGCTGACGTAACGTTTCCTCGCTGGATTTCAGAACTGTGAACATAGCATGTCGCCAGCTGGACTTGTCGAGGGCAAGCTCTTCCCAGGTGTTGACCTCGATCCCAAGAGCTTTCATATCGTGTTTGCAGACATCCTTGAAGCGAAGATGTGGCCTTCCGACTGATCTTCTGCCTGAGACAAGCTTAGAGTAGAGAAGGTCTTTGGGGATCCGTCCATCATCCATTCGACGCACATGGCCAAGCCATCTGATGCGACTTTGGCGGAGGAGTGTGACCATTCTGGGAATTTTGGCCTGTTGAAGCACCTCGTTGTTTGTCACACGATCGCTCCAGGTGATCATGAGTATGCGACGGAGACAACGCATGTGAAAAGTACTCAGTCGTTTCTCCTGTGAGGCGTACAGGGTCCAAGTTTCGCTGGCGTACAGGAGAGTGCTAAGCACGCAGGCACGGTACACGGAGATCTTAGTGTTCAATGTCAGATTGCTGTTGTTCCACACTCTCTGCGACAATCTAGAGAGAGTTGTTGACGTCCTTCCAATCCGCTTGTTGAGCTCGGTATCGAGTGAGAGGTTGTTGGTAATAGTAGAGCCAAGGTAAGTGAACTCATTGACTACTTCTAGTTTGCAGTTGTTGATGATTATGCTGTGAGGGTCTGCGTCCTGAGCCATCACGTTGGTTTTCTTTAGGCTGATGGTCAACCCGAATTCATCACATGCTTTAGCAAAGCGGTCCATCAGGCGTTATAGTTTAGCTTCTGTGTGAGTGACTATAGCAGCATCATATGCAAAGAGCATGTCCCTAATGGTTGCTTTCCTTACTTTGCTCATTGCCTTCAGTCGTGCCAAGTTGAACAGCCTGCCGTCTGAACGCGTGTGCAGGTAGATCCCTTCTGTGGACGTCCCAAAGGCGTACTTAAGCAAGACAGCGAAGAAGATGCCAAAGAGCGTGGGGGCAAGGTCACAGCCTTGTTTCACTCCGCTGTGGATGTTGAATGGTTCGGACGATGAGCCATCGTACCGCACTGTGCCTTTCATGTCTTCATGGAAGGACTGGACCATGCTTAACAGCTTTGGAGGGCATCCGATCTTCGTCAGGATTTTGAAGAGACCATCTCTGCTGACCAGATCGAATGCTTTGGTGAGGTATATAAAAGCCAGGAAGAAGGGTCTGTGCTGTTCCCTGCACTTCTCCTGCAGTTGTCTGATGGAAAAGATCATGTCGATATGGAAACCTCTCTGCGCGGAACCCACACTGAGACTCTGGATACACTCTGTCGGCAAGCGTCTGCAGTCTGTTCAGGATGACTCTAGCGAAGAATTTACCCACGATGCTGAGAAGTGATATGACCCTGTAGTTGTTTCAGTCACTTCTGTCGTCCTTGTTCTTATACAGAGTTATGATGTTGGCGTCTCTCATGTCCTGAGGCACTGCACCTTCATCTCAGCACTGGCAGAGAAGATCATAAAGGTGTATGAACAGCACACTGCCGCCACACTTGATGACTTCTGCTGGAATGCCATCCTTTCCTGGGGCTTTACCTGTGGTCAGTTTCTCTAAGGCCAACTTTAGTTCTGCTGCAGTAGGTTTCTCATCCAGCTTGGTCAAACAAGGGAGGTTTTCAATGGCGCTGAGGGCATCGTTGGTCACGTTATTCTCTCTGGAATACAGTTCGGAGTAGTACTCCACCCAGCACTCCATCTGTTTGCCCTTGTCGTGAATGATATCGCCTGCAGAAGACTTCAGTGGAGCTATCACTTTCTTCGTTGGACCCATTGCTTTCTTTATGCCATTGTACATGTCTCGGATGTTTCCGTTGTCTACTGCTGACTGGATGCTCTGACAGAGTAGAAGCCAGTATTCATTGGCCCATTGCCGTGCTAACCTCTGAACTTTGCTTCTGGTAGACCTATATGCATGTAGCGTCCTCTCGCAGGGTGAACGCTTGTATTCCAGGTGGGCACTGCAACGCTCTTCTATGCTGGCATGAGTGTGGCGGAATTGGCGTCAAACCAATCATTGTTCTTTGTCTGCTTCTTACCAAAGATTCTTGTGGCTGCGCTGTACACAGTATTTCTAATGTTGCCCCATCTCTCTTTGGCACTGCCGTAGGTAGGTTCTGAACTGAACGCCTTGGAGAGGGCGTAAGTGAATTCTTCAGTCTTGTCTTGATATGACGTCTTTATCACATCAATGTGTGGTTTACCCACTTGCCTAGAGTACTCATTGTTTGTCTGTTTTGAATGGATTTTACAGAAAGACAGTACAACAAACAGTGCACATTCCTAGGCAGTTTCAAGTGGCTAAGTAGACATACAGTGTTCGTTGTTTTGCTGTTTTGTATGGCTTTATAGACAGACAGAACGATAGACAGTGCTAATTCCTAGGTAGTTTTAAATGGCTAAGAAAACATACAGTACTCATTGTTTGTCTGTTTTGAATGGATTTTACAGAAAGACAATACAACAAACAGTGCTCATTCCTAGGCAAATTCAAGTTGCTAAGTAGACATACAGTACTCATTGTTTGACAGTTTTGAATGGCTTTATAGATAGACAGTACGACAGATAGTGCTCATTCCTAGGCATTTTCAAGTGGCTAAGAAGACATACAGTAGTCATTGTTTAGCAGTTTCAATGGCTTAGTACACAGAAGATATTGCTTATGTTGTGGCAGTTACTAACGGTTTCATAGAGAACGGTAGGTATGTATGTATGTATTTATGTATGTATGTATGTATATATATATATATATATATATATATATATATATATATATATATATATATATATATATATATATATATATATATATATATATATATATAATCCGTTAAAAGATTATTAGCACATAATTCAATTCATTGGACCCATAATAAACATGGTCTATCTTCCGCGAGCAATTAATCAACAAGAATGAGGTGTTCATGTATTTTCAATAAAGCCGGTCTCCATTGACTTTTGAACATTATATAAGTAGTGAGTAAAATATAAAGGAGCTTTTGATTTGGGAAACCATTAGTAGTGCCTGAAAGAGACTTGTGAGATGCCATTAGTAGTATCTGAAAGAGACTTGTGAGATGCCATGACGTGTGTCCGAAAGAGATTTGAGATGCAATGAGTTTTGTGTCCTAAAGAGATTTGAGATGCCAAGTATGTGTGCTTCACAATGTCAGACCCATAGTACTTATAATATACATTATATACACACATTTATCCAAGCTAAATTCAGAGTAGTGTCCCAAACTCACGGTGATTCTATGAGATAGCAGTACCATTGAAGGCCCAAACACACGTCAAAATTTGACCGCACTCTGGCAGCATATTTACATTTAAAATCTGATACGAAGTTATGTGGGTCAATGGTTCTCTCATTGTGTCAAGCAAAACATAGGCTATAAGAATACCTCACATTGGCTTTGCATGTGTTATTCGACCAGACAACATTTTCTACCACATCGAAATACATCTCACAATATAGAATGATTATTTTCCTATTGCGTCATAGTAAAAAATAAAGTCTATTTGGGATATTTCACAAAAAAAGGCATAGTCTAAACACGTTCTAAACGTGAATATGAACTCCTTAACCGGGCACTGAGCGTTGTTGAGCAATTGTCTCCCATTTTGCCCTTTCAAGGACAACAGATGGAAGTAAACTACATGTATACACGATTATAGGTCTGGAGCGGATCATATTAAAGGTTTCCTTTCAACAGCAGTTTCTTATTATCATGTGCATATATTTCCCTGAGAGTAGTTACATTAGTAGAAGAGGATGAATCCAGCGTTCTCAGTTTGGAATTCCATATTTTCTTCGGCAATTATTGGTAATTAACGCTAATTAAGTCCTTAAAAATAAATGACATGTAGATCAGTGCAATGCTGTAATGACATCATGACTATTGTAATTATACTTGAAGCACATTATTAACGGTTAAGTAACACGAAGTGCCAACGCTAATGATGTCTATACTGTGTTATATATATATATATATATATATATATATATATATATATATATATATATATATATATATATATATATATATCGCTGTCAGTGATATGAACATTACCTTATATATCTGTTGCTATTAGCTAGTGATGTTTATCGTTGTATTATATAGTGCTATCAGCATTACCTTATATATCTATCGCTATCAGCTAGTGATGTCTACATTACCTTATAACGGCTTATATATATATATATATATATATATATATATATATATATATATATATATATATATATATATATATATATATATATATATATATCACTGTCAGCTAGTGATGACTACATTAAATTATAAAGGCTTATATATATCTATCGCTGTCAGCTAGTGATGTCTACATTACCTTATAAAGGCTTATATATATATATATATATATATATATATATATATATATATATATATATATATATATATATATATATATATATATATATATATATATATATATAAACAGTAGACTCTCGATCATCCGCGGTAATGGTGGGAAGAGCTAGCGCGGATAATCAAAATCAGCGGATAAACCAAAGTGCATATATACAAGCCAAAAATACTGGCATAAAATTATCTTAGTTATTTTTTTCGCCGTAAAATCCTACTTATGTTTACCTTTTGTGATGCAGACCAATGTTCTTCTTCACTAATATCCTAATGTCGTAACACGAAGATAAATAATTAAATTTAATACAATTATATTGAACATTAAGAAAAAGGAAGATGAATAAATGAACAAAGAAAAACAACATATGTTTAGGAAAAGTAGTCTTTTATTGATTTTGTTGCTCCAGATACTCTAGCAAACCACTGAAGAGCAGATTAATTGTTTATCCTTGTTTCATGAATACGTTCCATGTTTTCGTCGTCACTATCATCAGAATCTGTTGTCTTCCCTTGTGCACTTATAATGATTTCACTGTCGGACAAAACCTCACACCCTAGATCGTCACAATCAACATTAAACCATTCTAAAATATTTCCACTATCAACTTCCTTACCATCCTCTGTACTCTGTAAAATGGCGGCTAATTCAGAACTCGAAATGTCTTCTTCATCGAAACTATTGCTGTCGACAGTTTCAACTTCAGGAAATATTTTTTTTTCCATGATTTACTATTTGTGGTTGGCTTTATGAAATCCCAGGCATGTGCAACTTCGTAGATAGCATCCGGCAATTATACTGTTTTTGAGAAAGTTTTTAAATCATTGCCTTCTTCCACTAACTTCTGCAGAAGTCGTCCTCTATATAGCCTCTTCATAGCAGAAATCACCCCTTGATCCATTGGCTGGATTAGCGCGGTTACATTAGGTGGCAAATAATGTGTTATTAATTTACCGTCAGCAGACTGCAAAACCGCTTCATTTGGATGGCTTGGAGTATTGGCTAATAAAAGAATGGCTTTCTCTGTCAAACCTTTCGATCTCAGATGCTCGCGAACTTGTGGTAGAAAGTTTTTCATGGAACCATGTTTTAAAAATTGTTGTATCCATCCAGGCTTTCTTCTGATTAAAATATGTCACAGGCATATTGTTTTTTCCAGTTCCTTTGAAACAACGCGGCTTTTTCGCTTTTCCGATTACAGCTAGTTTCACTTTATGAGAACCAGTAGCATTTGCGCAACATAAAGCAGTGATTCTTTCTTTGCTGGATTTATACCCCGGTGCTCGACTTTCTGATTTATGTGCTAATGTTTTTGTGGGAAGACATTTCCAACTTAGGCCAGTTTCATCAGCATTATAAATTTGTTCATGAGTCACCTGTAGCTCTTCCATGAACTTTTGAAAATCATTTTGGAACTCACCTGCAACTGTTTCATTGTTGTTTAATTTTTCCCCATGTATAGAAATATCACGTATTCCATGCCGCTGTTTCAAGGATGCATTGAAATCACCTTCCATTCCTAATGCATCAAAGTATAGTTTTGCCTGTTTTGCGCAGATAATTCCTGAAACAGGAATGTTTTGTGCCCTTTGTTGGTTAAACCATTGCAACATCACTTTATCAAGCTCATCATAAGTTGACAGTTTCATTGTTTTTCTGCTTGATAAGCCACTTGATGAATCAGAATAACTGGTGTAGTTAATCAATTTATTTTTATTTTTTCGAAGATCGCTAACTGCTGTTTCACCTATACCATATTGTAAACCTAACAATTTGGTAGACCCGTCTTGCTCAAGTTTCTTAATTATGTCGAGTTTTTGGTTAATTGTTAAAACTATGCGCTTCCTTTTCCGCTCCATTATCCTCTTTCCAACACAAAAACTTAAATACAGTATTTTTGGACACAACTGAAGTAGCCTACTGTACTGATAACAACTGAAGAATCGTACTGTTCTTTTAACAGAACTTGTTCCCCCCACTACCAAAAAGAAGGCGATTAAAATCCGCAATTTCCTTGGGACAGGAAATAAAGCCCTATTATAAAATTATATAACAACTCTCGCCGGCAACCAATCGTAAGCCCGAGTCGTCGTTAAACAGGTCGGTCGACTTCCTGTATAAAATTTTCGATTGAAATCGTCGCATAACTCGCCATCTTTTTAAGATATGGAGTAAAAAATTCTTTAAAAATACATTAAAAATACATACATATATATATATATATATATATATATATATATATATATATATATATATATATATGTCAGCTAGTGATGTCTACATTAAATTATAAAGGCTTATATATATATCTATCGCTGTCAGCTAGTGATGTCTACAGTAAAATTTAAAGGCTTATATATATATATATATATATATATATATATATATATATATATATATATATATATATATATATATATATATCGCTGTCATCTAGTGATGTCTATATTAAATTATAAAGGCTTATATATATCTATCGCTGTCAGCTAGTGATGTCTACATTAAATTATAAAGGCTATATATTTTTATATATCGCTGTCAGCTAGTGATGTCTACATTAAATTATAAAGGCTTATATGTATCTATCGCTGTCAGCTAGTGATGTCTACATTACCTTATAAAGGCTTATATATATCTATCGCTGTCAGCTAGTGATGTCTACATTAAATTATAAAGGCTATATATTTTTATATATCGCTGTCAGCTAGTGATGTCTACATTAAATTATAAAGGCTTATATGTATCTATCGCTGTCAGCTAGTGATGTCTACATTAAATTATAAAGGCTTATATGTATCTATCGCTGTCAGCTAGTGATGTCTACATTAAATTATAAAGGCATATATATATCTATCGCTGTCAGCTAGTGATGTCTACATTAAATTATATATCTATCCCAGTAGTGATGGCTACGTTACAATACATATCTTTCGCTATCAGCTAGTGACTTTAATATATATATATATATATATATATATATATATATATATATTAAAGCTGTAAGCTATTGTTGTCTGCATCATATCAAATTTAAATGTGATAAAAGTGATACTTTCAGTTTTATACAATATTGTATAAATAAATAGTTGATATGTGTCTATTCAATTATTGGAGTAAGTCAATTGCAAGAAAGGTTATGATGCAAAAGAAAATGTCCTACGTTTTTAAAACATGAACAAAATAATGAATCGATTTTCAGAAAAAAAGAAAAGAATTCTCTGGTCAAACACATATATTATTCAAATGGCCAGGTCCAAAAAGTTACCAAGTAAATGCCACTGAAGGTTTGCATTTAGAGGACAAATAGCCTTATATTATGCTGATGCCTTTAAAAGTTTACAGTCCCTCTCTGTATCTATAGCAACGCAAATCAATTATCTATAAGACGATTTTCCATAAGGGTTTCAACATTTTTCCCAATGTTTTATAAATATACATTTTACAGTACCATATCATTAATTATTGTAAGCGATTCTTTCTATTTGATTCTAACTTAATACGGAGCTACGGGTTTCATCCCCATGTGCACAACGATACATAGAACACGCTCATAAAAACTTTGAAGATCGATCATTTTTAAAACATTACCCACTTACCTAACTGCTGTGTAAATACATTCCGCCAAGCAACCATGCCGGAACAAAGTTTATCACTATGTTGGCTGTAGTTTTGGGATTCGCATAATAACCGCAAACATACCCAACGCAACTTGCTGAGGAGTAAGGCATAACAACTTTAAAAGAAACATGAAAAAACTGATGCGTTTTTCTTATCGGGGAAAGATATGTGATAAAAAAGTATTTTACTGTTTGGTGTGTTTTGGTCCGTCTTTATGCCACTATAATTATATAATTTACATTGTTTGGGGTCATTGAGTGCAAGCCAAGTTAGTTCTAAGGTTTTACTCCCGAGGTCCATGTAAGGAATGCTCTTCAATGGAAAACATGTCTGCTCTTTGAACTGTACTTTCTACATTTTTCTTACTCTCAGCTTCTGAACCAAGGGAATGTAAAACTGTTTAGGTAAAACCAATTACTGATTAACAGTGAGAAACATGTTTAAAAAGTTCCAGTTGAATTGTGTGCGGAGAGTAAATTTGATGATTTATTAACAGAGAATCTCCGTTTGTTTTGATGTTTGGGAAAAAGGTTAACAAAAAGAAAACTGACAATGTGCTTATTTATTTATGCTTGTTTACATAATTTTTCTGAATTTGTTTGTTTTGCTAAGAATTAATCTGTTTCTTCATCTAAAAAGTATTTGCAAATTGTAAACTCAGTTATTCAACTACATTGTATTCTGATTCAAATTCAAGAGTGTCGGTTTAATGTACATCATAGTATTCGTATTAATTAATGTCGGATTTAACTACATCAAAGCATACGTAACAATTACGATTATAGCTTACAAAATAACATGCTAGATTCAATTTACAATTTAAGAAAAATAATTGGCCATAAATTAAAAGATATCTTATGAAAAACTAAATTAAAAGTAAGTAAAAAAAAACAACCTGCATGGGATTAGACTATATCAGTGAATTACAACACGGCACTCTGATGGATCAACCCTTCATGCTGTATTTATGCTATAAATCATGTTCCACATTGTTAAATAATAAACGGCCGAGCCTGGTGTCTTAGCTTCCATTTACTGTATACATTATGAGAATTAGAACGACATGAAAGTTGCAGGGGGAAAATGTGTGCATTTTATGATGCAAGAATGTCATGGGAAAATTAGTTGATTTTTGAAGACATGTATGATACTTTTGTGCCTTACTTTAAACATGAAGTTGGAGCCTCAATTGTAAATAAAATGGCTATTAATCGTATAGCGTTTTGTCACCATTAATTAATGCAACTGACGTTTGCCTGGTGAATTGAAATAATCATATAACCAGCAAACATATTTAAAAGTATTAGGACCATTCATTCAACCCGAAAGTGTTGTCATCAGGTATGCAAAAATCATTCCATCTATTTTAAGAAGATGAAACAAAACAAACAAAACGCAACATGTAACGTTATTTTAAACCGTAAAAAGGTGCGTTACACATAGAAATTTTTATTATAGGATACACCGGAATGCCTCGACATTTACTGGAACCGGTAATTAAACATGAAAACCTTTGTGATGTGTTGCTGAATTGCTTTACATTATCATGGAAAAGACCCGTTTCATTTTAATGGTTTAGTATGTTCCAGGTCCTAAGCAAAAGTTATGCTTCAAAGGTTCAGACATAATGTAAATGTCACTCGGAGAGTATTTAATTTTTACTTTTGATGTTCTGAAACTTGCACAGTAATACTTAATTAGAAATAAATAATCATTAGAAAAACACATACTTAATCATGGGAACAACACTTACATAGAAATTAAAACCATTTCGTCTACAATAAATTAAAAGAATGTGTGTTGCTGTGTACATTAATTTGACACAGATGACAGAAGAATATAATAAACTTGGGCATTTTAATAATTTATGTCACTTATTGGTATATCCAGAGTGTTTGTTGTTGATTCATAAAATTATACCGATTCCCAGAGGTCAGGGGAAAATGGGTAAATCTGGATACACGGCTATCCTGTAACTTAATGGATGTCATAAGAATAAGTAATGATATCTAATTTTATAACCATACAATGATACACTTACATGCAGCCATTCGTTCTTCTCAACATCCAATGAAGTGATTAGTTCAAGGATTTTTACTCTTGAAAATAAATGTAATTTATTATATTTAAGCTGACGGACATGATATTCAGTTGATGTATATAAAGATTACATCTGATGTATGCCAATAAATTGGAAACTAGGACCAACCAAAATAACAAGTATCAGAAAGTCGTACTCTTTCATTTAGACAATCTGACCGACAAGAAAATTATCAGATTGGCTGAATCTTTAGACAATTTAAAATACAAGAAACATATTAGGCTGTCTGACTCTATATCTTCGACAAATCTGAAAGGCAAGGGAAATATCAGACTGTCTTATTTTATAGTTAAGGCAACTAAAAGACAATTTAAAATGCAAGATAAATATAAGGCTCTTTAATTTAGGCAATTTTAAGACAAACAAATATCACTCAGTCTGACTCTTTAATTAAGATATCTGAAATGGCAAGAAAAATATCAGATTGTCTGATTCTATAACTAAGACATTATGAAATGCAAGAAAAAAATCAGGCTGTCTGACTCTTTAGTTAAGACAATTTAAAAGCAAGAAAAAAATTAGGCTGTCTGACTCTTTAGTTAAGACAATAATTAAAAAGCAAGAAAAAATCAGGCAGTCTGACTCTTTAGTTAAAACAATTTAGGAGGAAATGAAAAGTAAGTAGAGAAAAGTACAAACAATATTACTCATAAGACAGTTAAGATATTCTGTAAGAATACAGAATCTTACCTAAATCCTGCCCAGAATAGTCAAACCACATTCTAAAATAAAGACATATTGTAAAGTTGCATGTGGCTGACTTACCCTCATTCATGAACTGGAGTTCTGGCATAATTTAATTTACTTATCACCTCAAAGATAACTATTTTTATAACAACTGCCGAAACCACACAGCTGCTTCTTTTCACCTTTTCACTGCCCAGGTCTATTTGACTAATAACTTTCAACAACATAAGAGTTGTATGGTTCATTATATTCGCCCAAAAGCCACATACACAGAGACTATTAGGGAAAAAGACATGACGAACTTATTATTAATCAGACCGTCCATCCTACTGACTATTGCCACCGTTATATATTTCAATCCAAGCACGTCTACATAACATATCAGCATGTCTTTCAAATCAAGCACGTCTATATACCCTATCAGCATATATTTCAACCCATGCACGTCTATATACCCTATCAGTATATATTTCAAACCAAGCACGTCTATCTACCGTATCAGCAAATATTTCAATCCAAGCACGTCTACATAACATATCAGTATGTCTTTCAAATCAAGCACGTCTATAAACCCTTTCAGCATATATTTCAATCCAAGCACGTCTATATACCCTATCAGCATGTCTTTCAAATCAAGCATGTATACATACCCTATCAGCATATATTTCAAACCAAGCATGTCTATATACCCTATCAGCTTATATTTCAATCCTAGCATGTCTACATACCCTATCAGCATATATTTCAAATCAAGCATGTTTACATACCCTATCAGCTTATATTTCAATCCTAGCATGTCTACATACCCTATCAGCATATATTTCAAATCAAGCATGTCTACATACCCTATCAGCATATATTTCAAACCAAGCATGTCTACATAACATATCAGCATGTCTTTCAAATCAAGCACGTCTACAAACCCTATCAGCCTATATTTCAATCCAAGCGCATGTCTACGTACCCTATCAGCATATATTTCAACCCAAGCACGCCCACAGGGGCTAATATCGTTGCAATTTACCTGTCATATATGTACTATACAATAAATACAAGGGAGGTCACTTTTCTCCTTTCTCACAAAACCTATTTAAGAATAACGCAAGCTCCCTTTCGGGTAGCGTAAAAAATTTGGTATCGATCGCGCTCAGGCATACGTATACGTATCCGAAGTTTAGCTTACTATGATACCTTTAAGAAATGCCAGACCATTTTCCCATGCTACTGCTCGACATGGCCATGATCGACTTAATATGAAAAATCAACACACTGAATGGAATACTGCCTTTTTGTTGGTCAACAGAAAATAAGTCATAAATAAATGCATTACATCATTTTCTTTTAACCAATCAGAGAACAGTATTCCATTCAGAAGGATTATACTTGCATATTAATGGAGCGATATCATGGCCATGTCAAGCAGTAATGTGTGAATATGGTTTGGTAAGCAAGACTTTGGATACGCATCCAAAGTCGAATGCCTAAACTAAACATCAGCATCAGATTGATTGCTCTACGTGAAAGAGAGCTTGAAATAACAGCGTTTATTCTTAAACAGGTCCCGCGTAAAAGGTGAGAAATGTGCTCCTTTGTAGTTATTATATAGTAAATGTATGACAGCTAAATTGTAAGCAACAATACGAATCCCTGTGAGCATGCCTACATTTTCTATCATTTGAGAAAATGACATTTAGTGCAAAAACATCGCCAATGAGACCACCTTAAAAGGAATATTTGTGTCTCCTCTACTCCTGGATTCAATGTGAGAGTATACACGTTTTAAGTTTGTCACAAACAAACCAATATGAGCTAAAACTTAGAAGTTAAAACGTCAGTATTGTTAAAAAGATAACATCACCTACTAAAGAATGATGCGCTCTTAAGTCAGCGTAATGAAACCAGCGAAAATAGGAAATTAATGGATTTGTCAACCTATTTGTTGTGCTTTGTATATAGGAAGATAAAGCATTACATTGGGTTGCATAGTAACATCAATGACAAGGTAAAATTTGGCTAACTAACCCAGCATTTACCTTTATCAAAATAGGCACAATGACGATAAACTTCAGTGAACCATATTTAGCTATTTGGCAATTAAGCAGAACACTGATTACATCTGAAGATGAAGTAATCTAGGTTTATCTTAAAATAAAACATAAATTTTCTTATCAATTCATGGACTATATTAATGTTATCAATTCACTAACTGTATAAATGTTATCAATTCACTGACTGTATAAATATTTCTTATCAAGTGCATACAGTAGACTCCATGGCAGTAAGTGCCTGTTAACAAGTCAGCCTTTCTCGAGTGGAAACATTACTATAAATATGTTACCGACTTTTGCCTACCTAACAATGTTAAACCGAAAATACTTCGCGGCTAACTTTTCTATAATATCTGCAGGAAATTTACTTAGTTCTCAGTTTTAGCATAACTACTGATCGAAGAATAGGAAAGTTTAACTTTTTCTTAGTTGTTAGAAATACAAACTCCTCTTGATACTAATTGGTACATTTTTCATAGACAACCTAACTGAAAACAATAAAATAGTTCAAAGCTGTGGCAGAATTATAAATTTCAAGGGTTATGATCACGAGTTAATATGTTAATACGTTTCCTTTCAACGTCATTTTCATTAGTGTATTAATAGACAGTGTTAGTCTATAGTGGACTTTTATAATGATCTCTTTTGACTTGCGCTCAGCCCACGTGCAAGAAATAAATGAAGAATTCATTGATATGTTATAATTAGAGCACACTCTTGACTAGGCCTTGTTGATGGGAAATAGTTAAGCTTCATTCTATAAAATTAATACCAGTTTGTGACTTTTGAAGCTGTGGAAGCGTTAGCAATGTTCTACCAATGAATAAAACCAACTTCATATTAACGTCATTGAAGATGTAAAAATATTTTCTTCACAAATTAAAAAAATTGCTGAAATTCTTTTACTTTCAACACAACAATACTCTCCTATGAATACTAACAGTTTTCTGCAACTTTACGTCATATGCAATAAGTTTCTTTATTTGTTAGGTTAGAAAGTAAAAAGACTTGCAAGGAAAAGAAAACAACGTAAGTAATTGGAATTTTGCTTCATACTTCCCTAACGGATATTAGAAAAAGTCCTGTCTTCCTATCAGTCCAGCAAAATGGAGTCGCCATTTTGTTCTCTAGTTTTGCAGACAAAATACTTATGGAGCAGACATGTATGTTTTTTTTAAAAATAAATAGCCTTTGATGTATAAAGCAGTAAAAGAGTGCACGTGCTGTCTATTATACTTTTGGGGTTTTGCACACAACATATAGCCAATATTTGAATTATTGTTATAATGCTGATTTCTGAACTTTACCACTCTGATAACCTTAAAAAGAGGTTCATTCGATGGATTGTTTATGATGCAAAAATATTTATAAATTTCTCGTGGAATATATTATTTATTTTGATTTCTGTGAGTTTTGTTCTGCAGTACGCTGAAAAAACTTCACGAACAATGAAATATCGGATTTATTAAAATATATTTCATTGCAAACATTTGAGGTAAAATGCACAATGCATGTTGTAATGTTGTTATTTTTGATTTTAAATACAATATGATATGAGTGTTACGCTTGTCACGTTTTAGCCATAAATACAGGCTAGGCTTTTGCATTTCATAAATATTTCAAGTCATTATGAGATGTACATGTATTGAGTGGGCAGGCTAAACATACCCCATTAAAATTTAGGACACGGAATACCATTCATGAACATTTATATTAACAATATAAACAATGATTGGTCGAGGTTGTAAGAAACTACCAGATATTTGCTTTTGTTTGTTTTGTTTTGTTTTTTTAAATCACGATTCTTACTTCTTTGCCCGTTATAGTTAGATATATGGTATATACTATTTACATCAGTCATCGTCAATACCAATTGCCAACTTTCTTAGTAACTCCATCCATAGCATAATTTGCAATATAAATGATGCTTATTGCAAAGATTCAACATTGGAAAACGTTGAAAACGTTTGAGTTTAACATTACTTTTTTTCCCGCCAGATCTTGAATTGCAGCAGTGTGCGCGTGTGTGTGTGTTTGTGTTTGTGTGTGTGTGTGTGTGTGTGATGTGTGTGCGCGAGCATGCGAGTGTCTGGGCATGTCATTATAGTGCATAATATATATATATATATATATATATATATATATATATATATATATATATATATATATATATATATATATATATATATATTAAATGTTTAAATATAATGATGTGTGTGTGATCTGGATTCTTCACGTAGCTTTAAACATATTTCAGTCATATAGCTTAAAAAGTTTTCAGTCATTTCGCTTCGATGTCTTTAGTATGGCAGTTCAGAGTAATATCTAGCACTGGGGCATAATGCCGCAGCCATGTAGCATGATGCCCCACCCAGTCAAATCAATCTGACGCCAAGCCGACCAGACCTAACACTAGCCTCTTAATGCTGAGCATATAGCGAGGCAGTTGTTAGTTTCACTTTTTAAAGTCTTTAATATAACTCGGCCAGCGACCTTCCGCATCCGACGCTCTAACCAAAATGCCATCGGAGAGTTATTGCAAAAAGTGTATAAAATTTTCGCACCTAATTTATTATACCGATGACTGTCTAAATAGTAAATATAAGGAGAGAGAGAGAGAGAGAGAGAGAGAGAGAGAGAGAGAGAGAGAGAGAGAGAGAGAGAGAGAGAGAGAGATGAAACTAGAACAGATGATGTCACTTAAATCTCTAATTTAGGAAGGTTACCTCAGACCTTAAAGTATAACCGCTTGTCTATTATTCTTCAGAAAGTTGTCAACAGACTATTTCTGTATTCTTCCAAAAACAATATTGTATACTTTATCTGTTAATTTACGAAATGCGCAAAGAGAATACTTTCAAGGCAGGATCAAGTTTATAACATTTAACCACTAGCTCAGAGACATTTTTTCTGGTTTAGCAACTTCTACATACCTACGAATGTGTATTTTTATTTGTCGAGGAGTGTCTGTTACTTGTCTGTAGCCAACGGTGTGTGTCAAATCGAGTAATAACGACTGAAATGAAAAAGAGGAATCTATTTTCCTGGAAAGAAATGACATGCACTATAATTCAAAAGATAAATATAATGGACCAATAAGGGGCAGATTTAACACAGAAACTCTCTATATATATTATTCATGTAGGCAAGACGATTATCACATATAATAATAATAATAATAATAATAATAATAATAATAATAATAATAATAAACATAATAATAATAAACATAATAATAATAATAATAATAAACATAATAATAATAAACATAATAATAAACATAATAATAAACATAATAATAATAATAATAATAATAAATAATAATAATAATAATAATAATAATAATAATAATAATAAACATAATAATAATAAACATAATAATAATAATAATAATAATAATAATAATAATAATAATATAAACTTAGACATTTATTGGTTTGGTTCTATTTATCATATGGAAGTTTCTCTTAGTAGCAGAGATGGAGGGTTAGGGACTGGTACGGCGAGATGGCATATGACGCAGAGGCGATTAGATGCAAGTTCGTTCGATGAAGACGTTAGAACATTATCATCAGGCCAATGAAGAATCCATGCTAAAATGTGGCCATTAAAATGGGTGGGCTGGAACTGACTGTTTGAGATTGAAAACGTGAATACAATCTATGATTTTGCATTTGTATGGATTTCCAGGACAGTCTAAGTGAAATTTGAAATGTCCAAGATAACCAAGTTTGCTGTATCGAATTTCCGTACTACAGACGCTTAGGAAACTACTCTCCAAAACAGAGATTCTGTCACGCCTTTTGTTTCTAATAGGAGAAAGGCCGGTAGAGATAGAAAAATGGAGTTACCTTTGTTCCATTATGAGTGGGGTTTGAACCAGTTTACACTGTTTCTTTGAACTTTTAGTGTATTGAAGAATGCGAATTATGGAGTTCTTTGCGATGACAGCAACTCTACCTCCTAAGCAATGGTTGATTTAGTCAAAAACAGGCATGAAGCCCTCCACAACCCTTGTTCTCCCCCTTTTCAGTCTTTATTTATCTGAGAAAGATGTACATATGACTTGTCACCAGTCTTCACGCAGCGTATCGATGTTTAGATATATAATTAATTGGTGGAAAAAAAGACAACAAATCGTACCCATAAGGTTATGAAGCGTTTTACGGGGCCTTTGGTAGTTTGGGCCTAAGGTAATTGCCTACCTTTGCCTAATGGTAAGTTCGCCTTTGCACGTAAGGAGTAGCGTGGAAATGACTTGATAGAGTAACCGGAGGGTTTTAGCTCCACACACTTTGGCTCACCTCCTGACAACGTTTCTTGTTTTCACTGATGTTTACATTTTTAGTAAAGTTCAATGTAGTCCCAGGTTGATAAGTCTAGTGCACCACGTAGTATCGAGCGCCAAGGGCTTGATGTTTAGTGCAGTTAATGAGAGTCCATTATAGCATAAAAGGGTCGACTGGCTAGTATAACGTGATGACGTTATGTTTGAAACAAAAGACGGTTGTAGTATGACTGGTTGAAATCAACTAAGAATTCTAACTGAGAAACAGCATAAAGTCCAGAGCAGCTTCCTCAAGCCTGTTAGGCGATGGCAACCATTTTGAATTCTCTCTGAAGAATCCTTTTTCTAACATATGGCTCTTTGAAATATATAAAATGACGGAAAGAATCGACGGCATGTTCGTGGTGGTCGTTATGATTACATTATATCTGTTGTTTCCGAACATGCAAAAGGTAACGATTGTAAACGGAGGAAAATTACATATATGAAAACAAATGGAAAAATTCAAAAATTGGTATTTATTATCATATTCATTCTCGAAAGTCTACATGAACAATCAATTTCACTCGATGTCTACTGTAAATGGTGGGTCCTCTCTTTAATGGCATTTCAGCACTTTTAAGTCTTTTTGTATGGCGTTGGTACTGAAAGTAGTACATTAGTATTTAGTACAAAGACCATAAAATGGTCGTTCAGATGAATAGTCTTGTAAGTAGAGGTGTACATACATTGCAAACACACAAACAAAACAAAAGATACATATATGGTACAACCAGTGAGCAGGTGAGAAATGCCCACGCAAAAGACTGACCGAATTCAAAGGACAACTAAAACGAAAACGATACAAGCACAACGATACGGAGAAAGGTACCAAGAAAACTAGAGTTCAAGCCACTGACAGAACCATCCTCATCAGATGCAATAACTATCTGCCAACAAGCGCATCCCCTTCGTAGCCACACTCATCAGATGCAAAATTCTCTGCCAACAAGCGCATCGCCTTCGTAACCACACTCACTGTCAATGGAAGACTCTCTGCCAACAAGCGCACACCATTCGTAACCACACTCATCAGATACAAATCTATGCCAGCAAGCGCATCCCCTTCGTAACTACACTCACTGTCAATGCCATAAACACAGAACGTATCATGAATATTTAGTGATTCTTTTCCACAGTTACAAACTATCTCTTTCAAAGAAGCACATATGATCTCATACTAACGTACAATAATTAAGTAATGAAATATGGCTTGCCATATTAAATTCACAACATTCTCTCTTCTCTCTCTTTCTATTTTATATATATATATATATATATATATATATATATATATATATATATATATATATGCAATAAACTGACGACGAACAGTACGAAACTAGTAACTAACTAGCCTAAGCGCTTTCGACTCTTAATGAGTCTTTTTCAAAGGCAAATACAAAACATAGTTACGACAAACAAATAAACACAAAAACGTTGCGTTTGTAAACCTCTACATTTCTATCTTCACATGTGTTAAAACTATAAATACAACCAGCTTGTGTAGACTAGTTGCGGAAACTGAAAACGTTGTATAATTCCCTAAAAGTCTACAAGCCAAAGCGACATCTATTTTTATTTTGTGTACATATGTAACGCAGATTATATCCCGGATATTTGGTTCTATACCGGTTATTCTTATAGTAAAAATTGAAGGATAAGAAGATTTAGAAAATGTTAAATTCCACCAGTGCATAGTTTTCATTTTCTAGTCTTCTTGGCAAACAACTTCCATCCTTCAATAAAATTCACGGCAGAAATTTCCAACTCAAACCATGTTTTCCTGGACACAACAACCAGACTGGTGGAAAACAAATTACACACAGACATCTACTCGAAACCAACCGACAAACACCAGTATCTTCTCCCAACCAGCTGTCATCCAAAACACTGCATTAAGAACATTCCATATAGCCAGGCACTGAGGATACGCAGAATTTGCTCCGACGATGAAAGATTCATAGAAAGGTCTGAAGAGCTGGCTAAACATTTAATTTACCGAGGCTACGACAAAGACCTGATTGCGGAGGCAATCCAAAGGGCCAAACAAACAAACCGTGATGACCTACTCAGATATGGACAGAAAGAAAAGGTTGATAGGATACCATTTATTCTGACCTATCACCCAGACAATCCCAAAGTAGGTAAAATCATCGCAAACCACTGGCCAACCGTGCAATCGTCAGACGTACTAAACCTAATACTTCCGAACAAACCTGTAGTAGCTTACCGGAGACCAAAAAACCTAAAGGACATCCTAGTCAGGGCCAAGCTAACAACAATCGCTAGTCAAAACCAACCTAGTCAATCTGGACCCTGTGGCGATAAAAGATGCAAAACCTGTCAACATATGATAGAGACCAAGACATTCACTAGCACAGTGACTAAAGAAAAACTAAACATACATGGTCCAAACAAAACGTGCAAAACAGAGAATGTGATTTATCTCATCACATGTAAGATCTGTGGCCTTCAGTACGTGGGAGAAACTGAAAAGCTACACATAAGGATAAACCTTCATAGATCTGATTGGATGACAAAAAAGCTGTACAGAAGCCCGGTCGCAGAACACTTCTCCTCCCCTGGCCACACTTTCAGTGATATAATACTTATCGCTATTGCCAACAACCACAGCTGGAGTTCCGAAACCAGGAAGGAAAAGGAATCATACTGGATACGCCGCCTTAGAACATTGAAACCAAGCGGTCTAAACCAAGAAGACTAGAAAATGAAAACTATGCACTGGTGGAATTTAACATTTTCTAAATCTTCTTATCCTTCAATTTTTACTATAAGAATAACCGGTATAGAACCAAATATCCGGGATATAATCTGCGTTACATATGTACACAAAATAAAAATAGATGTCGCTTTGGCTTGTAGACTTTTAGGGAATTATACAACGTTTTCAGTTTCCGCAACTAGTCTACACAAGCTGGTTGTATTTATAGTTTTAACACATGTGAAGATAGAAATGTAGAGGTTTACAAACGCAACGTTTTTGTGTTTATTTGTTTGTCGTAACTATGTTTTGTATTTGCCTTTGAAAAAGACTCATTAAGAGTCGAAAGCGCTTAGGCTAGTTAGTTACTAGTTTCGTACTGTTCGTCGTCAGTTTATTGCATCTATTTTAATTAATCCCTGACAGACGTGATCCCTTGGTGGATCCAGTACGCTTGAGAGGGTTGTTATTCGCCATATGATTTGTATTCTTTATATATATATATATATATATATATATATATATATATATATATATATATATATATATATATATAGTGTTAACATATGCTGTAATGCTCAAAATGAGAAAATGAAAGATCTGGATCCTATTTGGAGCTGACCTTGGAAGAAGAGCGTGAATACGAAATTATTACTCTGATCTCAGTCGTTCATTGAGCATAAACAAAATCCATGAAAATCATATGGTAATAACTTCTTAACCCGTAACAAAAAATTCAGATTGCACATATGGGAAAATAAAAGACAAGCAACATCAAAAGTCAATAAGAAACAACTGACAGCATAACAATTCACGGAATAATGATCATGCAATTTCCTTAGATATAACTAACCTTGAAATTACAGCAGTCTGTTGAATTCTTTGTACTCTTTTTCTCATTTTACCACTGCAATACGATCATCGTCTTTGAAATTCAGTCCTTAAATTACCTGTGTGCAAGGGATAAACCACACTACACTAACTCAACACATCAATTTGAGCATTTTTTATTCTGTCTGCTATTTGTTTTTAATGACAGACAATATACCTTGCTTAAAGACTGCATCCTGCCTAATGGATGGTCATAAATCTACATAGGTTTTTCGCTAAAAGACTTCGTATGATGTCTTCACCTCTTAAATAAAAATGGACCTGATCAGACAATACTGTTATCACTGCTACTCCTGTTGGTTTATAAGAACATCCCATTGTCTATAATTGGTTTATATGAACATCGCATTGTCTATAATTGCCTTGGTCGTGTTAACTAATCACTTGGCTCTCCCCATGTATCAAACACAGATACTATCATGGTAAGTATTTAGAAAGTGATGGGCAGAGAAAGACATACCCTTTACAATTGCTTGGTTTCATTGCAGGCGCTGTATCAGTTCTACACGTGCTTTCCGAAGAAACTGGTATTTGGTTTTAGTCACACATTGATTAACAGTGTCTTGATGTAATGTATACATGTTGTGTACAGTATAATCTCGACATACATGTATATTGCGTTCCTGACAATCCTCGCATATGTCGAATTCGCACAACTCGATTTGAATTTTCACATAGGAAAAAATAGAAAAATGAGGGATTGCGTTACTTAGACTCATATATGATATCAAATGTACCAAAATAAAACCTTTTCAACCAGTATTTTATTTAAGATGCTACAAAACATGGTAAACATCTCCAGAATCCGGTGGCTTAGTGGTTAGAGCGTACGTCTCGGAAGAGGGAGGTCGTGGGTTTGATCCCGGGTCGAGTCATACCGAAGACTTACTAAAATGGTACGAACAGCTGCCTTGCTTGACGCTCAGCATTAAGAGGTTAGGACTGGTCGGCCTGGTGTCAGGTTGATGTAACTGGGTAGGACATTATGCTACATGTCTGCGGCATGATGACAAAGTGCTAGACACCACCATAAAATGCCACACTGCAGACATCGTAGCGATATGACTGGAAAATTGTTAAAGCTACGTTAAAAATCATAATCACAGCACATAGATCATATTCAGAATTCCGTTTGGGAACTTAGGCTGCGCGTTTGTCTCATTCTGCGCATCTCATAAGGAGTTCACGTATATACGCGATCGACGCCTGTTTCGATGTGTATTTGCTACTGGGGTGTTAATATTATTTCGCGTCAATGCGAAACATGGTTAAATGAAATACGCAAAAGTTGGGAGTTAACTGTACTAGAAGTATTTTGGTTATTATTTATAGGTATTGACTCACCATTGTTATGGAAATGTGTGTTGCTATCTCAATTGTCACCTTGTGTGTGGTTTTGTTCTGAGGTTTATATTTTAAAGCGACCCTTAAACAGATACACACAAGTTATGGCAATTAATACAAAATGGATTCAAAGCTTGCACGCGCCTTCAGAAAATGAAATTTATTTTCACTATTCTGTTTTAGAATAAAGGCATTAATCATAGTTCCTATAGGTAATTCGCTAACGCCTTTTAGCGTGTCTTATGGGGATGTAGATATACATGTATTCTGTGAGAAATATAACATTGTTATTCTTTCCCTTCAGTTTACAACATAGTCTATATATTATGATTGCACTTACGTCCTTATACAATTGCAGACATTAATGAATGTTGTGCTATAAAAGAAACCACGATATGTAATCACTAAAAGTAGTTACGTTTTTCTCTAGAAACTCTAAGTATCCAACTTATACAGATTGAAGAAGTGAAAGGAATTATTATTGAAAATTGAAATGCCAATAGGTGTCACTGCAAAACACCTCTATACAAACATTAGGTTTAGGTAGTTTGCTGTGTTCAGTCATCGTTTTATTCGTGCACGTGTTGAATGCCGATTTTGAATATTATTTTTTTTCACACATTGGTGATTGTATGGTTCGAAAGTGGTATAATTATTTTGGTCCTGCAAAATGTCAGCGTTTCTTGGATTCAGTAATAATATTCATTGCCAACGTTAAATAAAATACATTAGTATGTAAGAAATAACAGATCATACTGAAAAAGTTTTGGGTTTTACTGTCAAGTTGGGGGCCCTGAGTGGCCAAGTGGTCTAAAGCGCTATCCGTTACAGATCACTGCCATCAAACACTTCTGTCTGTGTGGGTTCGAGTCTAAGATTCGGCGAATGTGGATAAGTGAGAAAGCTTGTCAGTAGCTTCTCGTGGGTCGGTGGTTCTTTCCGCAGATTTCCCGGTTTCTTCCCCCACCATTAATACTAACAGCCATGTGTAGCCTATGGTGTGCTGAAAAATGGCGTTAAGCTCAACAACAACAATTGTCAAGTTTTTATTCATCTATTCAACACATTGAATGAAGTTCTTTGAAAACAAAAAAAATTGAAAAATACCAATTTCTGTTTTCATAAAAAGTCAATGAAAGCAGGCATATTTAAATAACCAGATATGTATTGACAAAGTTATTTTAATGTATATATGAATGTTTCATAGATTGTCGTCACCGTGTGATTCAAGACGACGTAGACTTCACATTTTTTTCAGTGTCTAGAACCAAGCAGAATCATAAGAATTTGACTTGCGTGCTCGTAGTATATTTCACAGAATCGGCTAGAGTGATGCACATAAATAGACAGTGCTTAATATCCTGAAAATAAATCTTTAGCAATATTTTAATGTGTACTTTGAAACGATGAAAACTAATTTCCATCCCTCAGTCCATACTTTAGAACATTCTGCAGATCAGATATATTGTCATGCACAATATATGACTTAATGTTCTTGAAATAAAAAAAATCTTAAGAATTAAGACTTATAGCCGCTGCTTTCTTCCTTTGAGATCGGAAATGTACAGTGTGTTCAATTTGCATGAATGGGCATTTAAACTTATAATGCTTTATATTATTGTCGCAAATAAAGAATCATGATAAACATTGTTATGTCTCTGTTTTCTATCTCTTAACTACCAAAGGTAACGTGCAAACCTTCTTGCTGTTGATGCGTATGTGGTTTATTATTTTAACCATCTGATCAAGAAGTCTAACACTTTGATCACGTGTTTTCTTCATTTCATATT
Source organism: Potamilus streckersoni (assembly GCA_016746295.1). NCBI lineage: Eukaryota > Metazoa > Mollusca > Bivalvia > Unionida > Unionidae > Potamilus > Potamilus streckersoni. Next base: position 589,020 of record JAEAOA010000291.1, read on the forward strand.
ATAAAAACTCTTTGAGTCAGCTCACCTTTTATTTGGAATGTAGCATCTCGAGAAATGACCATAAAAAGGGGTGATACGGTCAAGAAATATTCTTTACACTTTTTAATTAAAATTCCTAATGCTTTTCAACTAATAATATATTTAACAGTTGCAAGTTTGATCTTGTTCAACAAATGTATTCCATTACTGGAATATCACATGATCACACAATTTCCTCGTTTCGTTCCGTCACTTCGGTTATTCCCATACAAGAGGCAACTGTGCCATGAATTAACCTCAACTGCAATGTTCATTAAAGATGCGTTTGTCAGCACGAATAATCTGGTGCTTTAGTAACTATGACTATGTGATGTATTCCATTTGGATTTGGTCTCTGCACTCAGTTTAAATGCATATGTGTCAATGAAAGACTCAAATTTGTAAAGGGGCTTGAGTGGATGTGATATCGCTAACATGGCTTTTATTGGTCTTTAATTTTATACACACATTGGAGGCAAAAATTCATTCAGTGAATACCAGGTTAGCGGATATGCTATAAACTATTGATGTTGCTGGCAATCCATAAAACATGAATCAACAAGGCATACAGTTCTGCAGGAATAAAGGGAGGATAGATTTTATTACAAATTACAATAAGGCATTCCAGATTTTATCATACGCAAAACGAAATACCGAATGCAAACATAAATGGGTACGACTAACCCATCATAAATGATCACAATGCTTTACAGGTCTTTCCTAGGAAAGCGACACAGTTGTAACGGGAGTCGTAACTTTGTACGGACTGAATATATCCTTAAGCAAGGGTCAACTATTTAAACTAATATAAATGGAATCGTACAAACCGGTCAAATTACACTCATACATTTTTATTACTGATTACTAAAGAAGCGGCCGTGTTTTTACGGAGGCCAAGAAAATCAAAACAGTTCACGTGTTGCTTCATATAATAGCATAATATAGAAAAATAACAATAATCCAGAAAGTTGCTTAAGTGACCATTAAACCGGTATCAGTGCCAGAATACATACACACACTCATACAAACTTTGGAGTCGGAAACTGTTCAAATGAGACCCAGTACAAAAAAATTGCTATTTCTATGACACGCTAGCTAGGTTGCCAAGCAAGACTTTGTCAATAGCCAACTAAAAAAACTAATATGAATTAAATCAGGTAAGACTTTATGTAGATGTCACGCAGGCAAGAATTTACCAAAGAAAAAAGCTAATCGCCATGTAATATTATCAAATTGTAGCCGTATGCGTATGTACATATTGTGGACTATTAAAGAGCCGTACAAAAATACGAAACTTAAGTAAAGAATCATTTGCATCACATATATACTTGATGACACTAAGAACGAGACAGTACGTATATTTCAGTGATTTTAATAAATGTTGGCTATAACAAAGTCACAAATTTGTACATCTACAAATGTTGCTAAATCGTGTTAATGCCATCTCAAAGTTGAAAAACATATGAACACACTTTGCTAAAATGCGTACATGTGGGGTCTACACGTTAAAATAAATAAAATACAACTAGCTCTTTAATCCTCATATTATGCAATACAGTGTATGTTACGTAAAAGGAATGAAGTTGCACGAAACCTTTACTTCTGCACAGCAATTATGGAGTCTAACGTGAAGTAGGCCTATCAGTACTAATAAGGTACGTAGAATTCGTCTCTTGTTCAGATGATCAAAGTTACTCAACAGGGAGGGGAAGTATTTCAGTTGTTCGGTACAATGTTGTTGCCTCGATGGACAAGTAAGTTCCATTTAAGATGCATGTACATCGTAATAAATGCACATATAAATCCATATTTTATACTGTTTGTAGCGCTCTCACTTTCTCTTTATATATTCTGTTAACGTAGATAAATTATACATTTTGACTTACGTTACAAAAGTATGATGTACTCACATGTGGAGCATCCTTATATAAAACGCCGTAAGAAATTAAGTAGGTTTATAGCGGAGATAGTAAAATATTGATTATAAAGATCCGGATTATTTGCATGTGCGGACTATTATCATCAACAATTGTCAATCAACACCTAGGCAATATATATATATATATATATATATATATATATATATATATATATATATATATATATATATATATATATATATATATATATATATATATATATAAATATATATATATATATATATATATATATATATATATATATATATATATATATATATATATATATAATCTTTACATAGACACTTTGTTGTCACTTATAATCTATAAGTGACAGACAATATCAGCTGTGAAAATGTCTAAGTTCTTCTATTCAGATGTGCTGATTAGAGGAAAGTGTGTGTTAAGAATTAGACCGACAAAAGATCCAGCAAGTACCTAAGTCGAAAAATGTCTGCATGTCTTTAATTGTAATAAACTGTCACAAGCAAATTCGAAAACGGTGCAATGACTAAGCAAATTAGTGCATTGACCTTGTGACCCACTTCAGTCAGCGTCTCAGATCACGGAGTATCAATGTGCAAAATAGGAACATTGACATACAACTTTGAAATAACTCATCGATCAACTTCCAGATTCAAAATCTAGCGTATCTCATAACTATATTTGTAACCTTCTGTTGAATTAACAACCTGAAAACAGAAAATTGAAATGGTGTAATATATATATATATATATATATGTGTGTGTGTGTGTGTGTGTGTGTGTGTGTGTGGTGTGTGTGTGTGTGTGTGTGTGTGTGTTAAAATTATTAAGACACATGAAGGGGAATTTCATGACATTTAGTGCTACTTCCCTGACACATTTCTTTTAAATGAAATTATCCGTTTCACGAAGATCAGTTATGGTACGGTTCATTTACCTCAAACTGACTAAATGGAAAATTAGCTTCGATTGGGATAGCATTTAATTTAGATATTGAATTCACTTCAAGATGATACATCGATGATGGAATATGTAAAATAGTTGTATTATTAAAAACAATCCAGCGATTGAATTTATAAATACAAATACACAAATTATACAATTATTTTCAGCCGAAGTATACATACTTTCCATGACCAGACCTCACTGTTTACGCCACTTACAAATATATTGTATCATCAAATTGTTGTATGCAAAACGGGACACAGCAGTACTTTGACGAGACACAAAAAACAACTCTGAGCTAAGCAAACGGTATACCTACTACTCAAATCAGGTTTTACTAACGAACGAAACGAGAAAATTAGTCACAATAAGCGTCATGAAGATAAACTACGCTTTATATACCTTTATTGCAAGTACATGTAATATTGAATAAGAAAACCCATTTTGCTGGTGCGCCGTAAAAATTCAACCAACCAACCAACTAACTAAGTTGGTGTATATATAATACACATTCCTGTCTTTGATATCAATCATGCGGATCATGCTTAGAATGTATGCAGCTACTTCCATTTTGACTACCTTTGTTATGTAGGAAACAATGATTGACCGAGAAGATCCGACTGCAATAAACTAATTTATTTATTCTATAGACAAATAGAGTCGTAGAAATAGTTGAAGTGGTCTGAATAGATTATTGCTTTTTGTCTTCTTTGTTGTTGTTCTTTTGCCGAGAAAACTTTCTGGCGGAAAAATGTACGATTTTCTTCTGTAAATTATTGTGCCGTCATAAATCCAAAGCATTATTCTTGTATCACAGTAGTAACCTAGGACTTAACTATCGATAAAATACAGTAAGTGAAGTATAACAAATATATCACTCTACTCTTCTACTCCAACGCAATACAGTGAGTGAAGTATAACAAATGTATCATCCAACTCTCCTACTCAAACCCAGTACAGTGAGTGAAGTATAACAAATGTATCATCCAACTATTCTACTCAAACCCAGTACAGTGAGTGAAGTATAACAAATGTATCATCCAACTATTCTACTCAAACCCGGTACAGTGAGTGAAGTATAATAAATGTATCATCCAATTCTTTTACTCAAACCCAGTACAGTGAGTGAAGTATAACAAATGTATCGTCCAACTCTTCTACTCAAACCAGTACAGTGAGTGAAGTATAACAAATGTATCATCCAACTCTTCTACTCAAACCAGTACAGTGAGTGAAGTATAACAAATGTATCATCCAACTCTTCTACTCAAACCAGTACAGTGAGTGAAGTATAACAAATGTATCATCCAACTCTTCTACTCAAACCAGTACAGTGAGTGAAGTATAACAAATGTATCATCCAACTATTCTACTCAAACCCAGTACAGTGAGTGAAGTATAACAAATGTATCATCCAACTCTTCTACTCAAACCAGTACAGTGAGTGAAGTATAACAAATGTATCATCCAACTCTTCTACTCAAACCAGTACAGTGAGTGAAGTATAACAAATGTATCATCCAACTCTTCTACTCAAACCAGTACAGTGAGTGAAGTATAACAAATGTATCATCCAACTATTCTACTCAAACCCAGTACAGTGAGTGAAGTATAACAAATGTATCATCCAACTATTCTACTCAAACCCAGTACAGTGAGTGAAGTATAACAAATGTATCATCCAACTCCTCTACTCAAACCCAGTACAGTGAGTGAAGTATAACAAATGTATCATCCAACTCTTCTACTCAAACCAGTACAGTGAGTGAAGTATAACAAATGTATCATCCAACTATTCTACTCAAACCCAGTACAGTGAGTGAAGTATAACAAATGTATCATCCAACTCTCCTACTCAAGCGCAAAGAAATCATTCAGAAATATCATATCAAATATTTAGTAATCAACAATTTCAACAGGCAAAATTAATTTGATTAATACATGTGCTCGCTGATTGGATGATTGTGTTCATGCTAAATCCAAGAAGTGGTTCTCTGGATGCTCCTGTTGCGAATTCGAGAATTCTCTATATTGTGACCTGCCCTTGTCTTCCAACTAAAAAGACAGAAATAGGAAAATCAGTAGTGAGGTTCGCACATGACGTAATATTTTAGATGCTTTACTATGACGCAATATTTCAAATGTCATTATTAATGTCAAGATATAAAAAAACCAATTTACAAATGAGATGATTCCAGTGAAAACCAATACGAGCACAAATGAACTTTTGTTACACTGTCAAGGCGGAGAACGGAATTAATCCGAATAATGGACCATGTAGATGAAACATTTTCTCGATTACTACTGTTTTGATTCTGATAAATTTGGTTACGGTACACACGTGTTTATGGAGATGTCATTGTGAATAGATGTAGTCATAAATGATTTATAACGTTACTTTATGTATTCTTAAAAGTCAAAATGCATCCCACAACTTACCGTAGATTTCTCTCAGGTATTGCACAAAATGGCGATACGCATTTACTTCTAGTACTCGCCGGCGTGTTACCTTCTTGTGCAAAGACGACCTTAAATAGGTGTAACAAACGGTTGACGGTCATCAGGTATGTTGATGAACTTGACCGGGAAAGATATCTAACAGTTTTTTTTATGGTGTGATGAGCTGAAATAAAAGGAAAAAGTAGTTGCTGCATCCCTAAATTTTAACCAATAAACCAGAAGGAAATCAGTTAAACTGTGAATTTGTAACGTTTAAAATTACATGTCAAGATTTTCTTTAGATGTCATCCGTCAGCATTATGACGAAGACACTAAAAGTGAGATACTTGATAAATTCTAGTTCTTTCCAGTCCTGATTTAAATCACGATATTGTATCACCTTCTTCAGTTTTGAATGACACTGTCAAGGAAATCGGCAACTGGCCTTCCTTGTATGACACTCAGTCTTACCAAAGCAAAAATAATAACGTCAAACAAGTTGAAAACGTTCTATTTATGTTCAAAAGAACAAATACTGATATTTTTCTAAGTCAATATATTGTTTTCTTTTAGAATGAATGTTATGATGTTTAACGGCGAATAGCATAATCATAGCCAATTTCTTTCACAAAACGACATAATCGCTGAATACTAACGCATTCATTAGCAGATGTAGCAATTTCTAGAACATGTTTGCCTGAAAATCATGTTTATTTTTAAATTATTTTTCTTGAGACACTAAGGTTCATGTAAACGATTCCTTATTTTCTGTTCAAAGATGTAACCAATCAACACTTTGGCATATAAATAATGATGACGTGCTATGCATTCGTCTTCAATTTTCAGCATTATCTGTTGATCTTCGTAAATGAGCATATTCACTTTAAACTCTGTAACGAAGACAACGAAGAACTCTTTCTAGGACCTCCCAGATCACGAGTACATTCTCCATGGAAGTTAACATCCAGGAAAAACCTGTTTTCTTGGAACTGAATTTCCTCCATACTGTCGGTAAACAGCGTTTGTCTTCTGATAAAAATCGCATGTTTCACTATCTACAGTCTCATTCCGTTTACACGTCCGGTGGACGACTTTGCAAAAAAAAGCTTCTGATAGCACTGCAAAATGGTTATTGGTTCAGGTATTTCATCTCTATATATGAACAGAGCGAAGTGATTCATATGGATTATTTTCAACTCTATTGCAGATGAATAAGGAACTTGACTGTAATACGTTGCATACAATACAGAAACACTTATATTTATGAGAGGGTTAGAAGTCAAATTAAAATAAAATATCTGTTTAGTTGTTTTCATGGTTGTACGATGTTTGGGGAGATTCTAAACACAAAGCAGTTACAAGATTATCTCCATGAGAAGCATACTTTTATTTTGGTTTGTTTCTAAATAAATAAAGATAAATAATTATAAAGCATAATTTTGGTTTGTTTCTAAAAAAATAATCGAGATAAAGGTTCTGACTTCCTTTTCACAGGTAAGAGAAATGTACCTAGCCTTCGTTTAGATAATGTTTTCTATGTGCCTCAACACGTTGATTATTTTTATAAGAAACATATTTATTATTATTATTATTATTATTATTATTATTATTATTATTATTATTATTATTATTATTATTATTATTATTATTATTATTATTATTTCTCCATTACGACCATCAGAATACAATTTTGTTTTGGATACAGATTTATTTGTTACCATTAAGATATTTGCAGCGTAATTTTCTTCACGTTTATTTTATGATGAGTTCGTATTTAAAACAAATAGCCAAAATAATTCAACTGAACGAATAAATTCCTCACAGAAATTCTGCATTTTTCTTTCTATTTCTTAATTTCTAATGGAATATTAAATGGTATTCACTTGTGACGTTTCATGAATATGTAGTCAATAATGGGCGACAGTCGGCAATTCATTTTAAAATGCAAGTGTGCAAAGATGCATTGCAAAAAACTAAAGTATACAGTTATTAGAAAAAGTTACTTGATATGTAATCCTAAGGTTCATGAATATTTTAGGAAAATGTGCATATGTACATACTGCATTTCATGACTAGCATAATAATGGTTAAAAAATATGTATATGGACAAATCTGATCTTTTGGTGTTCTAACCTTTAGGTAGCTATCTACTAGCGTAAACGTGCATATTGTGAATTCACGTTCTCCAGCACTTTTCACAATGGATGACCCTTAAGATGAATTTGACTCGTCTTGTTCTTGTACTGAGTTCTCTTCTTTTGGACTCAAAAATTCCCATTCAGGAATTCCCAATTGTTAAAATAGGAATCTTTTGTATTGAAGGCTATGCCATTAACTATTCGAGTTTTGTGTGCATGTGTGTGCGTGCGTGCGTGCCCGTGTGCGTGTGCGTATGCGTGCGCATAAGTTGCGCGCATACATGTGTGTGTGTGTGTGTGTGTGTGAGAGAGAGAGAGAGAGAGAGAGAGAGAGAGAGAGAGAGAATTATGAAAATTCGTAAATGTCCACCAAACACACCTAGTGATTGAATACAAGAGATAAGAATGCAATATTTCTTTTACAATGTTATACTTCAGCTTGACCCTCAAATATTCTACGTTTTATTATATGCTACAAAACAAGAAAGGGAAATATTTATTAATATAAATATATTTTGATCCTGATTATTATTCACCAAAGCATGGAATGAACGTCACCAATGGAGCCACAGACGGCCAGAAAAACTCGTTTTATTCCATCCACCTTTAGGTTAGAGAAATGCATTGTTTTGACACAGAATGTGATGTTGTTTGTCTTCATCATAAGCATTATGCCATAGGGAGGTATTGGAAAGAAATGCGCTTCCTTCAATACATATGTTAAGGTACATAACAGCACAGCAAAGAACAATAAAAATACATTACGACCGTATTATATCTTAATATACAACACAATTCAATGAAATATAATAAAATTCAGTATAACTGCAATGTATTCTTAAACTAATTAATGGTGGAGGAAGAAACCGAGAAATCCGCGGAAAGAACCACCGACCCATGAGAAGCTACTGGCAAGCTTTCTCACATATCCATATTCGCCGAATCTTAGACTCAAAACCACGCAGACAGAGGTGAGATGGTAGTGATGCACTCGGGGCCCCACTAAATAGCTAATATGTTGTCAATTAGGGCTGTAATTGTAATAAATAGCTAATAGGTTATCAGTTATGGCTGTAATTGTACTAAATAGCCAATAGGTTGCCAGTTATGGCTGTAATTGTACTAAATAGCTAATAGATTGTCAGTTATGGCTGTAATTGTACTAAATAGATTGATTGAAGAGAGTAGGATTATTACGACCAGAGCTAAGGGAAATAGTTCATATCTCTTCAGATTGCAGGGCATGTGTACCATAAATCTTAAAAGAATGGCTTTACTATGTCCACATCATCAAATACTTATACCATTACTACAAAAAGTTCGGGCTGTAGAGGAGGACGAAATGCAAATGCATAATTGACGTGATTAAACCTTATCTTGGCTGTTTTGATGTCCCCTCCCCCTCCTCCAATAACAATCAGTTAACACTTGACGGTTTACTCGCATAATGTTTACTGCAGAAAAGGTTCATGGCGGTCAAGTAGTAGAATGTTTACAACCAAAAAGGTCTATTAAATTGAAATACACAATACATATATGTGACTATATTCTGGATATTATCATTTTCAGCAAGAGAAAGCAACTGTGGAAAAATATCTCTAAATTATTTATCCAAGTGCGAAGTTTCTTTCCGTGTGCGTTGATAGAGTAAATCCGACAAGAGAGAACAAAAACATCAGAAGGCAGATCTGTCGACAAAGGTGCCTCTTATATCCACATGATGGTTCTACCAGACACCTAAACAAAATCTCCCTACTTTTAATTTGTTGGTTTAAAGTTTAATACTTGGTTTGGGATATATATTTGATTGAATAATTGAAGAGAACTGGACACCTTAAACATAAGCATCTGGCTTGAAGTGTTGATACAAACAAGGAAGAAACTGGTGCTTCTCAACATTAAAACAGAGAATCCGGTGTCTCGCCTTATTTAACGTAGTTCTTGTACCTAAATGTCTTGGAAAATCTGGAATAAACCACTCTCACATTGATGCCGCATCATCGTACCGCATTCACCGCCAGAACAGTGATACAATATTATTCAGTGCTGATGATTAAAAACGTCAAGTATTTTTAAAGAGACGAGATAACAGTTTAAAATTAAAAAAAATTGAAGCCAATAATCGGAATGAATTGTAGCTCTGTACACAATCCAACTTAATCATAAATCATGACTGAACTGGTCATGCTTCCACAAAAATACAGATATTATTATGGAAACATCTGTTTGATAACGTATTCCTTACAATAATGTCATGAAGACTTTACAAAGTGTATTAATCTGCCACTTCCTAATACTTTTCAAAAAGACTTGATCTATACAAGACTTATCAGCTCTATATTATATACTGAACTTTTTCTAGAATCGAAGTTTAAACGAGTAAACACAATGGGGACAAAGAACCATGTCCAAGTCTGAAATGTAAGGCAGTTTCAATTAATTTTTTCCAGATCACAAAGTATTCGTCCTTGTTGTAGGCACTCAATCTAATTTGCATGGCATGATGGGTTAAACAGAGTTATACTAGTCACATGTGAAAATATAGAAATGAAAAAATATGAAAATTATTTAACAAATAAGTCTCTATATTTAACACATAATTTTCTGAGAAAGGTGGAAATAAATGAAGCAGCGTTGATTTATCTACTTGCCAATTCGTCATAAAAAATATTCGTACATCACTGTAATGTGGCAAATTTTGAAGATTTATTTAAACCTAAGGTTGAATAAATTGTGCTTTGAAGTTATCGTAGTCAAGTGAGAAAGATCTTGAGAAAGTTCACTGATATTTATCTATTTCATCTCTGAAACATAAAAAGGTCTAGGTTTAAGCTTCAGTAGCATTTTCCGAGTTGTTTTAACGGTAGTGACATACGGTGCATTAGAACTCTGACCGACTCGGTTCATAGACGGCAGCTCGTCACAAAATTGATTTTCAAAGAAAAACTAATCGCAACAGGTTCTTAGGCTTTCACAATCTGATGAAAGACATGATTTTTTGGAAAGAATTTTATGAACCATTATTTCCGATTGGTCAGGGAAATTAAGGGCGTACACTGTGGAAGCCTGAGAATTTAAGAATACCAAATTGCTCAAAAATTATTTAGTTCGACTCTTGCCTTGTGAGAGGTCAAAGGTCCAACTCCTTGGGGAACTGGAGAATAGTGTTTTTCCTCTTAGAAAAGGGGCAGACAGCTGTCTTAAAAAGGAAGACAGGCTATACGCTAGGACACGGTTGTGTGGAAAGAAACGGCATTAAGGAAACAGCTTTATATTCCAGAGAGAGAGAGAGAGAGAGAGAGAGAGAGAGAGAGAGAGAGAGAGAGAGAGAGAGAGAGAGAGAGAGAGAGAGAGAATCAGGAGTCAAAAGAGCGGAATAGTCCAGTGTCAGAAGGGGACCAAAAAGCGCGTACATTAGATGTAGAAACAAGAGGACAGAGACATCAGGTGATGCTGTCAAAGTGTGGGAATTGCACTCATGAATTAAATACTAGTTCTATGATGTAAATGTAACACTGCAACTAGATTTTATCATGGCAAATCTGTTGGATTGAAAATAAAATTTTGGTTATGTATTAATTGATTAAATTCATTGCTAGTACAGCTTTTGAATTTAAAGTTAAATTTTAGATATGTATTAATAATTGATTATATTAATGTTATTTATTGGTAAAGGGAGTTTATAGTAGTTTATTTTTTATTTTCTTTTAATAGCTTGCTCAGCTATTTCTTAACTTTCCTTCTATCCGTCCACACTGGGCAATAACACCATGTTAGGTCATTCCCTAGTTAACGATAGCCAAATCAATTAAGGGGGCTTTTAATGTTTTAAACCACCACCACCCCGTTACAATCACTGAACTTGTGACTGGGCTGATATTCACTAGGACTGGACGTAAGCGGACTTATAACACAATTTGGTATACTTTAGCGTAATAAGCTATAAGGTATATATATATATATATATATATATATATATATATATATATATATATATATATATATATATATATATATATATATATATATATATCACTGTGAGATCTTGGTCTCCAGGAATGTATTCCAATCATGAGCGTAATCAACATCTTTAGGAAAAATTGTACATGCAGTTACGAAAATAGGAAATGTGACAGGATTTGAATATTCATGCCTGCATCATGGTTCACTACGTACACTCCGATAATTGACTATACAGGATTTGAATATTCATACATGCATCGTGGCTTACTACGTAAACACTTATGATTGACTATACAGGATTTGAATATTCATTCCTGTATTATGGCTTACTACGTAAACACTTATAATTGACTATACAGGATTTGAATATTCATGTCTGCATCATGGCTTACTACATAAACACTTATAATTGACTATACAGGATTTGAATATTCATTTCTGCATCATGACTTACTACGTAACTCCGATAATTGATTTTACAGGATTTGAATATTCATTCCTGCATCATGGCTTACTACGTAAACGCCGATAATTGACTATACAGGATTTGAATATTCATGTCTACATCATGGCTTACTACGTAAACGCCGATAATTGACTATAGAGGATTCATCTAGACTGCATAGCATGTAGTTTTCTATTACATGTGACTTACATTATTCTGGTTACTTTAATTATTTTTGTTTTTATATTGTTTCGTTCACCATTTATAATTAAACTGTGGGAAATTGGATATCTTGCAATTTACACGAATTAGTTTATTCATGTTCAGTTTTAAAGTTTCATAATTAATATTTGCGATGCTGTGATTTCGATTAGAGAGGAGAAAATAGTTATGCTGAGAGAATGAATACGCAAAAATGTGAATGTTGAGCATTTTGTAATTTAGTAAGACGCTTGAATGAGAATATTTATCGGAAACATTCAGTTATGACGAGGTCTTGATTGATTGAGTAAAGACTGATTTACAGCGATTGAAATAGCTCTGATTCAATATTTTGGTGTGTGGTTCCGATTGTGATTATAATATTGTAAATATGGACTTCAATTGGAAGAATAAATGGAGAAGTAATACGGGTACAGTGAAGTTGTTTGTTATCTCGGGTTACATGCAGAGACCGTTGTGCGCTATCATTATAGAAAGATACGACTTTCTGCTCTGTAGCATAACCTCTGTACGTATCAATAGGTAGCAAACAAAACAGAGTAAAAATGTGTCTGGCATCATAATTTTCTTATCAATACGAACTCAGCATCAGTGTCAACTTATGATAGATGGGCATTACGAGGAAATATAGTTGAATGATATAGAGAAGTATTCTTTACAGCAGCGTCTTTATTCAACTCAAGCCATTACCCGCTATTCTGACAGTTATGCTGCCACAAAGAACAAAAACATGTTATGCGAAGTCATATTTCTTTTCTGTTGCTATTCTGCCCGGAGTTCTGTAAATATGCCAGTATTGTACCTCTACAAACCTCCACACGTGTCAAATTCCGCTCCCGTACTAAAATCCTTTTAAGATATTTTTTTCATGCCAGATTTGTGTGAGAGTGTCAACATAGTCTTGGATTTCATCATTGACCAAGGTAAGATCAGAACAACCTCTTATTTAAACTGTTTTTCGGTGTTGAGACTACTTAGCCCTATCCCAGCATATGGTCGGTTAGGGTTTAACAGTAACACACCTTGTTTCCAAAAATAAATTGTATAGTGCAGGTGTGCCACTCACCCTCCCATATGGTATGTTATGCGTTGATTTTTTTTATAAATTAAATTTAAAGATTTTGAAAGGGTTGCTCTGTTTGTAATTTATCCTATCATTATCCCAATGACGTAATCAGGAACGTGCTCCCTTCTCTTTGATCTTTGTAGCAGTGGGCCTGGTTTATATCTCTTCTTAGCTTGAATTTAGGGTCATGCTCTCATCCCTTAAGACCATTTGGTTCCAGGTCCGGTTTCTTTTCCTTGTGGCCAAAAGTTATTATTTTATCCGCGAAGTGGCTCTGCCAGAGTCCTGTTGTCCTTTGTTGTGGTAATAATGTATGCATATATTGTAAGTGTGTGTTTATTGCTAGGACCGCTCTATCTAGATCAAGTTGTATTTTAGTTTTCCTTCTTATCTAAGTCCTATTCTAAACTTTTGAATGATTATTAATGCTAAAATACAATTATTTAAATCTTATTCACTAATCTAAACTTCTTTTGGTCAATGGAGAAATTCAAGGCGTTCAGGGTGTTAACAGCGCTTACTTCCCGGTATTCATACAGGCGTCAAATTCGGCGAACAATTGTTGAATGTTTTCCAATATGGTACCAACTGAACTACGTGTGTCGATCTGTTTTTGAAAATTGAACTGTTCTTGATTACGGCTGGCTTAAGTTGGAAATTAGCAGACAAAATTAGGACAAACTAGCAGGATTGAAACTATCGAGTGGTACAAGCTCGTGTCTTTTATATAGCTGGTAAGGACATGGTAGTGACACCGTTTTCCTAAAGTTTCCTTTTTTTTGTGGTCTGGTTCCCTTTCCCTTTTATTTATGCGTTGGATTGGGGGTTGGTGTTTAATTTTGCATGGATGCTTTGTTTTGTTACTGCTAATTTTATTTGTAACGAGCCCCTGTGATCACATGAACCGATTAGTTAAGGTCGGGTCGAAACACTGCTAAGGTGATCTGTGTTAGCCAGTGAATCCTAAGAAAGTCGGGACATGGTAGCCCCAGTCACAAGTAACCTTAATTCACTACACAGTGGATAAGCCATTGGAGTTGCACCTACACATTGAAGGAGCCAGGGGACGAAGCCATTGGAGGGCGTACATATGCAGTGACGAAGCCATTGGAGGGCGTACATATGCAGTGACGAAACCATTGGAAGGCTTATATACCCGTTGAAAAAATAATTAAGTGCAAGAAATATCAATGAACATAAAATGCTCTTTAGAACTTTAAGAACAGTCAATATTATTTAAGAATGGTATAACTGCTTTGATTTATTTTCTTTTTCCCATTTTGCAATAATTTTTTTAAAAATTCATCACAATCATCTAATTAAATAATCGTAGATTTTGTGCGTCTTGTCTTTATGTTCTCCATAAGTAACATTCTAACCATCCATTCGCCCATTTTGTGACATTATATAATCAAGTTTCATATCTTCATTTAGAACACGAAACTATTCTTCTTTATTTTTCTTTCTCTCTCTCTTTATATATATATATATATATATATATATATATATATATATATATATATATATATAATTTGTTCGAAAGTTTGCTATACGTTTGTAAATGAAAGTAGAAAAAATTGATTCATATTTTTCATTCAAATTATTTTGTCGATGGCTGAGGAATAAATTTCAGATTTAAGCACGTCAGTTACGACAATCTTCCTGAATGGAAAGAACACTTGCTGGTAAATATGAACTAACGCTTCAGATGATCAATATACATGCTTCTAGAATCCATGTAACGAAATCGAAAGCAACAGTGTGGTGCTTCTGGCAAAGAGATTACAATACTTGTCAAGATGTTAAATCTCCTGCAAGATTTACCAGCAGAAAAACTTCTTGTGTGATTTGCCGGCAGATAAACCTTATATAAGTTTTACCAGCAGGGAAACCTATAAAATGTACCAGCAAGGAAACCTCTTGTATGATTTGCCAGCAAATTAATCTCCTGAAAGATTTAACAGGGAAACCTCTTGAAACATTTACCGGTAGAGAAACCATTTTTAAATGAGTCCATCCTTCATTAATGAAGGTCTGTTTACAGTAATGCGTGTTTTAATGTAAGTTCCAAACATATAACATACAGTATCTTTGGCCAATATTTCATCCAAGTTATTAAAAATGTATTAAATTACCAATGAGGTAACAAAATTTAGTAATCATTCATTTTTAAGTATTAATTGTTCAATTAATTAATTATTAATTCTATTAATTAATTAATTCTACCTTTACTTTTGTTAAAGAAAATATTGTTTATCATATGTATTACCCTATATTGCTACACGAAAAAAGAAAGAAAAGGAAATATGAAAGCGGCATATGTGTACATTGACCATGTGGCATATTACCCAACCAATAACCTACTAAAGCGCATTCTACTTAGTCATACAGTATTGGAAATTATCAAACGATATTCATCAATTTTAAAGTTTGAAGTTGCTTTTATCAAAATTGTCTGATTATGGAAAAACTAAGTTAATTTATATTTTATGCCAGGTTTGAACATCCTCTGCTTCGATTTGTAGAAAAACTTGCGAAAAATATTTGCCATTATTTCAGCAGATGCCTTCGTTTTGAGTGATATGGAATCTGCCATTTTAATCACGACTATCAAGGACTAGGTTATTATTCAGTAGTCGAGAAAATGTAATATAAATTCTAACGCAGAAAGTCAATAAATTTTGCTCCTCATACCGCCTGTTTTGAACTTTTGAGGCGTCAAGCTTCTACCAGCTACCGGAAATCAATTTATTAAATCGATGTTGACAGTGTTGAGAAACGCGTTTATTCATTACGTTGACGAAATTACAAGAGCAAGGTAAAGAAAAAAGAACAATGAATAAATAGCAAGAATGAGTTAACACACACTTTATGTGAAGCGTGGAAAGTAGGCAGTTTCACCTCGTGTTCGAATTGCATTAGATAATGAAGATAACAACAGTCCAAAACACTTGTCCTAAATACTAAACCTTGCCCAGTTACCAAATATGAAATATCATAAGAACTATTCACAAATAATAGTTATAAATGTTTCCTCTTTCAAATCATATAACATTTTTGTGATGCAAATAATCTGTTAGGTTTACTCTTTGTGACAGCGTCTAACCACCACCACCACCAACCCTGAGCCCCCTCTGTGCATCTGCAACTGTATTCATCCATGACGTTAATCTAACTTTAGACACAAAAATTAATGTAAAATCTTATATAAGAATTTTTAAAGTCTGGAAGTAAACAGTAAACGGGCCAGTGGGAAGGGTTGGTTGGGTGAAGAATATTTCCCCTGATTTGCACTAATTTTATAATCGTCTTTATTCGGTTTTCTTAGACAAAGTTTGCTTACTGGGATTGTTTCAGGTATGAATTTGTGACATTTTGTTCTGAAATATCCTTAGTAAATGCATCCAATAATCTGCGGCTCATGATGAATGCTTGTCTGTTATTTATTTATTTCACTGATAAACACCTAATAATAGAAGCTCTGAACTTAATTCATAATCAGATACAGTTTTGGCAAACAAATCTTTTTTTTAATAAATTGTTTTAAAAAGTTCTTTCTCAGAGTAAGAATCATTAAGCTAAGTCAAGACCATACCTGGTATGCATGATACGAAACATGTTTAGTGTTACAGACTTTTATTTTTTCAGAATAATGAACTTTTGACCCTCATCCAAGAATATCTTTTGTGTCTTAGTTAGCGTATAACTATTGTTTAGGATAGTTTTTTTTCTCTTCAGTCGGGCTCTAAACAAGTGACACCTTAAGTTTTTATGTTCTGACCAGTTTGAGTTGAATTTTTATTTTCTTCAAATTAATGAATTTCAAGTGATTCTTTCCCACCTAAATACGTAAGTGCTCCTACAAAATTCTTGCAAAAAGGCCTTCACTGGAATTGACACGGAATTAAAAACTGGATTAATATTTTCAGTTGTCACATCGATACTTTGAAGGTTACAACAGATTTCATTGACTTCCATTTTGAATTTCATCGGGATTCGAACTCATATTCATTCAGGACCTTTTATTACTGGAACTTCTATTTTCGATTCTTGGATTATTTTCGGATTTTAGTCGTAAAACCTTCAGTTCTTTTTTTTAAACATTTTTCACTTCGTATTCTGGGAAGTAAAATATTTATTAAATTTTACAAAGCTTGTTATCTTCACTCTTTTATTTTAAGAGCCTAGACTCAGCATAAAATTGGGTGCTTGTCCTTGGGATATATGAAATTTGGCTAAAATATTTCAGAAAACTTTTTTAAAATTTTATATCTCTAGCTTTTGATATTTTAAAACCCCAAGCACTATTGTTAATTTAGAAATCTTTAGTTATATTAACAGTTTTTTTACAATGTCATCAAAAGTGGAGATCTTTCTTTGAAATCCTACCCAGGAACAATTAGAATTAGAGTTATGAAACCTTGAACTTCAGTAAGATAAAGAGGAAAAAACAAATGCAAATGCAGTTTCAGAATGAAGAAAAACAAACCAATGCTATTGGAGAGAGAGAGAGAGAGAGAGAGAGAGAGAGAGAGAGAGAGAGAGAGAGAGAGAGAGAGAGAGAGAGAGAGAGAGAGAGAGAGAGAGAGAGAGAGAGAGAGAGAGAGAGATGCAGTTACAGAAAGAAGAGAAACAAATGCACTTACATAAAGAAGACAAACAAATGTTATTGGAAAAAGAGAGAAAAAGTGCAGCTACAGAAAGAAGAGAGACAAATGCAGTTGCAATTGGTTGTTGTTGTTGTTGTTATAGGGATTAACGCCATTTTTCAGCACAAGATAGGCTATACATGGCGGCCAGTATTAATGGTGGAGGAAGAACCCAGGAAAATCCCGGGAAGAACCATCGACCCACGAGAAGCTACTGGCAGGCTTTATCACTTACCCACGTTAGCCGAGTCTACGCAGACAGAGGTGAGATGGCAGTGATATGTAACGGTCAGAGCTTTAGACCACTCGGCCGATCGGGGACCCAGATGAAATTGGAGAAAGAAGACAAAAACACAGATGCAAAAATGCAAAGAAAGAAGAAAGAAAGGGAACATCAATTTAGATTAAGAGAATTAGAGGTATCAGGTGAAAAGCACATTGCGACTTCATATACAAATTCAAATTTTGATGTTACTAAGAATATCAGGTTAGTACTCCGTTTTAAAGACAAAGAAGTAGACAAAAAGTTTCCTCAGTTTGAAAACAATTGCTGAAAATTTTAAATGGCCAAGGGAGCATGGACTCTATTATTACAAATGCGTACTTACCGGTAAAGCTAGAGATATTTACAATTAACTGTCACTACAGCAAAGTGCTGTATATGATGTGCTTAAGTTAGTCCCTGTGGGATGTTTTTGACTTATAAATGATTATCAACCAACTATTTATGTGTGTGTGTGTTTGTGTGTGTGTGTGTATGTGTGTGTGTGTGCGAGTGATTTATATTTTTAACTTAGCTTCAACAACTTTTCAGTCATATCGCTACGGTGTCAGCAGTGTAACAGTTTATAGTGATGTCTAGCACTTGGGCATCATGCTGCTGACATGATTTAATTTTAATTTTTAATTTAATTTATCACTGGTTAGTATGTGTTTGTATAACTAATTAGAGTATGTTGGCAAATAAAAATCCTGACGAGTGTGTGTGTGTGTGTGCGTGTGTGTGCGCGCGTATTGGATTTTTCACGTAGCTTTAACAATTTTTCAGTTATAACGCTACGATATTTGCAATTATCACAGATGAGGGCTCCAGACCAGAACTACTTTGCAGGATTGCCCAGAGACCAGCAGCAATAACAAGGTTGAGACCAATATTAAAATATACCAACAGAGCTTTTGGGTCCAAAATAAAGATTATGCGCTTGATTGTCATGTCCATCTTTTCTGTATGCTTGTGAATCATGGACGCTCACATCAGATTTACAAAGAAGGATTCAAACCTTCGAAATGAGATGCTACCGCAAGATCTTGGGCATCTCATTGACCATATAACCAACGAAGAAATCCACAACAGCATCTAACGAGCCATCTGATTCTTTAAAAACCTCTTGACCACTGTAAAAAAAGCGCAAACTAAAGTGATACGGTCTTGTCTTAATATCTTCTGGACTGGCAAAAACAATCTTGCAAGACATATTGCGAGGGTGCAGGAAAAGAGGCAGACAAAAAAGAGGCGGGAAGACAACATTAAGGAGTGGACAGGCATGGGATTTTAGATTCCCAAAGAACAGTAGAGAAGAAGGAAAGGAGAAAATTGGTTGTAACGTCAGCTGTGTTGCCCCAACGACCTCTTCTTTTACGGGACTGATGAAGATAATGATAAAGTATAACATTTTTCAGTTATTTCGCTACGATCCTTGCAGTGTGGAAGTTTATGGTGATGTGTAGCACTGGGGTTTCATTCTGCAGACATGTAGAATGATGTTCTACCCAGTCACATGATCCTGATACTAGACCAAACATTCATAACAAAAACCTCTTAATGTTAAGCGCGTAGCGATGAATTAATTAGCAATATTTTTATAAGTCTATGGTATGACTCGGCCTGGGTTTAAACCTGCGACCTCCCACATCAGAGACGGACGCTCTAAGCACTAAGCCACCGGAGAGTCAAAGTCCTGACGCAATGTAAATAACTTCTTAACATCAATAAACAACACTTCTATCTAGAAACATACTTTTAAAAATGAAAAAGCAATAAAAAAAGCTTTACAGTCTCTGCCCCCCCCCAACATGATTCCGACAGAAATGCATTCAATATAGGCACTGTAGATTATAATATGAAAGTGCTTCAATATATCGGTGCTTGCTATGTTTAGCCCTGCACATTCTAGTGGCAGGCCAGTCACAGCTAATGACCCTGCAAACGCCGAGATAGACAATGTACGGTGTCTTTATGACCTGTAGATACCAAGATAGACGGTACAGTGCCCTAAGGATATATGTTTGGAATAAATTGACTCGAAAATCTGGCGACGTTGTTAACAAGCTAGATGTTTGAAATTGGTTTTATTTGTTGTAGACGTACAATGAAGTAGTTGTACTTAAATTTATTAGTCCGTAGGACAAAAAAAAACTACCTTTTGCTGTTCACCTTTCTTCTAAATCCAGCTCGAATTTCTCAGTATTACTGCATTATTATTATTATACGGATAATTTCGCAGACAGAAATTCCAGTCTGCTTGAATATCGGCTTACTGGTCCTGAGAAAAAAGTTGTTTGAGAGTTAAAATGAGTTTTGTTTTTCTCAGGTTTGGAAATCTTCTGAATGTATGAAAGTAGCATTACAATGCTTATTACGAATGAAGTTCTATCAAATCTTATGTCTTTTGTAACAACAAGGGGGTCAGTCACATAGACGTGAAAACGCAATTAAGGATACCCCACTACTTTAGTATCTTAGTGTTGCTACAAAAATTTGTGTAAATGAGAGAGAGAGAGAGAGAGAGAGAGAGAGAGAGAGAGAGAGAGAGAGAGAGAGAGAGAGAGAGAGAGAGAGAGAGAGAGAGAGAGCATTTCGCCTTTTAATCAATTACTTTTTAGTAATAGAAATGAAGAATCTTCGTCTTTAGATAAATTTTCAAGTTTTATTGGTGAAATCGGTTCAAAGAATTAAATTAGTATCAACATATTTAGACTGACACATTCCGTACCAATGGACTATAATTTTAATTCAAAACAATAAAAAAAAATAAACTGTTGTTTGTCTAGTTCAATAAAAGTCATTGTTTGTGATTGAATATGATATTTTTAATTCATTTTTAGGAAACCATAAAACAGATTTCATGTATGATGAATTTGTAGATTCTAGAATACTTCAATACAGTCTCACCTAAAAAGACAATTTTGTGAAGTGCAATATTTTACATTTTTCCAATATATCCCATCGTTGTTGATTTATAGTTTTGTTCTTCGATTGAATGGTCGAAGTTTATAATATTTCTGATAAATATTTATAAAACGCATTGCATAGCTACTTGAAAATAAAATCTAATAAAATTAAATTAATAAATTTTAAAAACTCAACACTTAAAAATTCAAGGATGTGATGATGAATGTGGCAAATCAGTCTGACTTTAATTATGTTAAAATGCTCAATAAACATATTATCGAAGGTTTCTTCGCCTTGGTCTGCCTTGAAGTCAGTAGCCGCATTATTTGTGAAAGGTCAATTTGCCGTTGTTCTATTTGATAGCTTTTGAGAGTAGGATCCTTGAAAATTATTGCAGTCCTTTGGTTCATTTTAGGCTTTATTGTTTTTGCCACGTGAACATTAAAGGACAGATGTTCGAGATCAGGGATCGGCTTCCCCTGAGATATTGCTTTCCACTGGGAAGAAAAATCTTTTCAGCTTGTCACACATTTATACAAAAATTTATTAAATCATTGGGTTAGAGCGACCTTCAAGGGGACACCGTGTTCCAATCGTAACAATATTTTGTTCATTCTGAGTGTCTTTATTGACTAGACTGTAATAAAATTATGAACTTTTATCTTGGCAACAGAGTAATTTATTTTAGTTCAGCTCTCATCTTAGGCCAGTATCATTGTCGAAATGCCACTAGAGTGAAATGAAAGTATTTTTAAGGAAACTGCAGAACTTCCACTTCGCTTAATATTTTTTTTTATTCAGTATCTCGATATTGACTGCTGAAAAACTACACATTGAAATAAGAAATAAAGAAGTATATTTTAGACGTTTTATTGACCATACATGGTACATTCTCTCTCTCTCTCTCTCTCTCTCTCTCTCTCTCTCTCTCTCTCTCTCTCTCTCTCTCTCTCTCTCTCTCTCTCTCTCTCTCTCTCTCTCTCTCTCTTTCTCTCTCTCTCTCGGTATATGTGTGTGTGTGTGTGTGTGTGTGTGTGTTTTCAAGGGCACATAACTACAACAGTCGATTGCACAAATACAAGATCAAAATAAGTATAAGGTATATGTACAGAAACGATATAATTAGAGCGAAGAAAGCTAAATGATGATGTAAGAAATCGGTCAGCAAAGAAAACTTTGGGGGATCTGGAGCGCTGTCGATAACTATTCATTTTGCTGACCAAGTATTTTATTGAACTGGCGATCACATAGAACAAGCAAATGTTTTGTTCTAAGGTAGTTGAACAGGCTTGTGTTGTGATTAATACAAAAAAATACAATTAAATAAAAAATAATGTAAATTGTAGAAATTGGTAACTTATCAGTGCAGCGATAGTTGACACATTTTTGCAGTACAAGCTCTGACTAGCTAAGGTCCTTTTAAACTTTACCATTAACAAATTTGAACCATAACTTTGAAAAATATTTGCACCATAGCTACTTTTGTTTGTCTCGCGTTTATTTCTGCTGTGTTAACTTTTATTGTTAGTTACACTAACTCACTTAATGTCTATGAAACAATCACCGTCCATTACAAAATTTCCCAGTCAATCTCAGACTGCCTTGATGAAAGGATTCATTTAGACTTCCATATGCACCATTATTCTGAAAAAAGTACCCTTTATCAGTACTTAGTTTGAATGGAATTGCTATCAGGGTGGATCTCAATAGGATTTATGCAAGTAGTTGTTTGTTCTTTATTCCTTTTGACAGTGCTCATATATAGAAAAGTGTAGTAACTTTTACTGGTTTATTTACTATGTGGATTGGGTGTAGATATTCTGTGAATTTTTGTTTTGCTCTACTCTAGCTGTAGATTAATTTGGTAGCAACTATTTAATACAATATTTTCTTTAGTACAAATTCAGCTTAACTACAAAAGGTCTGATAAGAAATATTTAGTCATTTTACATTTTTTAAACACTTAATTCATTTTTCAGAATCTAATTCATTTTTGAAATCATTATGTATCGTTAATATAGGTCGCTTTCGTTTTGGCATTGACATTATTTGCCCCTTTCAATCACAATTAAAGCATTTTTTAAAATTTTCTTTTACAACCCAAACAGGTACTCTGTCTAATTAAAAGAGGGATTCCTAAACTATCACCTTTCTAGAAAAAATCCCCCTCCCCTACCCCCACCCAAAAAACAACAGGGTGTGTAACTAAAATAGTTTTGAGGAAAAGATCTTGAAAATCCAGTATTGGATAGCTATAATTAT
Organism: Potamilus streckersoni; assembly: GCA_016746295.1. Lineage (NCBI taxonomy): Eukaryota > Metazoa > Mollusca > Bivalvia > Unionida > Unionidae > Potamilus > Potamilus streckersoni. Next base: position 612,242 of record JAEAOA010000291.1, read on the forward strand.
AGCTCTAATTATGTGTATTATTTATTCAAGTCTTCAGCAGCAGTACATATATTAAATAATGGGGGGACATGACCCTGTGGAATGCCTTTGGATGTTTGTAGGACGATACTTTTTTAGTGTGTATAATCCCGTCTGAAATTTATGAGTAATACCCGCTGTGTTTAACTTTTGTATGGAATGTCTTGTCTTTAACTTCTGACAGGATAGCTTAACATGGATAAACTTAGTATATACATTTTTATAAGTTATATATTCTTCATTGGAATTTCATAAAATGCTGAGTGAAGACTCGCAATAAAATGTTATTCTTGATTTGAAATCCAGTGCATTATTTCTCTGCTTTACAGTTATTGCTGACGTTGAAGACTCTTAAAATTTAGATATCATTTTACAAACTTACAAAAAAAAATGTGAATTTGTAATATTGTTGCAGTGGTCACCTTGAAAGGGCAATTCCTGAAAGTTTATTTAAGTTTAGCAAACATAAACTGTAATTACCTGAAATTATAGGACGTAAACATTTATTTTCCCCAATTATTTCTTAATCAGAATAATCCATAAGATGGCGTCTATTAAAAAAGATTTATGTAACGTCCCACCTAGTTTTAAATCTAAGAAACATATATCTATATTAAGCACACTCTATCCACGGTTGGAAAAACGACAATGATCTTTTATTGCCAGCAGCTGAAAATCGATTCTTTGGTAATGAATAGGAATCTGTTTTAGTTACACAGTTCCGGCTTCTATAATCCGTTCACATGCGGAAAGTTTTATCTGGTTTCGAAACAAGTATACATGGTGAACTTCAGTCACTTTTACTAGGCTCTAATAAATCATTTTCCAACAAATGCTTAATTTTTTTCAAGATTCCTCTTATAGAGTATTCAACCTGTCTTTGTGTTGTTTCATAGGTTTGGAATTCACAATGTCAACGTCATGGCAACAATTTTTAGTTCTCTTAGAAATATAAGGAAATAAGTGCTCATATCTAAATAATAACTGTTTAATTTTAATATTGTCTTGTTACTGCAAATGTGATAGCTATGTCACTAAAAAATCAACAGAGATCAATTGCATTCCTTCACTTAAATCCTCAGTAAGTTGGACAGGTACAACTAAGTTAATTATATACTGAACTGGCTATCTTTCTCAATATACTCCTGTTTATGTGGCAAGGTTGTTTTTGTTTTCGCCTCTCAGCAGTATTTATGGTGTAATTTAAATCATTTAATTTCTTTTCAACTATGTAGGGACCATAATAAATGGTCTGAAAAGTAGTTTGTGGAATGGGCAAGAGAGCCATAATTCTATCAACAGGCTGAATTTGATGCAATCAGAAATTATGTATCTTTTCGTCTTGCAACAGGTACGATAAGAAGTCCTGATCAACCTTATCAGAAGCTTACATTTGATAAGTTGTGTCAAACTGAAATTAGAAGGGTTCATATTAAGGTGAAATACTTTTTTACCAGAAGACTGCTGAGTGGAAGACTTGCTTAAAAAAAAAATTATTACGAACTAAAAAATACTCGTCAGCAGTACAAGCAGCATTTTCCAAGGTTTCATTCTTATCAACATAAGTCCTAATGTCACTATGGACACAGTTCTTGAACTCTTCAAGTAATACAAATTGTCTGAGACTTTCAGTCTTGATCCATTTTCTTGGCTTAACAGAATCTATCAAATAACAACTCTTTTTCTCTTACAAATTCAACACGAGTTTGTCCAGCTTCTTTTTATAGTTCTTGAAATTTTACGATATATATATATATATATATATATATATATATATATATATATATATATATATATATATATATATATATATATATATATATATATATATATATATACATAATTCGTGCGTGTGTGTGTGTGTGTGTTTGGGGTATTTTGCACAGCAGAAATAAGCCCTACCAGACGTTCGATTTTAAGCGTAAGGTAGTCTTATGTAAAGTTATATTTGACAATCGTCCTTTAATCTAATTTTTAAGCTGTGCAAAACGGTCAATGCAAAACCTAAGATAATTGTTAACAGGTTTCGCAAATTGTGTCAGGAATAAAGTCAGGTGTGTTTAAATCTACATCCAAACCTGACTTCATTCTAATTTGTTTTCTTCCGTTAGATGACTATTTCTGGAATCCTACAATAAAATGCCTCATCTTTGAGATCTCTATAAAATCCGATAGAAAAATTGATAGGCACGGCCGATAATAATGTGTTGCAACAGTAATACATTGTTTTGTCGAGATGGTACAAGATAACTTGCTTGCAAACATCCCAGGCGATGGGTTGGCTGTCTTAAGCATAATGTACGTCGGTTCTTTACGACAGACATTGAAATCGAGACTGTGCAATTCTGTCCATCTCAACACGAACAATTGTCTCAAAAAATTGTCTTTGACAATTTGGTAGTCCTGGCAAGTAACAAGCAACTATCGAACAGAACAAAATAAAGTTATGTTTCATTTAGAAAGGCGGAAATTTGATTACTTCCTCATTATAAATGTCTGATTTCCAAACTTTAAGACCATTTCGTTGGGGTTTTTATTTGTTTCGCATGATTAAATCGTCCTTTCTAGAAAGGATGAAAAATAGTGTGGAAAAGAAAATTGTGTTGTCTTTATTTTATGAAAAGCGTGAAATAAAATATAAAAAAATCCGAACAGCTGGATGAATGATCTTCTATTATGTTTTCCGTAAATTTTGTCCTCCTGCCTGTGAGAGCATATCTAGACAGTCTGGGCGTAGGTATTCGCTTAACTTCAGCTTACACAGTTCATCTGCAGTAATGGAATTACATGTCATTTACACAACTCCATGCAGCAGAACTAAATACGACAACCAGGTATTATGACGCAAGTCCAGAAATATAACCTTGACGAATGATTTTTATTTCAAAGGCACGTGTATTTTTTAAGGTGAAGAATGAAGTCATACTCTCTTATCATGAATTTATTTTAACAAACACTACTGTAGTCTACGACGCATTATATAAAACAGTCTTCATTACGTGCATGCACATTCCACATTTTGGTGTCAGTGATAACAGGGCGGATTTTATCCACATAGGCACGTCTGATGTTCTGATATCCCGCAATGTGCAGTAGCAACCGCTTAATTCCTTCCGTTTCTTAATCTGTCTTTAAAGAAAAACTAAACCATTTTCATTAGTTTGAATTCCATAGAGCATGTCTATCACAGTCTTCTAATGGTTTTATCAATTATAAAATATCCATATCGAAGGCTGAAAACTTACTGTCAGAATGCACTCATTTTAAATATCGATTCCAAATAATGAGACATACTTTATGGATTTTCATTTTGTGAAATAAATCAAGAAAACTAAAAGTCCTAAAAGTGTCAATTAATGAATTTTGCCAGCCGCTAATGTATTATTTGTCCATGTAATTGACACTTAGAGATAAAAGTCAGGTCTACTTTGATAATGGAGATCTTTGATTGCATATAATCTTCTAGCCTATTGCTGTATGACTCAGGCTAAAGAAATTATCCGAGGGCACACTTTTACATGCACTGGAACTAACAAATTCTAATGATATCAAATTTTTCACTCAGATACAGTCACTAACAAGGCAACGTGTTTATTAACCATCCTTATTTGGAAAGAAAATTGTTGCTTCCTGACCAATACTTAGTGTATCTTGGCAAATTAGTTCCTTTGAAACTCTCAGTGCTTTTCCATGGATATGAGAGTTATGTTGCCGTCATTAGAGATCATGTGTTTCAATGTCGAAATTAATACTCAGCGAACAAGAACATGTAAAATTTTATTTTGACAAAAATTAAGGAGTAAGAAACAATCTTTGAAATATAAGAACAATAAGTATAGTAAAGCGGACAAGGTTATAAATTGAATTGCACTAGCACATCATACTGTTGGAGACTGATCATATCTAAGGCTGTGCCAACTTTGGTACTTTTGCTTAATAAAGGAGACTTTTTTGAAGAAACAAAACATTTCGAAAAATCCAGTCCTGATATCATTAGGAATTCCTTGTCTTAATTGAAACGTATGTTTTCCCAACTTTTGAAGTTTTACATTCATTGCAGTCAGTGGAGGCAATTAAAATTAGAACCTTGTCGACATAACACTGGATGTTAAAGGCTTGGTTCAAAGAACAAACGGTTAATTTCGGATGTGACGCACCTGGCCATCTACACTGAATCACAAATTACCTTCAGTGAATATCATATGAACAATAAGTAGACCAGGAGAGGAAGAGAGTTACGAGTGGTAATCTACAATGATTCAATATAAGTACACCTGGAGGCCTCCAAAAGATCAAACAAAATGGTTGTAATTACACGTCGGGTGCAAAGGATAAAAGGACTATGTAAATTATTCCCCTACAAGAGTTTCACTTCTACGTATGTCAAGCAGGCTAGTGGTAATCTTAAATTCTAAATGATTCATATATGTCTTATCTATCTCCAATAAGTATAGATCTACAATTTATTATTTGGACTCGTACAAAATCGTGCTTTTAAAAGAACAGGTACTTTGATCATTTTATTTGATCATTCAGCTTTCCCTGTAAATATGATAAATTAATTGACCTTAGTTTATGACCCATTGCTTTATCAGGAAAAAAGATCAGAATGACCTGCTGTTTTTATTTCTTATGAAAAGATTCAGTAAACAGGCGGTAAAGATAAACTAACATTACTGTCTAGACTTTTTTACCCTAACTACAATTACCAAGGAAAATCTTTATTTTGAAATGTATTCATTCAAGTTAAGCGTGTGTGATCTTTTTCTGTATTTCTTTTTAAAAATGCAAGAGTGTCGATAAATAACTAATTTTATACTAAACCATTTCATAAATATATATTTCAGTACATAAATATAGTAAAACTATATTCTCTCCAATGAAAGGGGTTTTAAAAATAAAAGCTTTCAAACATCTTGTGAATATTCAGACTAACAATATCTTATTACTGGAAGAACTTTCATTAGAAAAAAGAACAGTAAGACGTAACTTTTCTCAGCTTTGTTCAGCATTACTCAACTACTTTATAAAAAATAAAATAAACTACTTCTGAAATTTTGGATCTGAGTCATCCCTTGCATGCTCTATTGTTGTGTAAAGCATTTTGTCACACGTATGCTGCGCAAGGCATTTTGTCACACTGTATGTCGTGTAAGGCATTTTGTCACACGTATGCCGTGTAAGGCATTTTGTCACACGTAAGCCGTGTAAGGCATTGTGTCACACGTATGCCATGTAAGGCATTTTGTCACACGTATGCCGTGTAAGGCATTTTGTCACACGTATGCCGTGTAAAGCACTTTGTCGCACGTATGCCGTGTAAGGCATTTTGTCACACGTATGCCATGTAAGACATTTTGTCACACGTATGTCGTGTAAGGCAAACATATTGAATCTAAGGATTAAGAAGAGCACATTTCTATAGTCATTGATGTAAAGTAAATCACACAAACGTCAAACAAAGTTGTTAGAAAAAGGAAAACAACTGAAGTTAAATCAGTTGCAGAGTATTACTAGTTATCTGGAAGCAGTCAAGAAACGTGTCTGGAATATAAGGAACACTGTGAAAGCATCTGATTTGCAAGTGGATCTAGTTTATCTGGTTTGCAAGTGGATCTGATTTGCAAGTGGATATGATTTGAAAGTTGATCTAGTTTGCATGTGGATCTGGTTTGCAAGTTGATCTGTTTTGCGAAACACAGAAATCAAACTGTAGTGCTCTAGGGACACATTAACTAGAAATAGAACAAAGAGAAAATTGGTTTCGGTGTTGAAACACCGAACATTGAAACTTTGAGCCCGAAATAAGAAGTGCAAAATGGCTGGACACTTCGCACAATGCTGCAAACAAAATTACATGAACACACAAAAGGTTGCACAAAGTCGAACTATGTTAATAACATGAATGACAATGATCAAAATAATCAAGAACTTAATTACGAATACTTTGTACGGAATAGTCTAGAACGAGACCAATTTGATGTGGAGGTTAAAACATTTCCTAACTCTGGTTCTAGTTGCAATTTGAATGACTGATAATTCTGGGAATATTTAATTGAAACATATTTCCATGTAAGCTTAAAAGATATTGCCGATGTTGGTGTCCGGGTAAACATGCACAGATTTTCATGCCATCAATGGTACGGGACACATTGTTTGGTGGAGAAATTGCTCAGATACTTTGAGGTATAAAGATAGGGACAGAAATTAATTCGACAAGTATTTTATATGATGGCATGAAGAATAATTATGCAGTACTTTTCAAGGGATTAGGTAAGTGACATGATTTTCAGCTAACTATTCCAACCGATGAGGTAGTGAAACTCAATTCCCAGTTCTTGTAGAGTTTTCAGTTCAGTCTTGGAGACAAAGTAGAAACGTTGTTAATGAGCCTGAAATTATGGACATAAAAGACAAGGTTGACAGTTCAAATTCCATGGATTACTCCATTTGTAGTTGTTGCAAAGAAAATGGATGCAAAACGACTCAACAAATACGGCAACAATGAGGGAGGTTTCTAACGATCTAAATCCGAGTACAGTTGTAGAAAATACATACTTCTGCTACCAGGAACTAATCCAATGAAAATATTCCAGGCAATATTTCTGAAAATCTCCATCTACCAACTATTACATAGAAGACACGAAGTTAGGATTTTCGATAACGAAGATCAAGTGAAAAAATGTATTACGTTGTTGGCGGATTTTGGGAAAGAATGAACATTATCACCAACTTCAAGCAAACATTTAGCGAGAGGACACAATAACATAATCATTCAGTTCTTGCAAAACTGGATATGTTCCATAATTAAAACAAAATTTATATAATGAATTCAATTCTTTTATAATTTAATACAAAGTGTTCGTTAAGTATTGATAACGTAAATGTTCAATTGTCATGCAAAAATTAAAATCAAGTCCTTTCTTTTTTTTTAGATAACATTTGTTTAAAAATTTCTTATAAATTAATAATTTAGTTAACTTCAGGAAAACATTAAAGTAACTGTAAACAAACTATCAATGTAAGAAATGGTTTTCGAATAATTAAAGGAAGTATTTTACATTCTTTATGACGTACAATATGCATTCTGAGCTAGCTGCGAGGATAACATAATTTTATAAAGCTATCATTGATAAACCTGTAAGTTTAAGTTAATTCAGATCCTTGTAAACGATTTTTGTCATAAGCTCATCAAAAATGAAAAAAAAAAGTTTTAAAAGAACAAAAGTATTGGCCTAGTAACATATTCATGTTAAAGTTCTTAAATACACCACAATACAAATCAAATGTCAAATAGATCATAGTTTAATTGGGAGTGTGTTAAAAGGGTTTCACTTCTAACCCACACCTCCAAAATTCTGTTTTGCTAAAATTCAGTTTTCTAAACATTCCCTGACCAAACAGGTAGAACAACATCATCAGAACGGGTTGTACATCATCATCTGCCACGACAACTAATCAGTACTCGTTCATTTGAATAGATCTAAACAGGTTAGTATATGCTTGTTCCAACTTTTTAATAAACATTTAGAAAACATAACAGAGGACAGCATAATATCTCTAAATTTGCTAACATAATGGTATCAGTCAAACGTGTACATAGTAAAATATTATCGTTTCACAATTTGATTAATAGAACAGTTTACGTTTCATACATAATATAAAGGAAACTACAGATTTTGGTTCATTATTGATTATTTTAACTTACCTTTGATCAAATAGCTTTAATTTATTGATATTGTGAACATATAATTGGCTGTATGGTCACCCGCATGCCTTAATATGACATATTGTTTCATTTAAGGTTTTGGTTTGGAATAATTTATATATAAAACAAATTATCGCTCTTGAAAACGTACGGGATAATCACAACCACAACCACAAATGCGAACAATTTTTGCAATAAAAGTCAATCGTAGTCATTTGTTTGTGACAAATATGGCGGAAAAGCAACGCCTAGCTACGCAGTAACTCGATGCTTATATTTCATTGGTCAAAATAATTAATGTGCCTTAACTGGTGTTATATATATATATATATATATATATATATATATATATATATATATATATATATATATATATATATATATATATATATATATATATATATATATATATATATATATATATATAATTGTTTGTCTTAAAAGATTTTATTCCATTACATGTTATTGTAATGTGACATTGTATGCTAGACTTGGCCTTCTCCAAAACAGTTTTTTTCTGCTTTACCTGAGTGGCCTTTTTTCATTTATGTAAACAATTAATAATAGCTACATTATTCTCTATGTGTATGAGCTTATTATTAGGATTATTATTCAGGTAAACAAGAAGGAGTAAATATATTTATTAGTGTCAGGTTTTGGAGATTGCTTAGTGAATGTTGTAGACTATTGTGTTGTAAATAAACAAGGCTCATTAGAGTACTCTGGAAGGTTATTTTCCATTAAGGTAATGGTAGTTTGTAGAAAATGCTTATTGTGACCTGAGGTCAAGCAGAGAACTCTTATCTTGTGACTGTGAAGATTTTACCAGTCGTAATTTAACATCTATCACTTTAAGTTGTATTATGTCATGCTCATTTTGTGTTAAATTTTATTTTCTTGAAATTATTGAAGTGATTAATTTTTTCTGGAAATAAAAAGGTTTCCTGGAAAATTTCTTGGATAAAGACAATTGTTACGTTTGTAGGCTTATACAAAAGTGACAAAGAAAAGAGTGAAGCCAACAAACTTTGTAAATTCTAACAGAATAATTTATTTTCCTAGAAAACAAGGTAGAATTACGAAAAGGACGTACAGTTTGTGAATCGAATTTAAAAATATGTCTTATCACTAAAAAGTTCTAATTGAATCATATTTAGAATCCCGAAGAAGTTCCAAGATGGAAGGCGATGACGACTTTAAAAACCTATTTTGTGTTGTAGTGTCAACAGTTCCTTTTTGAATCACGAAGAATAATATTCCGGCTTTAGAATTCCGAATAATTTTCAGTAAATATCTTTGTCCAAGAATTCTGATGAACACAAGTATCTTTCAGGATGAATAAATTATTTGAAATAAAAAGTTGCATTACAATAACATGTAATGAAATAAAAATAAAATAAGAACGAATTTAAAAAAAAAACCATACAGGTATTTGAATTAACATACACGTAACACAATCACTGGAATTTAAATTGAATTCAGACCTAGAATAATATTTGTGATTCAACAAGACTATTAACACATTAGCAATTCGCAGGTTATAACAGACACATCATCGTATTCAGTTTTTGATCTTTTCGGGATATAAACTGTTGTGTGTGTTGTGTGTGTGCTGTTATTGCTGTATGTGTATGTGTGTGTGCGCGCGTGTGTGTGTGTTGATTTAGATTTTTAATGTAGGTCATATCGCTTTGACATCTGCAGATTGGCAGTTTATAGCGATATCTAGCACTGGGGCATCATACTGCAGACTTGTAGTTTGATGTGAGACCCAGTTACATTATCCTGACACCAAGCTGACATAATCTATTATTGATAAGCGCCAAACGAATTAGCTACTAGTACCATTTTTATAAATATTTGGTTCGACTCGGCCGAAGTTCGAACCCGCTACGTCACGCACCCACAACTGACTCTCTAACCACCGAGGCTACCGGAACGGTCTCTTGTTGTCTGGTGGGATATACAAAGTGAAACAATTAGCACTGTTAGGCTTTTTAGCTCTATACAAAAGGTTATATGTACGATTATTAAAACATGATGAAAGGTACATATCGACCAATGATATCAAAACGAGAAAGATAGATGGTAATGGTAATATATAACGATTACCGATCAACAGGGAATGTAAATGGTGTACGTTAATAAAGACAGATGAAAAATTATTGAAAATAAGGGAAGGTATATACATTACATAAAAATGTTCATGGTGATGGCGTAAAAGTTATAGCTTAGAATAAATGTTTACTTTTTCAGGAATTCTATAAGTGACGTTTATTAAATCAGAAAGTTCTTTCATGTCATGCACATTGTAGTACTGATTGCGTTTAGGTTGGAGGTCGAAACGCTACATCATAAAGTGCTTAACAGTGAATGGTTCATTGCAAGAAATACACTCTGGCGGGTCTTCGCCTTTTATCATGTGGAAGTAGGTTATATAAGTATGACCTATTCTCATTCTTGCAATGACTGCCTCCTCCCAGCAGATAGTTCTGTAGGAAGTAGTTCTTTATTCTAGGTTTGGCTTGATTGCATGAAGTTTATTATTCACTGCATCATTCCGTAATACCGGCAACGTTTGAAGTAAAGACGTTTTGATACAAGGTTTTAAATAGATATAAGGTATTTTAGAATCGAATGGTTCGAGGGATGGGTCATTTAGCAGCGCGATCTGCTTTTCATTACCTTTAATACCTATATGACTGTATAACCAGCAGTATACTATATTGTGGGAAGTACTCAACTCAGTATTTCTGACGAGAATATTTATGTGTTCTCCAGTTTTCTGTTGTGCAGTGACTGAAGTACTGATGGTGAGTCGATGAAGATGATGCTGTTTAAAATATCTTTTTGTTTTCGACATATTGCAGAGCAACGTCTATTGCTCTGATTTCGGCTGAAAAAAATGATGTGCCATTTGGTAAGCGAACTTGTGTGTTTTCTACTAACGAAGGCTTCATCACCTTTAACTCATCTTTTGATCCGTCAGTATTATTATTTTGTAGGAATTTTTTAAAATTCGGTGATGAGTTCATGATAAGAGTTGTGGAAGAAAGAAGGTTTTGTTTCATATATATTCCCATCTTGTAGTGTAAAAAATACTTTTGGTTGTTTAAGTAGCCAAGAAGGTGTTTCGGAGAAGAACTTTTCCTGAATATTAGAAATATCAGTTTAGGTACTGTCAAGACTGGATGGTATTCGAATGCCAAAAGAAGGTATGGCATTTAATTTTATTGATATAAGGTTTTGTATTTGGGTTGAAAAACAGCCAAACAGGCAATGTTTGACATTAGGTCTCTCTGGTCACTCTGTTAGACTTATATCATTTAGTATCCCGTACTTCCATGTCGTGACATATGCCTTTTCTAAATAAATAAATCGCTACTAAATGTTCCTTCTTGAGAAATGCGTTGCGAATAAATGTTTCAAGTCTAACCAGATGATCATTGGTGCTACGGCCATGACTAAAGCCCCTTTGATAAAGAGATATTAAATTGTTAGTTTCCAATTACCATACAAGCAGAGAATTAATCATCCGTTCCATTGTTTTGCACACAAAGCTCGTCAGTGCAATGGGTCGATAGCTGGTAGGATCTGTGCTATCTTTATCTGGTTTGTGAACTGGTATTTCGGTTGCTTCTTTTAAAAGTTTTGGTACATTACCAGTATTTCACACATCATTGAAGATTTCAGGAAGAATTGTTAATGCTAGTTCTTGTAGGTGTTTCAAACACTGATAATGTATTTCGTTAGGCTCAGCAGATGCATCGTGTGCCTTATCCAAAGCTCCATAAACTCAAAAGGGAGAAGGTTTGCTTATAACATTCTGGGTTATTTGATGTGAATTTAACCGTGTCTTTTCTTTCTGAGCTTTTAATCTTCGGAAGGCTTCTGAATAATTAGTACTATTGGAAAATTTTAGAGAAACTATCAGCAAGTGTAATGTTTGGAAGTGAAATTCTTGCTGTTCAGTTTCAGGTGTAGCATTCACGTTTATTTTGCGGCTCGTGACCAAACGTCCTTTATAGAGGAACCAGAATATAAAGTTAAAACATATTTTTCATGATGTTCTTTTACTTTCTATAATCGTGCTGCAAGTTTTTTCCCGAACAATACAGTACTTGACGATTATATTTTTTTCAGTGCTTCTCTGCGTTGTCTAACGGCCTCTTTACACTTTTTGGTCAACCACGGCTTTTGGGTTCTTTTAAAGTTTGGGGAGGACTTTGGAATGCATTCTTCTGTAATCTCGGTTAAGACAACAGAAGTAAAATACTGAATTGGGTCATTGTCGTTTAAAACGGTATCCCTGTTAAGTCTAGCTGTACAAAGTGCTTCAATCTTGGCCCAGTCAGCCTTCTCTAAATTATATTGTGGAACTGCTTTATCGATTGCAAACTTGGTGTTCTCAAGAAAGGCAGAGAAGTGGTCACTGCTGTAAAGATCATTACCGACATTCCAATTATAATCCAAACGTAGCAAAGGAGAACAAATCGTCAAATCAATACATGTGTATGTACCCGTCCCTGGTTGTAAATATGTCGGTGATTTCGTTTTATATTGACACAAGACGTGTCTAGAAAAGAAATCTTCTACCCTTTTGCCCCTGTCGCTTATGTAGTTTGATTCCCATAAAATTTTAAGGGTATTACAATCTCCGAATAGAACAAATGTTGCAGTAGTCTTCTAGGACTTGGGAAAGGGAAAACTAAAGGGATAGACTGTAGGGGTAACGGTTTTATCAAGAGAGATACAGTGAGAAAGACAAAGAAAGTGAGCGAGTAAATAAAGACTTCCTAGAGTTTGGCGTGACCAACGAATTTGTCTATACCAAGCCCATCCTGACCACCCGTCTAGAAGAATTAGTGGTCAAAGATAATGCATTGCATCGGAAGGCCTCTGCTCAACTACCATAATCCTTGCCTTTCCCGATGCAACCCACAGCAAACCAGTTGCCTTTACTTAGTCGCCTCTTAAGACACGTAGTTAAGACTCGTCGGGCCAGTTCTACAACCCCGGACCAGCAAAACAAAAGTGGGGGCAAAGAGGGTAAAATCTTGACAGTCACAAGATAGTATAGTTGTCTGTTGGACCCCAGATCACAAATTAGCATTTTCTAAAAACAACCATTACCCAATGGAAAATAACTTTCTAGCATGTTCTAATTAGCCTTGTTTACTTACAACACAATAACTTATTAAATGCACTTGGAGATCTTCAAAACTCTGACCCTGATCAGCATGTTTACGCCTTCTTGTTTACTTGAATAATAATTTGGTCAATGAGTTCATACCCATAGAAAATAAAAAAGATATTAGCTGTTTACATCAATAAAATATTTTGTTTTTAAAAGTCATCAGGTTAAACAGAACTTAACTCAATTTTGGACAAGGTCAAATCCAGTAAACAATGTTACATTACAATAACATGTAATGGAATTTTAAAAAATAAAACTGACAGACAAACAATTAAATTAAATATGCATAAAAAAGTTTAATTAGTAATTTGCAAATTATAGTCTCTAGTTTATTTGTTAATAGCTTTAGTTATACATGTGCCTTGTTTATATTACGGATGCAGTACAAAAGACTTTTAAATATATATCTCATAATTTAGATGCTTATTAATGAAAGTAAAGCTTTGAGTAAACAGAAATTTAAACAATTGAATTTTCTACACCATGGTGAGAACATAGATTTTACTTTGGAAGCTGAATCATGCATCTTTTAGGACAGGTCATGTAAAACCTGTGGCAGAGAAATGAAGTCAGTTGAATTACAGGAACTATTTTCTTGAATGTTAAAACCAAGAAATTATTATGTGGTGAAATTCAATTACTGTCACTAATCCTTTTAGATAAATTAAAAATTATATTGATTGCATGATATTTTTTACATTACTAATATTTGCATAGAGTCCTTAGTTAAAGCATTAACTGTGTTTACTAGGTAAGTTAACCACTGTAGTACATTATAAATGTCAACCGTACTATTAAAATACAACGTGATTACTTTTGATGTGTCTAGTTGAAGAAACTTATATTTAAAACAAATATATTTGATAATTCAACTATATAGATTTAAATGTGCAAAAATTTGTAAAGGAATGGTCGGCGTTTGATGGGAAGTCATTGGAAAAGAACAGGTTCGAGTTTGATGGGAATTCGTCCTCTTTATAGAATCTTGCATGACTGATCCTATCTGACCTGTATTATCCGTTGACAAATTTGTTTACGGAGCGTTGCATTACACGACAATAGATGTCTGTGAGAAGGAACACACATTGTATTGCATTACCCGATAGCACGTGTCTGTGGGAAAGAACACATAAATATATTGTATTACAAGACAAAAGCTGTCTGTGAGAAGTAACACCTTTTATTGCTTTACACGATAGCACGTGTATGTGAGTAGGAACACGTACATTTTATTGCATTTACCCGATAGTAATTGTCTGTGAGAAGGCTACACAAACATTGTATTGCATTACATGACAGTACTTGTCTGTGAAGAGGCATGAATTTTATTACAGTTCTTTATGTATGATTATTTGCTTAGATAAACACAAAGATAGACACACAAATGCCAGTAGTCATTTGTTTCGCAACAAGAACGTTTCATTTCAAGACGATGATGATTTCCAATCATTGTTATAAGAGATCTAAAACACAAATATATAAGTTGCAGCAAGATAAGTGAATAACAAAAGCAGCATCGTTTTTCTATTGCTTAAAAATTAGTTTATTTCATAGTCAGAACAATTGATTATCGTTATAATCTATCTCTAAAATGAGCGTGTTATCATTTTGAGTTTCTCTGGAATAATATTAACATTAACGCAATATTCTTCTGAAATCTAATAATTCCTGTCCAGAAACACAAGAATTAAAACAAATTATATTCGATTGATGCAGATATATACCAAATATTTACTTATTTATAACTCGAATGTTCTTCACAAATGGACCTCATCGGTGACAAGTTCCCATTAAACTGGTCCTTTTCCTTTGTAAGCATTATTTATTACTGGTATAACATCTTTTTGTATTTCTGCCAACAAGCGTGGTGATATTGTGGTATCAGTATTTCTGGCAACCAGCGTGGTGACATTGCAATATCATCTGTTGCCAATAAGTATGGTGACATTATGGTATCAGTTTTTTTCTGCCAACAGGTGTATTGAGATTTGGGTATCACCTGGTGCCAACATACGTGGTGACATTGTGATATCATCTGTTGCCAATAAGTATGGTGACATTATGGTATCAGTTTTTTCTGCCAACAGGTGTATTGAGATTTGGGTATCACCTGGTGCCAACATACGTGGTGACATTGTGATATCATCTGTTGCCAATAAGTATGGTGACATTATGGTATCAGTTTTTTTCTGCCAACAGGTGTATTGAGATTTGGGTATCAGCTGGTGCCAACATACGTGGTGACATTGTGATATCATCTGTTGCCAATAAGTATGGTGACATTATGGTATCAGTTTTTTTCTGCCAACAGGTGTATTGAGATTTGGGTATCAGCTGGTGCCAACATACGTAGTGACATTGTGATATCATCTGTTGCCAATAAGTATGGTGACATTATGGTATCAGTTTTTTTCTGCCAACAGGTGTATTGAGATTTGGGTATCACCTGGTGCCAACATACGTGGTGACATTGTGATATCATCTGTTACCAAAAAGCTCAATAGCCATTTCTACAGAAAATCACTATCAGCCGTTTTACCTGGCTTTAACTGTGTGGTAGCTAATATCTTTGAGGTTAGTAGGTCACATTACACCAAGTTAGTGTATCTCAGAGTATAATAGAACATAATAGTGACACCATCATGACTGGTGGACAGGATAGCGATTATTTTATGTTAAACCGTCACTGCAATGTGCATGTCATCGTCAACAGGGCCGACAATGGAGTAGGAAACGAGTTGAACAACACTTTTTTAATTTTATAAAAGAAAAATTTTTGTTTGAACAAGAACTGAGAGGCCTGAGTGTCTTGTACCCCAGGGCCAGTGATCTCTCTTTATGGCCTCGATGGTCAATGTTTGCGACAATCTGATATGCTCCTTTATCACACGCAGAAGCCTGTGTGGATGTTTTCTTGTCCGTTTTAACACGAAAATATATATCATTTTCACCAAAGCATGATATAGAATCTCCTGAAGGCACATGCTGTGCCCATAGAACTACAGTGAGATGAATGCTGTCGAATGAATATATTAAATTCATTTTCTAGACAACCAGAGGAATGCAGTCTGAGGATCATATTAAGTTTATTTTAGCAATCATAATTATACAATACAATTATAATATGTAACTGCATGATCGTTTAAGTTGAACACGAATTCCAACGGCTCCATGTTATTGCAAATTGCAGCAACTAACTACACATGCTATCCAGATTACTGTTTGAAACAGAAGAAAGGTCCGTTCTATTTAGTGTATATTTTTTCCGTGGTTCCAACTAGATTTACGAATCTCAGTTACTGACATATAGTATAAAGCTAATTAGAATAATATGAAACCTAAAATCAATCTATTCACATTTATCGATGGCTTCTTTTCCGGCTGTCTTGGTATATCCTAGGGTAACGCAGATAGCTTCCGTTTTCTGCTGATAAAACAACCAGCCAAATTAATAGCTTCTTCTTGTAGGTCTCACTGTACTAATGCTCTTCCCACACTAAAACTATGCAAATCACCAAAATATTAAACATTTAATAATTTCAATTTCTTAGTGCTAGTGATCAACCTATTTTTATCAGCAAAGGCGTATCCTGGATGACAACTTCTGAGAAGTGAAAACTATATGAGCCGCTACCTTTTCTAGATCTAAGTATTTTTGAAACGTGTGCTTTCAATTCTGTACAAAAGAGGTGCAACTTTTAGCAATAAATGTTCCAAAATCAAGCTCATTAAAGGACTAAACTTTCATCAATAAATCAATTTTTTCGGGTACAACTAGAATAAGATTTCAATAGATTCTTTACTCTATTTTATCTTCACCCATTTCCAGACTGGTTCCCATTTTTCTATACATTTAGCATCGTGAGTCCTATGTACACGTTTGAAACATTTGTTTGGTTGTCATTAAGAAATGATAGAAGTTCATGTAGTATAATCTCTATTAACAGTATTAACATTATATTTTGTTGCGATTAATATAAATATTCAAACCTTGTAGATGCGGTATGTATGTATGTATGTATATATATATATATATATATATATATATATATATATATATATATATATATATATATATATATATATATATATATATATATATATATATATATATATATATATATATATATATAATTTGGACTGAGAAATCTTGAAACTGACTATTAGAAAAGAAAGGCTTGTTTCTGTTCATTATTTGCATTAAGCAGATCAGATACAAGATTTCATTTTGAAATTGTGTATGTACTATTTTTGCAGATGGCCGGACAAAATGTCAACGGACTAAATGACACAGACAAAATGGCACGGCACAGTTATTGCAGTTTTATTTTTTTTGTTTTGTTTTATTTAGTTTATTATAGAGTTATGTAACTTTAGGCAATATTTTGGACACAATCTTTTGTTAAAGTTTATTTAGGCACACAGCAATATTTATTTAAGGAATGTATTTTTTTAAATTGCTTTCTCGCTTCCAAATTATTTGCTGTCTAGTGATTTCTTATTTATTTTTTAAAAGAAAACAAGCTATTGTTATTTCATTTGTTATCTGAAACTCGGTTATATGGTGAAGTGAGTATTGTCCTCACAGACCAATACTTTATTTATTTATTTCATGATTTAATTAATTTTATGAAGCTCAAGACATACAGAAAAGTTTCTATGCACTACAATATAATTCCTTTTCTTATATTATAGGTCCAGCAGTATTTTTAACGAACTAGAATGTCTAAGGCATTGTGAGTGATTTTCTCACCGACTTGACATTCTAAATTCAATTCAATTGATTAGTCTAGAATTTTTTTTCAAAACAAGCTGTTTCTATTGTATAATTTATTAATTGTCTAAGCCATTGTGAGTGTTTCCTCACCGAATAGACATTCATATTGCTTCATCTGTATTAATTCTCTTCAATAAGTTTTAAGCTATTGCTGAAGTGTTAAGTCAAGCAAGTTGTTTTTCTTGCAAAATTTACATTTCACATATTTCAATTAAGTCGTATTTTCTCTTCTCTAGTAAACCTAATTGCAACTAAATCCATATATATAACTAATAGTATAATACTAATGTGTACCTTGACCTTGTGTGAAATTATTATACACCACACTGAACAAAAATAGTATTTCGGCTTACTACAAAAACAGTAAGATTGTTACGGTTATGAACTTACTTTTTTCAATGTATAAATGAATTGTCTTTTGTGATGGTTAACAAGAAAATAACAGTTCGAGTTTACTACATATTACCTTCTCTAGACAGCGGATAGGAAGCAACTCATCCCTGGTGCTGTATTCCAATGAAGTATAACCGAGACGTATATATATATACGGTGTATGTATGTATGTATGTATGTATGTATGTATGTATGTATGTATGTATGTATGTATGTATGTATGTATGTATGTATGTATGTATGTATGTATGTATGTATGTATGTATGTATGTATGTATGTATGTATGTATGTATGCATGTATGTGTGAGTGTTTGTGTATGTATGTATGTATGTATGTATGTATGTATGTATGTATGTATGTATGTATGTATGTATGTATGTATGTATGTATGTATGTATGTGTTTGTGTGTGTGTATGTATGTATGTATGTATGTATGTATGTATGTATGTATGTATGTATGTATGTATGTATGTATGTATGTATGTATGTATGTATGTATGTATGTATGTATGTATGTATGTATGTATGTATGCATGTATGCATGTATGTGTGAGTGTGTATGTATGTATGTATGTATGTATGTATGTATGTATGTATGTATGTATGTATGTATGTATGTATGTATGTATGTATGTATGTATGTATGTATGTATGTATGTATGTATGTATGTATGTATGTATGTATGTATGTTCGCATCTCACGACGGTTTTGAACTGGGGCACACGCCTAAGATATTAGGCCTTCATGAGATGGGGCTTGTTATACGCTCTTGAATAAATGAAGACTAATTGATATATGATTCATACTGTGAGTCTATTATCATGATATACCTTTCCCTAAATGCAGTCCTAGGAATACCAAGGTACTAGACCACCGTCCCAATGCAAACATATATGGCCTAGAGGAATATGCATGTGTCAAAGCATTATCTATTATTTCAGTGTCTGCTCAATATGTGCTCGAAGTTATGTGTTTGGGATAACATAGGATCTTCCTGTAGTTAATGATGTTCTTGTATGATATGTTCCTTTTAATTATATCTATATAGATTTAGTCTGAATGAAAATGGATGAATATATGATGAGAATGTCACAAAGTGACAGCCTCATTATGCTTGGTGTGTGTGTGTGTGTGTGTGTGTGTGTGTGTGTGTGCTAGTTTTTAACGTAGCTTTAACACTTTTTTAGTCATAACGCTATGATGTCTGCAATGTAACAGTTTATAGTCACATCTAGCACTGCGGTATCATGCTGCAGACATATGGCAAGATATCCCACCCAGTTATATTATCCTGACACTAGGCGGACCATTCCTAGCACTAACCTCTTAATGTTGTGCGCCAAGCAAGGCAGCTGTTAGTACCATTTTTTAAATTTTTTGGTATGACTCGGCCGAGGTTTGAACCCTCAACCTCCCGCATGCGAGGCGGACGCTCTAAGCACTAGACCACTGAAACGGTTAGAGGAGAATAAATGGTTATTTTTCTACCCAAATACTTAAGGCTTGTTATTATAAAGGTATTATTATAAAGGTATCACCCAGAGTCAACAGAAAATGAGAAAGGCGATACGTTGATGTTGTAAAGGCACCAAACACAGTAAACAGACAAGGAGAGACAATCATTGAGCTGTGGTGTAAAGACATATGCCAATTAGCAATAAGGAGACAACGCGACGAGTTGTTCTTTCAACGGCACTTTAAACCCTAAACTAGTCTCCACATTGGAACCTTAAGCAAAATAACGCTATGCAATGTATCCAAACCGTAAACCTGTATGGTGAGTCTCTGCTCTCAAGATCTGGCAAACTCATTATGTGGGTCTCTACAAATAAAGCTCTGACAAACCCCGTTATAGTGAGTCTCTACACACACAGCTCTGGCAAGCCCAGTTATGGTAAGTCTCTCTACACACACCTCTGACAGACCCCGTTATGGTAAGTCTGTACACACACAGCTCTGTCAGACCCCGTTATGGTAATAATCTACACACACGGCTCTGACAAACCCCGCTATGGTGAGTCTCCACTCTCCACACACAAGCTCTGACAAACCCCTTTATAGTGAGTGTCTACACACAAGCTCTGACAATCCAGGTTATGGTGAGTCTCTACACACACACACACACACACACACACACACACACACACACACACACACACAGCCCTGACAAGCACTGTTATGGTGAGTCTCTATACACACAACTCTGACAAACACCGTTATTGCAATGGTAAGTCTCTACATACACAGGTTTGACAGATACCGTTATGGTGTCTCTACATATACCTCTCTGAAAATACCGTTACGGTGCGTTACTACACACAAGCTCTGACAGACATCGTTATGGTGAGTCTCTACACATACAACTCTGACAAGCACCGTTATGATGAGTCTCTACACATACAGCTCTGACAAGCAAAGTCATCGTGAGTCTCTAAAAAACAGAACTAACAAACACCGTTATGGTTATGGTGGGTTTATACAATCACGTTTGACAGATAACGTTATGGTGTCCCAACACCTATCTCTCTGACAAATACCGTTATGGTGAGTCTCTCTTCACACAGCTCTAGCAAATACAGCTGAAAAGCATCTTTGATCTCACTTGTCTAGCAAATACTTTAATGAGGAGTCTCCATACTGAAAACTCTAACAAATACTGCTAGGAAGGGTTTCTGCACCGACAACTCTAACAAATACCGCTAAGAAGGATCTCTACACCCACAAGTCAAACAAATACTGCTAGGAAGGGTTTCTACAACGACAGCTCTAACAAATACCGCTAAGAAGGGTATCTACACCAACAACTCTAACAAATACCGCTAGGAAGGGTCTCTACACCGACTGCTCTAACAAATACCGCTAGGAAGGGTCTCTACACCGACAACTCTAACAAATACCGCTAGGAAGGGTCTCTACACCGACAACTCTAACAAATACCGCTAGGAAGGGTCTCTATACAGACAACTCTAACAAATACCGCTCAGAAGGGTCTCTACACCGACAACTCTAAAAAATACTGCTAGGAAGGGTTTCTACACCGACAACTCTAACAAATACCGTTAATAAGGGTCTTTACAACGACAGCTCTAACAAATGCCGCTAAGAAGGGTATCTACACCAACAACTCTAACAAATACCGCTAGGAAGGGTCTCTACACCGACAACTCTAACAAATACCGTTAGTAAGGGTCTTTACAACGACAGCTCTAACAAATACCGCTAGGAAGGGTCTCTACAACGACAACTCTAACAAATACCGCTAGGAAGGATATCTACACCGACAGCTCTAACAAATACCGCTAGGAAGGGTCTCTACACCGATAACTCTAACAAATACCACTAAGAAGGGTCTCTACACCGACAACTCAAACAAATACCGCTGGGAAGGGTATCTAGACCGACAACTCTAGCAAATACCGCTAGGAAGAGTCTCTACACCGATAACTCTAACAAATACGCTAGGAAGGGTCTCTACACCGACAACTCTAATAAATACCGCTAGGAAGGTTCTCTATACAACAGCTCTAACAAATACCGCTAGGAGGGGTATCTACATCGACAGGTCTAATAAATACTGCTAGGAAGGGTCGCTACACCGACAACTCTAACAAATACCGCTAGGAAGGGTCTCTACACCGACAACTCTAACAAATACCGCTGGGAAGAGTATCTACACCAACAACTCTAACAAATACCGCTAGGAAGGGTCTCTACACCGACAACTCTAACAAATACCGGTAGGAAGGGTCTATACACCCACCGACAACTCTAACAAATACCGCTTATTAAGGGTCTCTACACCGACAATTCTAACAAATACCGCTAGGAAGGGTCTTTACACGGTCAACTCTAACAAATACCGCTGGGAAGGTTATCTACATCGACAACTCTAACAAATCCTGCTAGGAAGGTTTCTACACCGATAACTCTAACAAATACCGCTAGGAAGGAAGGGTCTCTACACCGACAACTCTAACAAATACCGCTAGGAAGGGTCTCTACACCGACAACTCTAACAAATACCGCTAGGAAGGGTCTATACACCCACCTACAGCTCTAACAAATACCGCTTATTAAGGGTCTCTACACCGACAATTCTAACAAATACCGCTAGGAAGGGTTTCTACACCGACAACTCTAACAAATGCCGCTTATTAAGGGTCTATACACCCACCGACAGCTCTAACAAATATCGCTTATTAAGGGTCTCTACACCGACAATTCTAACAAATACTGCTAGGAAGGGTCTCTACACCGACAGCTCTAACAAATACCTCTAGGAAGGGTCTCTACACCGACGACTCTAACAAATACCGCTAGGAAGGGTCTCTACACCGACAACTCTAACAAATACCGCCAGGAAGGGTCTCTACACCGACAGCTCTAATAAATGCCGCTGTTTAGACTCCACAACCACAGCTCTAGCAAAATCCGATGTGTAGACTCCACACCAAGAAGCTCTTGTCAATATCTCTAAGTGGAGACTCCACCCCGAGAGCTCTAGCAAATTCCTCCATGGAGTATCCCTAAAACATAAGAACCGTATTATTGTTTTAATATGTAATATAAATAAATATACTACCATTGCATTATTTAAAACTATTCACGAACTCTATGGATATATAATCTTTGCTGGAGATGATATTCGTTGTTCTACATTCTGAAGAACGATAAGTGATTTGGTGATTTGAATATTTTAAAAACCCTGCTTCATTACAGTTTTATTAGACGTGTTCATAATAAATGAATGAATCTTATGTACAGAGCAATAGAAATTGTCGATATCCTCTCTATGACTACTTTCTTTTATCGCTTTATGAAATATACGTTTCAGAAGACATCTCTCTCTCTCTCTCTCTCTCTCTCTCTCTCTCTCTCTCTCTCTCTCTCTCTCTCTCTCTCTCTCTCTCTCTCTCTCTCTCTCTCATGAGACCATAACAATGTGCTTGCAAAATTCAATCAATGATTGAATTGCAAAGCAAAGAGTAGGTGCCTTTCAGGATAAAAATCACTAGGAAGTAGATCTATAGTATGAGATTTAAAGCTAATTTTCTGTATGAGTAATCTGATCATCTAGATTGTCGTTTGCTAAACTTGGCATTTGTATTATCACCTACAGCATAGTCAAAATATCCCATGAAATGACAACATATCCTGTTTGTATTGTCACCAACAGTAAATTCAACATATCTCATGAAATGACAACATAGCCTGTTTGTATTGTCACCTACAGCATAGTCAAAATATCCCATGAAATGACAACATATCCTGTTTGTATTGTCACCCACAGTAAAGTCAACATATCTTATGAAATGACAACATAGCCTGTTTGTATTGTCACCTACAGCATAGTCAAAATATCCCATGAAATGACAACATATCCTGTTTTTGTTGTCACCCACAGTATAGTCAACATATCTCATGGAATGAAAACATAGTTTGTTTGTGTTGTCACCTACAGCATAGTCAAAATATCTAATGAAATGACAACATAGCCTGTTTGAATTATCATCCACATTATAGTCAACATATCTCATGAAATGAAAACAATTTTTTTATAACCAAACTTTCCTGATTATGATACTAAGCCTGGTTACCAATAGATTTTACACTGGACATACTCATACTTTTGCTTGTAAATATGATAGAAATGAAGCTTGGATGAGTGTTGAATGCAAACAGAATCAAGTGATTATTAAAACGTGGCTAATTGTATTCTACAGAAACTCTTAATCATTTTAAATGGCTAATTTAATTGAATGATAAGAAGCTCTACGATGCTACTACATCGACCCCAACATGACATGCATGATAACTCTTAGTGAAATATATTACCTTAATAATTTAATTTAATATCAATAATTTAAGATAATAACAAAATATTATGCATACTTGTACAAACTTACTGTCCTAAATTATTATAAATTTCTTAACTGTGTTTTGTTGATGTATAAATACTCTGCATTTTACTCAACAATTTATCCCTTTTGGATAACTTGGTATTTTTCCAACAGGAGTAACAGTTTGACAATGCCTCTTGGGCAACAGACTGGGAAAAATTGGTTGACAAAATGTTAATAGCAATAGTTTTAAAGAAAGAATTCCAGAACGTTGGTAGAGAAAATTATCATGGTCGCAACCAATCAGTAAAGAGAATACTGCGCGAGAATTAAATGGATTGATTTGAACCAATCGGATTCACATAAAGTAATATATCAACGTGTTTATATATGAAAAATATTAAACTTCACATATTATATGTAAAGTTTGCCAACTATGCGATAGGGAGAATATTTACTTGCTCCGGGTGAATAGTAGATACATTTCATCGAGTAGTTGAAAACTTGGCATTTTGGAGAACGCACGAGTAAACCACTCATTCGGATCAAACAATTTTCTTTTTATTTTATTATCAACGTCAATGAATAGAAATTTGTATAACCTACGGAAGTAGCCTATTTCTTACTGTCAGCGACTTACCATTAACTTTGTGCTGTGTTTGTGTACATTCAAAGAGAAAATAAAAGTAGTAACAATTCTTCTTCCCAGTTCAAGGTAAAACGGAACATAAAAAGTTATAAAGAATAAGAAATATTTGCATTTTCTTGGATTTGAACATGGGACATCAGTATGCGAAGGGTCAATTTACTACTAGTCACAAAGCTTCGTTGCGCAGTTTTAAAGTTTCTTGGTCATCATCTTATCAATATCAAATGACCAGCAATGAAAAAAACATTTATTGTATTTCACTTCAATGATATATCAAAATCTTTTCTCTCGGAAAGTCCTGCATTTCATGGCAAAGCATAAAATAATGCCTCAAAGGTATCAATTTGCATATTTATTTTTTCATTTTTGTTTTTCGTATCGTTGTTTAAATTTCGCTTATTTTTATCCTTAGGCACTGCATATTGGGGTGGCTTTTAAACTACATTGGATTAAGATACGAAATCAGCTGACTTATGATAGTGAAATACAGACATCTGGGAAGTATAAGTGGGCATTTTTTTTTCATGTACATGTTTGACCAAAAGTAAACCCCGTGTTGTAATCATAATTAAGTGACTGAAAAAGATATACGTATCTTTCAGAAATTTTATACAATATCGCTATTTCTAAAATCCGTTTCGTGTTTATGATTTAATACCATTAAATCGTAAAGCAAAAAGAAATAATCTTCGTGTATTTCTAGTGTATGAAATTCAAACGATAGACCTTTAATTTATATGTAATAATAATGTGGTAATATCCACAGATAACTGAAGATTAAATATAACATGATAGTAGTGTTGAAGCCATTATATGAATCGAGGTAGAGAAAGCAAAGTGATGCATTTCAACTACGATTCTAGATACTACGAATAATAAGAACGTCCTAAAAGAACAATTTGCCAGAATAACGAACACTATACATTCAGTGAGTGTCATGCCTAAAGCTTAAATATCACTGTACTTCACTGAGTGACAAGTGTAAATAACACTGTACCTACAGTGAGCGTCAATGCGAAGGTGTCAAATGTATTTCGTTGAGTGACAAATGTGAATAACGCTGTCCCTTCAGTGAGTGTCGATGTCTAAAAGAAACCTTTCGATCAATTTCTACGTTAGATGAAGTTTATGGTCGACTGGGGGATGGAAAATTATTGAATTGCATTGCTGAGTTCATCAGACTGATGTGGCAAGGGAAAACTATATTTAATTCACAATCATGCAAGACTAGACACGCACGTGAAAAAGTTAAGTACAACACTTATATAACAAGGAAATTCACAAATGAATAAAAGCAGTCAACAAATGCAAAATGTTAATGTAAAGAAGACGACTAACAAATAGACAGGAACTGACAAGTAAACATACAAAGAGAACGGAAAAGAGAGTCTTTGCATCAAACTTTCACAGCAATGTCACTGTTTCCCCATGTCATCGTTAACACGGTTTGTTCAAGCGATAATAATTGCCTATAAATTGAATTAGATGCGATATATGATATGTAATCCAGAGCTACAAGTAAGAGTTGTTTATCACAACGTTCAGGGAGATATTGATGTATCTGGATTTATGCTGGTGTTTTGTATGTACTTTTAAGTGGTTGGGTGTATGCTGGTTATCGCTAGTGTAATGGATGTATGCCTGGTGTATGCTAGTGTATGGGATGTATGCTGGTGTATGCTAGTGTATGGGATGTATACTTGTTTATGCTAGTGTATTGGATGTATGCTGGTGTATGCTAGTGTATTGGATGCATGCCTGGGTATACTAATGTATTGTATGTATGCTGGTATATGCTAGTGTATTGGATGTATGCTGGTGTATGCTAGTGTAATGGATATATGCTGGTGTATGCTAGTGTATTGGATGTATGCCTGGGTATACTAGTGTATTGGATGTGTGCCTGGGTATACTAGTGCATTGGATGTATGCTGGTGTATGCTAGTGTATTGGATGTATACCTGGGTATACTAGTGTATTGGATATATACTTGTGTTTTTGAAGGTATTTGACTATGTTTTGCATGTATATTGATGTATGTGGATGCACACTCATATTTGCATTATGATGGTGTACTTGGATATATATGGTTTCATATTTGAATTGTTTACTTAACAATGAACAAAACCCTTTCATTTTTCACTTTATTCCATTGATCAATATTGATAGCGTATACTATGTTTGCTCATAACAAATTAACTACAATATAAATTAATTCCAAGTTTATAAGGCGTATATATGCTATCTTGACAAATTACTTAGAAGCTTATTGTATGATCGGTAATGCATAAACGGTTGCTGTGCATGTTTCGTTTTTTTTTTTTAAAAAAAAACTCTTTAGATATCTAAAATAGATAAACAGAGTCTTTAACATTGATGCGACCATATATAATGTGCCAAACAAGTCTTATATACAAAATCACACAGGCACAAAACAATTAACTGCAAATTTGTTCACAAATTTCAATCTAGCATGACTGACCCATCTAATCAGTCATTGTTGGCTACATCAAAGCTAGAGTCTTATGAAGTCTAGGAATTGCCCAAGCAGACAATGGAACAATATTCGAATACATTGTCTGAGCACGAACTACATTTAAGCTTTATATCCTGCACATCTGCAGCAGTTCAGAATGTGTTTCGAGCACGAACCTCTCACCTGCAGCTATTCAGAACATGTTTCGAGCACGACCTATATTTAAGATATACATCCTGTACATATGTAGGTGTTAATAACGAATAAGAGCCTTTATCATCCGTAGACCTCAGATCATTCGAATGCTACAGTCATATTGCCATGTCTTCATTTTCTAAGTGTGTATTTTAATTAATTTAGTGAGGACTTAAACAAAATATAATAAGGCACATAGGTGTTTATTGAAAACACTTTAGGTAGGCACATTTACGGATAATTTTAAACATGCACTTAGTGAATTCGAGCATATGGGAAACATACAAATGGCAGTGGTTTATTTTATATTGCAATTATATGAACAAACATTCCTAATTGTAAGAACTTTGACGAGCATGAGCCAGACAATCTGATGATCAGTATGAACTTTCGGAATCCATAGATATGTGCAGACTTTAAAACCAAATCACATAATTTGTTTATTATGTTAAAAGGCATTAAAGAAAAAGACACACTTAATGATTTAGATGTCACCACGCTTCTGGAAGTGAAGCATTTCTTTTCTTACTAGATACTTTGAAACACAGATAGTACAAACTGTAGATGTATATTATGTATATGTAATTTAATTACTTGTTTATTAGTTTTACATATTTTTACTTTATTTTATTCTATTACATGTTATTGTAATTATAATTTTGTCCACTGGATTTGATATATTTTTAGAAATTCAATTCAGTTCTGTTTGACGTGGTAAACAGTCAGTAGTTGAAATAGTTTATCTGTTTGATAACCTCGATTTAGAAATCAGAGTTTGGAGTAAACAACTTTTTTATTATTTATTCCCAGAGCAAGAACCAATGATTTTAGCGTATCTGATAATCAGCACGCAATGGTTTTACGTTGATCTCGGAAAATGACCACGTAACCATCATACGGGAGTCTGTTTTGCGTCTTAAAATACTGTGTTAACTGTTGTTTTCGTAGGAAGTAGCCAGTTGATCTTCAAACTCTCGAAGCTCAAAGGTGTTTTGTCGTTACCAGTTTGAGGTGAATTTTTATTTTTTCGGAATTAGCAATTAATTTCCCTGTAAATATATCTAAGTGTTCCTTACATAATTATTGGAGAAAGACGTATATTGAAACTTACTCGGAATTCCAAGCTGAAATATTATTCTTTGTGAATCATCAATGAACTGTTGACATAACAACACTTTGAAGGCTATTGAAGACATCATTGCCTTCCATCTTGAATTTCATCGTGATTCGAACTGTTATTAACTTAAGACTTTTTGTTGAAAGGACTTATATTTTTAAATTCTTGGAATCATTTTGGATTTGGTTCGTAAACAGTAAGTCCTTTTCTCATTTTTACCTTGTTTTTCTAGGAAAGTATATTCTTTTGTTAAATTTTGCAAAGCTTATTGTCTTCACTCTTTTGTGTTACTTTTTTACGAGTCGAGAAACGTAATAATGTGCATGCAGTGTTACATATCAGTTCGTTCAAAGTAACGCAAAGAAAGAGTGACTAAAACAAGCTTTGTAAATTTTAACAAAAATAATTTATTTCCCTAGTAAACACGGAGAAAAATTAAATATGTGAAGCTAGACTTACGATTTACGAAGATCCAAAAACTTGTTCTAAAGTTGTGTAAACACGTAAGTTCTGTGAATAAACAGTTCTAAATTGATACAGTCTGAATCTCAGCACAGCTCCATGATGGCGGGTGATGACGTCAGATGAAAGTTAACACAAAATATCAAGAATATTCACTGTGAACCACACTTTATCAATGTAAACCAATGTTCGTACACACTGCGGCTACAAAGTGACAAATCAGATTTGGAAATTTAGCCTTAAACGAAACCAGAAATCAATATAAATATAAATATAAAATACTAATAAAAGAACTATAGAAGAAAACTTTACTCTGAAGTATCATCTGTGACTTTAATGTCAATATTTAAATATTGGCATATCTTCAAGGCGCTGAATTTCTGTGACCTCGCATGCAAAATATCCGCGCATATTCGGTTACTTTCGTGATGTAACGTCATAGTAGCGACTCCAGTATCCTGGGTGACAGTTGCCAACGTAAGAGATATTTTAAAACATGGGAAAAGTGTTCAACGTGTGAGTTATGAAATAGGCAAAAGGCCGAGTAAGTGACCACAAAATGCAACAATCAATTTACATATCTTTTATCTACACCAGCAGTGCAAACAAATTATATAGCCCTACACCCTGGGTACCTCTAATTTTAGTTCTGGTACATCTTGTATTCAAAGTGAGATGCCCAACGGACTTTTCGAAAAAAATATTGTTTGCCTGAGAAAATGAGTAAATGTATTTTCAGGATGTTGACATACATGCCATAACACGGCCTAATCTAAATCAAATCACCACAGTCCTAGGTGAAATTGAGATCTGATTTTAATTAAATCAAAACTTTGCTCAAAATAAGATTCTAAATCCCTGACACGGTCGTGTTTCGATAAAACCCAGTTTTCAGTAAACTTAATATTTTTTTAAATTTTTTTTTTCTTAGAAAAGCAACAAAAAAAACCTTTCAGTCAATGCCAGTTACATGTAGTGAGTATAAACGGTAATTTGCAATGATTGAAACTGATATAAAACATTTCCTTAGGCAGTTTAAATAGCAGTTATAAAAAGAAAAGAGATCACGTATAAAATCAAAGTTTTACATTAATTGGCTGACAATAGAAATTGTGGGAAGGCGACAGCTGACTCACCCCCTGTCCCCAATGTGCAAGCGCTGAAGGGTCGCGCCATTTCTACCTGTAATACACCTTATAATCCACCAGGACAAGCTTCTTCTTTCGTATTCTGGTCAGCTGTGGCTAAACTGCAAAGAAGAAGCTTGTACTTAAGTACCCAAGCAATAAAACCAGTGTGAATAATTAACAGTTAATCGTTATCCTTGTATTTATCTTGAGAAAGGACTTTTGTTCGAACCATGTTCGACAGTATGTGCATGTAAGCACTAGCAATTAATTGGCAAACAAACGACTCCCTATTTTGTTGTATCTTACGACTAATAATAGGACTTAATTTTGACAGTTTTCAAATCTGCAGTCACAAGTTACCGTACAGGTTGCAACTGTTTATCCCATTTTTTTATGTCCCACCTTATTTCCTTAGGTTTAAGTCTTAAGATTTAGATTAGGCCGTGTTATGGCATGTATGTAATTACACAGCATTCACAATGATTATAATAATATAATATAATAATTAGTCTTAACATTCTTCACTGTTTACTGAATGAAAATATTTGTTCTTTATTAATTCTTTGGAGGCACGTACATTACATAGTATTATCGTTTTATTCCTTCTTTTAATTTTAACATGGTAGTAAAACTGTATTCCTTCTAAATTTAATCATGGTAATGAAACTTTATATACTAGGTAGAGAAATGGAAGGTTTTAACTGGCCGAGTGTCTTAAGCGGAAATGAAGATACGATTTTGTTTGTAGAGAAAATTACACAGCATTCACAATGATTATTCATGGGATTTAAGCTAATTGGTAACAATTTTATTTTATTTATTTTTTACTATAATACAGTTTTAATGACTTTTAAAAAGGTCTTAAATTTATGTGAATAATAATTATTCTTAACATTTTTTTTATTGAAGAAAAGAAATGTGTTATATTAATTAATTCGTCCAGTGCAGGATTTAAACATAGAGGGGCCATAAGCTATGGGAACTGTAGAGGCCATATTTGGTATTTAAAAAAAAAAAATTATATTGTGTTCAAAACGCACCGTGTCCTATGCAAATTTTGATATTGTGTTCATAATACACCTTGTCCAGTGCAAATGTTGCTAGTGCAAACCATTTGATTGTTGGAGGTTTTTAGTTGAATTTGTTCTTCACTATTTAATACTGATATTTAAAAGTGTACTTTCTGTATAAAAGTATACCAGCTAATTGACACGTATTATATAGTCGATGTAAAAGGTACAATACATTCTAAATACAAACACCGTAAATAAGAAGGTAAGTAGGGCCTGGTTTTTCAATCTTTAAGTCAGTTACAAAACAATTATTTCTCATACAGCATCAAAGTATTTTAAAAGACAGGTCAATAGAAATGGTCTTTCAAGGCAAATTTAAACAAAGGAAATATCAGTAGATGTCCCAAGTGACGGCAAATTTTAAACATTCTATACTCCATATCAGACGACAGTAACATACACATAAGAGGCGAGGGAATGTTCTTTGTTACACCTAAGTTAACCAAAAAGAGAATATTGGACTTTGTAAAATATGTAAGAAAAAGCTTCCGAAATTCTTAACCAATTGTGAATTAGTACACATAATAAAATAATTCTCAATATAACATCTTAATAATATAGAGAAATAGAATGTTTTATAACTTTAAGAATTGGATTTTCATGATAATTTAAATTTGAAATCAAATTATCAAATGCAGAATTATAAGTTCGGCAGTGTCCATAAAGAACAAATGGCTTTATTCAGACAATACGACGAAGGCAAATCATAGTTCTATACATTAAAATGCTAAGGATTATTACAAACTAGGTAGTGAGATATGTTTGCAATAAAAAATATTCAAGGCATGTAGGTTTATAGCTCTAAATCGACGGGGCGTGGACGATTTTGTCTTGATACAACCTGTAAAGTATATTTTTGCTCTGGTTACGAATGATCTAAGGTTTAGTGATTCGAGTTGTGTTACAATCAAAGTCACAGACTGTCAAAATTTTGGGAATTTCAGGTTGAACATACTTAAATGATTCAAGAAAACCTGATTATAATATCAGGAGTCTCTTTGTTATGTACAGATTTACCACAGTAGGATAAATGGGTGATCATGGTCATGAATATAAGGCAGACGTTTATTCCAAATTCAGTCAAAAGGAATTATTTGCATTGAGGCAAAGCTTTTGTCGAATAAGTGTAGAAAGAACGTAGCAAGAACAGAAAAGTTAGTGCAAGTGTCACCATCCCCTTTAGTGGCATTAAATTCAAGATTTCAGTCTTAACCTTGACAATTTTATGAATTCAGTTTCTAGGTACGCTTATATGTTATGTAAATGAAACAAAAATTTCTAATTAACATCACAATTCATGTTTTACCATGTTAATTGCCTGCCAATCTAATAAATCTTGAATAAGTAATTGTGCAACAGTTGAATGTCTTTTTAAATGCTCCAGTAAGTTTCTACCCTAAATTACCAAGCACTTTTCCAGGGTCAAATTGAAGATTCGTGAGGTCAGCCACAACATATAATTATCGCGTGATTATTTTGTAAAACCGTGTTCAAGTGGTTTGAGATGGTCTCATAAATCAATACAGAGAATACTCTCCATTACTGACTATTCAGTGTGGAAATAAAATCCATAATGTTCGTACGCTCAAGTAGCACATTTTCGGTACCTTTGCATGGGTAGGTCACAATTATGCTTCAGTCAAAACGTCGGCTTTGGATAACTGAGACAATGGTTGACTTTCAGAGTCAGCTCTGTGTGTGTCTGTGTGTGTGTGTATTTGTGTGTGTGTTTCATTTTTAACTTAGCTTTAACAATTTTTCAATCATATTGCGACTATGTATGCAGTGTGGCAGTTTATAGTAGGGTCAACACGAGGGTATCATGCTGCAAACATTTACTAGACCAACCAGTTTTAACACTACTCTCATAAAGTGCTTTTTTTTAATAAAAATTCTGGGACAATGACATTGAGTGGAAATTGTTTGGAATTCCAAAGCCGGAATATTATTCTTGGTTCACAAAATTCAACGAAGAACTATTGCCATGAGTACAACGACCTGACATCATCGCTTTCCATATTGTAATTTCATCGAGATTCGAACCTGGATTCAATTAGAACTATGAATGATATGACTTACATGTTTCAATTCTAGGATTAAATTGTGGATTATATTAACAAACCGCAAGTGTTTTTTCACATTTTTACCTTCTTCAGGGAAATAAATTATTTTCTTAAAATTTACAAAGCTTGTTGGCTTCACTCTTTTCTTTTGTTACTTTTGAGCGTACCTACACGTTACACTTTTAACTATGTTTCTGTACATATTGTGAATAATAATAATAATAATAATAATAATAATAATAATAATAATAATAATAATAATAATAATAATAATAATATACTCTCCACATTGAATGGACATTAGTATTCACACTCACAAGCAATGGGTTGTGGTTTGAGTCTGACCTAGAGAGTCAACCATTCACACAATAGTTTATATCCAGGCAAACAAGGTAATTTAATCCCGTTGCCTCAACAACATTTCGGCTTTAGCAAAAAACTTGTTTTGTCATTGCTATTGTTGTTGAATAGGCAAGAAAAATAATCGTCATGCACATGCATTTTTTGGGAAGGTGGGGGTGGGGTTGGGAATAATAATGGGAAGTGAGCAAAACCAAATCCAAGGGACACACACACACACACACACACACACACACACACACACACACAAACACACACACACTCGTCATGGTAAAGAAGGACTAGTTTGGGGAGGTAGGGTGGGCATATTATGTTTTACAAACACCCTCCCACTAAAGTCGCCCTCTCCCATTGATCGTTCTTTTTGCTAGGGATATTTGTGGCGAGGGATAGGGGCTGATAACTATTAATATAGCAAGATAAAGATATTAAATATTTTACTCTTTCTAACTCTCGCTTCTGCTTCTCCCAGTCTATATATTGCTAGCCCATGGGGTTTGTTGATCTAATGTTCACGGACTCAGTTATCTGGCGAGGAAAGATGCTTATTGCTCCATTTGGCAAGAGTCGTCTGATAGTCGTAATTTTATAGACAGAATCCTAATTGTCGTTTCTCAAATAGTTATCATCATCATAGTCGTCATCGTCTTCGTCGTCTTATCATTAATCCTTTAACCGAATAGGTAGTTGAGGTACCACAGCTGACTTTACAACCAATTTTCTCCATCTTTCCCTGTTCTCTACTGCTATTTTGAAATCTCCAAAACACATGCCTGTCCACTCCTTAATGTTGTCTTCCCATCTCTTTTTCTGTCGTCATCTTCTGCACATTCTTAATTTGCTTTGCAAGATTGATTTTGCCAGTCCAGATGATCTTGAGACATGACCGTACCACATCCGTTTGTCCATTTTGATTTACAGTGGTCAAGAGACCTTCATAGGATCCGATGACTCCTTTAATTTTGTTGTGAATTTCTTCGTTGGTTATATGGTCAATGTATGAGATGTCCAAGATCTAGAGGTTGCGTCTAATTTCGAAGGTTTCAATTATTCTTTATAGATCTAATGTGAGTGTACATGTTTCACAAGCTTACAGAAAGATGGATCTGAAAATCGAGCATATCAGCCTTATTTTGGAACCAAAATTAATATTGGTATCTTTCCATACTGGTCTCAACCTTGTTATTGCTGTGTTGTTTGGACAATCCTGCAAAGTAGTTCTGATTTGGAGCCCTCATCTGTGATAATTGATCCCAAGTATTTGAAGCTTGTGACTCTTTTCAGCTTCTGTTTACTGACCTTTGTTTCTCTACTGATCCCATTGTTTTTGTTGCTCATCAGCTTGGTTGTTGTTGTTGGTTATTTTTGCCGCAAATCTCCAATCATATGATGTGAAGGTTGTGTCGAAGCGCTCAACCAAGTCAGCCAGCTCTTTTTCATCTCCTGCTAAACCATCAATATCATCTGCGAAGCGAAGATTGGTGATTGTTCTTTTTCCGATGCCGACAGTGCCCTTGAGGTCAATTTAGTACTGCTGGATCTCCTTGGGTCTCATGATTGTGAAATTCCGATGCCGACAGTGCCCTTGAGGTCAATTTAGTACTGTTGGATCTCCTTGGGTCTCATGATTGTGAAATTCCAATGCTGACAGTGCACTTGAGGTCAATTTAGTACTGCTGGATCTCCTTGGGTCTCATGATTGTGAAATTCCGAGCATTGTCCATCGCTTGAGGATCTCTTGGTCTTCTGTGAGACATTTTTCTGATTTGTCTTGCATGGTAGTTTTCCCTTGCTTATGGGTTGTGAGATCTTTCACCAGTTGATATGCCAATTTGCTGTAATTTCTACTCAGTCGTTGATTTTGTAGCATTGTTTTTCTATCCAGGATTCCTTTACCTTTTTTATGCTTTTCCTGATCATATTGTTTATCATTCTGTAATTTTTAGCTCCTTCATGATCTCTTTTTCCTTTGTTCGAATGGTCGCTGTAAACTATCTCTCCTGTCACTGGTCGGATAACGCACGGTACCAACTATTAAATGCAACTAACAACAAAAGTATAAATTCACCGTTACCTACAGCACGTCACTTCCTATCGGTAGGAGCGAGCTGATTAGTGCGATAAAAAATCTAATTTTTCTAGTCATTATTTTCATGATGAAATATTTGACATTACACCTTCAAAAGTCACATCTAGAAGATTAAATTTATTGCGTAAACCGAAGTTGTGTGAGTTCACTAATAGACCTTTAAAGTAGTGTGCATTCCCAATTCATATGTCACTGGTTACAAGCCCAATCGGGGGATGGGGGTAGGCAGGGGGACATATGACCCGCGCTCTAACTTCAAGAAGGAATCTGTCTTTACCAATTATATCTTAAATTTTGTAATTGTTTTAATTGTCTTTTAAACCCTTATATAATAAATTATATGGACTTGTTGTGGCCTTCGATTCATTTCCAGATTTCAATATAACCAGGGCCTAGGGACCTCAAACTCTTGAAGTGGGTCCGACCTCATTCAACCCCGAAAGGAAGCCTGGCTGCTCATAACCATTATACAAGTAATAATAAGACTTCTTGTCATTTAAAGTGGACTAGCTTTCATAAAGCAGCATTAAATAATGCCTTATCAGTATGGAACAAAGGTGTTGCTTCGGGTTTTTTTTATAAGGAACTTATATTTCTGACTCCTGACTTAAAAGGAATTACACGTGACGACCATGGATTTCGTTGAAGCCTTGCATATCACGCTCTTGTACAACACTCCAACATCAACGAAAGGGGAATAAAACATAGCGATTGAAACATGTTCAATTAAAATCAATACATGTACTAGACAGGTAACCTAGATTTCATATAGTCACTAATACAACTGTTTGTGGTTTGCTCTTTCCACAACAAGCTTGAACACTCTGCAATTATGTACTATTAAAGGAAAGCATTTGACACAAACAATATAGAACTTTAAAGTTTGCTTTGATCAAGCAAGACACACTTTAAAAAATTCCAGATATTACCTTTGGTTTCTCGAACACCATGTCTCAAAAGAACTATTTAGATCACTGACTAGAAATTCAAATGGGTTTTTTTTAAAAAAAAAAACGAGCTATAAAGTTGGGATGCATATTATTTGCCTTTTTTAAATTTGAAAGGCACAACCGATTACTTGCATTGTCCAAATTATTTAGACTACAAGTTTAGTCTTTTTACAATTTTGCAGTTTCTGCTTTATATTTGAAAAATTACAATAAATTTCCAATCGATCAATGACTATTAATTTTTGGCGTATAATACGACCTTAAGAGAGGAACAAATTCATACCATAACTCCAGTTTATTTTTTGAAACCGTAATTCTTCAATTTATATAAATGTTCATTCCACATAAACATTAGTTACAAGTATACTTTTGATTTTTGAAACCGTAATTCTCCAATTTATATAAATGTTCATTCCACATAAACATTAGTTACAAGTATACTTTTGATTTTAAAATCCAAACTATAGCTGGGTAAGAACCGAACTATTTTATAGGACACAGCCATTTTCATCCCTTACTGATGGGATTGCCATATTTTGCTTTAGGTACAAGATGCCATACATGTACATATTTTGCTTTAGGTACAATATGCCATATATGACGTTCTTTAAAAAATTAAACTAAGTACACAGACCTTCCCAGGGTGATTCAAATATTCCATTGAACCAATAAACCATGTTAAAGATAACTTCAGTACGTGTAAATCATTTGTGGTATAAATATTTATTTTTTAAAATCAAAAATATTGCACCAAACGGCACACTAAAAAGAGAAAGAAAAAAAATACAAACAAATTGGTTAACATCGATATTTAATCTGGTGATCAATTTTCATGAATAAGTGGTCTTTGAAATTCAACAATATTAAGTAAACTAACATATTTTATTGCACAATCAAATGTGTAATCTTCATTTTATGTTTACTAAATAAATCTCTTATATCCATTGTATTTTGGAAAATAAATACTTTAGATGTAATGCAAATACCAGCACAATGTGGTAAATACCAACACAATGTGGTAAATACCAGCACAATGTGGTAAATACCAACACAATGTGGCGTTTTTGCACGTTAAGTAACAAGTACCTAAATGAAACAATGCAAACATTGATAGATACAAACAAAATGGCTGTCACCATAAGCAATTGCTTTTCCAACCTAATATGTGTCACAGTTTGTATTCTAGTATAAACAGTTTTTGTAGAAAGGACTGAAGGACTTTATGTATCCTCAAAGGTAAAGGACTGAAGGACTTTATGTATCCTCAAAGGTAAAGGACTGAAGGACTTTATGTATCCTCAAAGGTAAAGGACTAAAGGACTTTATGTATCTTCAAAGGTAAAGGACTTATGGATTTGATGTATCCTGAAATGCAATTTATACTTTGACAAAATGGTGTGAATCCATTTATTGTTTGGGTGATGCGAGTGTTTAAAAAGGACAGTGTTTCTGTAAATGACGTGTTGCTGTAAATGGTTA
This sequence comes from Potamilus streckersoni, assembly GCA_016746295.1. NCBI lineage: Eukaryota > Metazoa > Mollusca > Bivalvia > Unionida > Unionidae > Potamilus > Potamilus streckersoni. The sequence goes on from JAEAOA010000291.1 coordinate 650,222, forward strand.
GAGTTGCCTGGGTTATAGTCCCTGTAGGGAACAAATATTAAAATTAATATTATGACAATATTTTTTCTCAATATATAATGATCTTAATTTATATCATGGGACATTCTCGTATAGGATTCAGGGTAGCACTTCCAACTGTAAATAAATATCTTTACCATACAGCAGAACTTCGTTGACTCTAGTTTTAAACATTGTATTCATGACGGATATGTGTGGAATAATTATTATTAGACAACAGAACTTCGTTGACTTTTGTGTAAAATATTGCAATCATGAATGACACGTGTCGAATAGATATTCATTACCACACACCAGAACCTCGCTACCTCTAAATTAAAATAATGTAATCATGAATGACACGTGTCGAATAAATATCGTTAGTACACACCAGAACCTCGCTACCTCTAAATTAAAATAATGTAATCATGAATGATACGTGTCGAATAAATATCGTTAGTACACACCAGAACCTCGCTACCTCTAAATTAAAAAAATGTAATCATGAATGAAACGTGTCGAATAGATATTCATTACCACACACCAGAACTTCGCTACCTTTAAATTAAAATAATGTAATCATGAATGACACGTGTGGAATAAATATTCATTACCACACACCAGAACCTCGCTACCTCTAAATTAAAATAATGTAATCATGAATGATGCGTGTCCAATAGATATTCATTACCACACACCAGAACCTCGCTTTCTCTAAATTAAAATAATGTAATCATGAATGACACGTGTCGAATAAATATCGTTAGTACACACCAGAACCTCGCTACCTCTAAATTAAAAAAATGTAATCATGAATGAAACGTGTCGAATAGATATTCATTACCACACACCAGAACTTCGCTACCTTTAAATTAAAATAATGTAATCATGAATGACACGTGTGGAATAAATATTCATTACCACACACCAGAACCTCGCTACCTCTAAATTAAAATAATGTAATCATGAATGATGCGTGTCCAATAGATATTCATTACCACACACCAGAACCTCGCTTTCTCTAAATTAAAATAATGTAATCATGAATGACACGTGTCGAATAAATATCGTTAGTACACACCAGAACCTCGCTACCTCTAAATTAAAATTATGTAATCATGAATGATACGTGTCGAATAAATATCGTTAGTACACACCTGAACCTCGCTGATTCTTGTTCATTATTACATACCAGGACCTTGTTGACTCTAATCTACAACACTGAAGTCATGAATGATACTAGTCGAATAAATATCATTACACACCAGAACATCGTTAACTCTGGTTCATCATCACACACCAAAACCTCTTTGACTCTAGCTCACCATCACACACCATAACATATTTGATTATAGTTCAGAACCTAGTAGAATCTAATTTGTTATCATACACTAGAACCTGGTTGACTCTAATTAATTAGAATTGCATTAAAATACATGGAGAGAGAGAGAGAGAGAGAGAGAGATATGCCACGATTACACAACATGTAACGTCAAATTTACTTCATCGTGAAAGGTATATACATGATTCATACATCGACAAAAGTATGATAGAAATCACACAATTTGCATTCAGAATCAATGAATTAATAATAGTATTGAGGGAGAAACTTAAGATCCTAAGTTGGTCCATTTAGGTGGGTAATAAAACGTTTATATTTACTGCTTCTTGTTATACGCTTTAAATGATGTACCGTGTGTGTCCCTTAAACTTGTAAGATCAACAACATATCATTAATTTGATATCGTCATAACATGTTGCCCATCCTAATCACTCGAAGGCTTGGAAATAGGTTTTTACAAAGCACTAATACCCTAAGCCCTCCCAGTCGGGTTCTTCATAAACTAAGTAACAGAAAGAAGAAAAACCAACAAGTTTTGTAAAAACTTAACAAATGATTTAATTATCAAGGTTATGAATAAAATTTTAACAAGAGCTTACATTATTAGGAAATGAATCCAAAATAATTCTCACAAAGTCGATGAAAGTTCAAATGAATAAAAGTTCCGAATAAGTTAAAAAAAAAACAGAAATATAATGGTCTGTCAAGAATAGTTATGCTGTGAAGATAGTTTTATCCAGAACTCCTTTGAATACTTCACAACAGTTCCAGAATAATTGTATAATCTAAATAATTAGCACTTTCTATTTCCACTGCACAGTCCAAGCAAATGTGTTTTACTCTGTACTAATATATAAGTACAACGTAAATCACGTCTGCAAACTACAACAGAACACAAGAAATGAGAATAACTCCCAAAAATGTGAATGAATTTGAGTACTCAGTTCACTTCTTATACAATCCATCTATTACGACTATAGTTCACAATATACCTCACGTGACATATCTTATTACTCAATTTGTCTGAAAAAGCCTATTCGTGCGACTTAGCTCAATCAATGTGAAGTTATTGAATTTTTTAGAATCGTCCAAACTCCATCAGCTCATGAGAAATAAATCCATGCGCCATCAAGTCTTATTATTAAGATTTTTATTAGTAATTGTCGACACATACGTAAGCATCATTACGTTAAATATCGTGACTGGGTCAGCAAAGGTTCTTATCCGTCCTCATCTCTTCTTGTTCTTGAACCATCATGGTATTAACCATCGTGGGAAATGTGACGTGATTATACAAAGTTTCATTTGGATGCTTACCTGTATGGCAGAATAATACTGAGCTGCTGCTAAACAAGGATAAATCTGCTTTCTTGTATGGAAACCAAATATATGATAACACTGGACTGAAAACAAATGATGCAAAACTTTTTAAATTGTTGTAAGAAATATATAAAGCTGAAAGCAGCTATTTAATTTTTTAAAATTTATTTCTCATCGTCCATCACAACTCGTATATTTTGCCTTCCATCGAAGTCGCGCATTGGCGTCATTAAGGCCTAACGTGAAAAGCCTAATTATCTCACTGCAAAGTATACTGCTCCTAGGACAGAATTAATAATATACCTTTTAACACGCGGCAATGAGTGATAGAACATGCCAGATGCCGTAGTAGTAGTCATGTAAGAAATCATTACACCTGCGAACAGGCAATCTGAGGTAATGATTTTGGCAATAAGCTGCCATTGTTTGTTTCGCCTTCTTTATTCCCCATTCTATCTTTCCACACCTTACCGTACGTCTCGTTAACATACCTCTTCATAGTTAACAAGGTCGAACTTTGACTCATTCCATCCCATTTAATCCCGTTAGAAAACATATCATTTTGGCCGCGGAAAGCCAGCCACTTAAATGATTATTGTAGGGCATAAAGGTAACACAAGAGGTCATAATTTATGGAAATGAATGGTATGTAAGCGACCATTATACCCCTTCATTATACAGCAATAAGAACAACGCCTGCCTGAAGGAATACTAAGCAGTACCAATTTTGACAATAAGAAGATAACAGGCACTAATACGCAGCAAACTGATGAAAGAAAGTCGCTTTTAACATATCAGCAAATCCAAATAATCCAATTAGTCTGTTCTGCTCTATTTGATTGGATCGAAAACTTTGTCCTTCACTAATAGAAAGGTACGTGTCTTTTTACAAATTTGACTCTCCTTCATTGGTGTATTTTCTCAGATTTAATTTTAATCTTGAAATGTTTTAGAATTATTTTAAAGAATTTAAATACATATTTTATAGAATGCCTGAAATCTTGGTACTTACAAAGTGATTGCACCCAGTACGAGTGGCCTTCGCTTTGATTCAGATGTTCATATACACAGGTTAATTGATTTTTCAAGCCTCTTGGCTTAGTGAATCCTGCAAGGTATATAATTACAAATTATTTTAAAGATAATGACGAATCTCGTGTAAAAATAGCAGACCTATATTGTTATCTAATGTTGACGGATATTTTAAAAGTGCACGCAAACCTTTCTGGTGGTATACAGTAATAACCTTTTGTTTTCTGCGTCAAAAATTCAATTTCAACCAGTTTATACGCTTCTTGCATAGGATTTTGTAAAAATATGTTTTTGTAAAACAGACAGAAGTGAGACGGACTAATGGACATAATTAGGAACAGGTAGGTAAATAAAAGGAAACATTACAATTATACCAATGCTCTTTCTTATAAAGGTGGTAAGAAAAATATAATTTCAGTTTTTCACTGCCCAATGTTTGGAATGATCTTTAGATTCTTCAAATGTATTCAGTTATCTTCCGAAGCAAACTTCCGTTTAAAATACTTTCCATGTGTGTTACTAAATTAGACCATGCCAATAACATTTTAACCTGTGTGATGCACATTCTTAGTGACCACGCCAGTAACGTTCTAACCTGATGTCCATCTTCCATTGTGTTAGGAAGTCGTGTAGACAAAATACATTTTGTGTAATATATGAACATAAATGTAGATTTGGTTTCGTTACTGTGGACAGCGTGAAACATGATGTATGGTTTTAGCTTTGGGTTTCGTTTCTGCATAGAGCGTTACAAATGGTTATGGTTTTAGCTTAGGGTTTCGTTACTGCATACAGCGTTATATATAGCGTATGGTTTTAGCTTTGGCGATGTATGAGAAAATATCTTAATTGTTGATGAACTATTTCACCTAAAAATTTTAAGTTCTGTGTTAAGTATGTGTGTCACAATCTAAAACATCAAACTGCATGTTGATTAACAATACACTGTATATCATATGGATACGATATTGGTTATATTTCGTCGTAAATCCGTACATCAGCTATATATGTTGTTAAATCCATGTACATGTTACATTTGTACACAGTCCATGCATTAATCGCACATACAGTTAAATTCATGTATTGATGCATTAATTGTATATGTTGATAAATCCTTGTACAGGTTACGTCTGTATACAGTCCATGCATTAATCATTTATGTTCATAAATCCTTGTACAGGTTACGTCTGTATACAGTCCATGCATTAATCATTTATGATGATAAATCCTTGTACAGGTTATGTCTGTATACAGTCCATGCATTAATCATTTATGTTGATAAATCCTTGTACAGGTTACGTCTGTATACAGTCCATGCATTAATCATTTATATTGATAAATCCTTGTACAGGTTATGTCTGTATACAGTCCATGCATTGATAGTATATGTTGATAAATCCTTGTACAGGTTACCTCTGTATACTGTCCATGCATTATTCTTATATGTTGATAAATCCTTGTACAGGTTACGTTTGTGTACAGTCCGTGCATTAATCATTTATATTGATAAATCCTTGTACAGGTTATGTCTGTATACAGTCCATGCATTAATAGTATATGTTGATAAATCCTTGTACAGGTTACGTCTGTATACAGTCCATGCATTAATCATTTATGATGATAAATCCTTGTACAGGTTATGTCTGTATACAGTCCATGCATTAATCATTTCTGTTGATAATCCTTGTACAGGTTCCGTCTGTATACAGTCCATGCATTAATCATTTATATTGATAAATCCTTGTACAGGTTATGTCTGTATACAGTCCATGCATTGATAGTATATGTTGATAAATCCTTGTACAGGTTACGTCTGTATACTGTCCATGCATTAATCTTATATGTTGATAAATCCTTGTACAGGTTACGTTTGTGTACAGTCCGTGCATTAATCATCTATGTTGATAAATCCTTGTATAGGTTACGTCTGTATACAGTCCATGCATTAATCATTTATGTTGATAAATCCTTGTACAGGTTACGTCTGTGTACAGTCCATGCATTAATCATTTATGTTGATAAATCCTTGTACAGGTTTCGTCTGTATACAGTCCATGCATTAATCATTTATGTTGATAAATCCTTGTACAGGTTATGTCTGTATACAGTCCATACATTAATAGTATATGTTGATAAATCCTTGTACAGGTTACGTCTGTATACAGTCCATGCATTAATCATATATGTTGATAAATCCTTGTACAGGTTACGTCTGTGTACAGTCCGTGCATTAATCATTTATGTTGATAAATCCTTGTACAGGTTACGTCTGTATACAGTCCATGCATTAATCATTTATGTTCATAAATCCTTGTACAGGTTACGTCTGTATACAGTCCATGCATTAATCATTTATATTAATAAATCCTTGTACAGGTTATGTCTGTATACAGTCCATGCATTAATAGTATATGTTGATAAATCCTTGTACAGGTTACGTCTGTATACAGTCCATGCATTAATCATTTATGTTGATAAATCCTTGTACAGGTTATGTCTGTATACAGTCCATGCATTAATCATAAATATTGATAAATCCTTGTACAGGTTACGTCTGTATACAGTCCATGCATTAATCATAAATGTTGATAAATCCTTGTACAGGTTACGTCTGTATACAGTCCATGCATTAATCAGTTATATTGATAAATCCTTGTACAGGTTATGTCTGTATACAGTCCATGCATTAATCATTTATGTTGATAAATCCTTGTACAGGTTACTTCTATATACAGTCCATGCATTAATCATTTATGTTGATAAATCCTTTTACAGGTTACGTCTGTATACAGTCCATGCATTAATCATTTATATTGATAAATCCTTGTACAGGTTATGTCTGTATACAGTCCATGCATTAATCATAAATATTGATAAATCCTTGTACAGGTTACGTCTGTATACAGTCCATGCATTAATCATAAATATTTATAAATTCTTGTACAGGTTACGTCTGTATACAGTCCATGCATTAATCATAAATGTTGATAAATCCTTGTACAGGTTACGTCTGTATACAGTCCATGCATTAATCATTTATGTTGATAAATCCTTGTACAGGTTACGTCTGTATACAGTCCATGCATTAATCATTTATGTTGATAAATCCTTGTACAGGTTACGTCTGTATACAGTCCATGCATTAATCATTTATGTTGATAAATCCTTGTACAGGTTACGTCTGTATACAGTCCGTGCATTAATCATTTATGTTGATAAATCCTTGTACAGGTTACGTCTGTATACAGTCCATGCATTAATCATATATGTTGATAAATCCTTGTACAGGTTACGTCTGTATACAGTCCATGCATTAATCATATATGTTGATAAATCCATCTTTAAATTTGTTTACAGTCCATGCATTAATCGTAATTGTTGACAAATCCATACATTGATCACATTTGTCGATAAATCTATATGTCAGTATAGGACTGACATATGAATTTATGTGATCAATTTGTGCATTAAATCGTATCTGTTATAGGACGATATCTGAACTTGTTTTGCGTGTGTAGGCTAAGTGTTTTGTTTAATTTTTGTGTGCAACACTAATGTAAGCTTTGTAGACTAGGGTGTTAGAAATGACATATTCGTTAATCGAATCATAAATACATATCTCGTCGTGTGCCCTTGCTAGATCCAAACCGACCCAATTTTATCTTGTTAAACATCATGATTGCCCTTCCATAAGACAATCAGATAGCCCTTCCATATGATCATCAGATCGCCCTTCCATATGACTTTTAAATCGCCCTTCCATATGATTATCAGATCGCCCTTCCATGAGACTATCAAATCTCCCTTCCATAAGACAATCATATAGCCCTTCCATAAATCTATCAGATAGTCCTTCCATAAGACTATCAGACTGATGTTTCATATGAGAATCATATCGCCCTTCCATAAGACAATCAGATAGCCCTTCCATAAGACAATCAGATAGCCTTTCCATAAGACTATCAGATAGCCCTTCCATTAGACTATCAGATCGCCCTACATAAGACTATCAGACTGATGTTTTATATGAGAATTAGATCGCCCTTCCATAAGACTATTGTTTCATACCTTTGAAGGTGAAATTGATGGATTGCATTGTACGTATAATTAATTTACCTGGCTCTTTTAACTCCTTTTGGGGTACGGAAAAAAAAAACATGGATGTGGGAATGGCTTGGGTCTCTTAGCGTGTGCCCAAACAAAAATAACAAAAATAATATGGAGGGGCACGTGATTTGGCCATTTTAATCCTCTCTAGCACAAAAGTAAAGTGAGGTACCTCATGGGGTCGTGACAAATCCAAGAATTCGCACAACGATCAAATAGTAAGAGATTTTTATTCCTGGAAGAAAGTCGGCCTAAAGCTTACCGCACTTGCAATCTGACATGTTTTCCACTCACGGATACGCGTCATTTTGTCATAGACTGACTTTGATATTTCAAAATAATAACATACCTTATTAGCAAAATGGTACATGACACAAATCCAAGAAATTGTCATTGCTCGATCTCTCTGAACATCATTGTAAAGTAACTCTGAATAATAATGTTCCATACTTTTTTCATTGTCCCATTTTACATAGAAACGGTCCGGACTGTATTTTTGTACTTTGTCCGATATAACATTCTTTACATTCAAGTTAGCCTGGTTGTTGACCTTTTCAAGATGTTGAAAATACTAGCTGTGTATATAATTGTATCATGCCAGTTTCAGCAGTAGACATGAAGCAACATATTGTATCCAATCAAGGTTCGATGTACAAGGCTTTTAATTAGATGTAATAGGGACTTTTTAAGGAATGGTTGACAATTTAAAAGAAAAAAGAGAATATAATAACCAAAAAAGAATAAAAAAAATAATAAAATTACTGGTGCTCACAATGTGTTTGTACCTTTTGATAACACAAGCAAATAGGTGATCTGTGCGTGGGTACGAACTTATCATTTGCCAAATGAGAATGGCTGTCTCGAACAATCGAATTCTAATAAACCACACGGAAATTCTTGAAAACAGCTAGGATTTTTTTTAGAAGCAACAATGGATGGGAGTTTTGTGTTTTAAAATCAGAACTTTTAGATTCCTTGTTCACTACGTAAGAAAAACAGAAACAGTTAAAATCCGTCTACTATTATGCCAGAGCTTTATGTTTTATACTATAACAATTTATTATTATTATTATTATTATTATTATTATTATTATTATTATTATTATTATTATTATTATTATTATTATTACACCTGGCCAGGCAAGCACTATTGTACGACTGATACCTATAGAAAGATTCGGGATGGTAGAAGTAATATAAAAATGCGTCGGCAATGAAGAAAAGTGTTAAATCAGTTATTTCCTACTGTGTTCATTTGATGCGGTAGTCACAACTATTTTAATTAAATATGTCCAAGATGAATTATATTAAATAGATAAATGAAGTACCCATTTCATCGTGTGAGAAGACACACACAGTCACCAGAACACACACACACGTGCGTGCGCGCATACACACACACACACACACACACCTAGTGACCAGAACACAAAAAACTTTTCAAACCCTACTTAAAATATCTAATTTTAATTTAGTCCAGTTTGATTCAATAGATCTTCTAAATACTTTCTCGCAAGTTAAGTGCGATGGGCAGGTAGCACAAAATGAAAGTGTATCCATCCTTCAGGGGGCATTTGTGATTGTGAAGAAACGTAATTCCTAAAAGGAGTAACATTACTGCGAAGAATTTCACTAGCTGCACATTCTTTATATATGAATTAGTGCATACAAGATATTTTCTGGTTTCATGCCATTACGTTAAACTAACACTTTCCGTATATATCACTGAAAGTTTATGTTAATTAAAACACTTTAAAACCAGCCACTGTAATGAGCAAGGGCACTAATATCTAATATAGTAATGGATAAAACAATTACTCTGATGAAGAGTTTGGGAATTTGATAATACATTTGATGAATCGTGAAAGTTTCAATACTTAATAAAAAAACTGTAAACCATCTTAACTCACAAAAAATCTCTTCTAGACATGCACATTCAGTCATATCGTATCTGTACTCATTGGGCCTGTCATTTCTGTATACAATGGACCTGTATCGTATCTTTACACGATGGACCTGTATCATATCTATATATAATGGACCTGTATTGTATCTGTACACGATGGACCTGTATCATATCTATATACAATGGACCTGTATTGTATCTGTACACGATGGACCTGTATTGTATTTATATACAATAGACCTTTATCATATCTATATACAATGGATCTGTATTCTATCTATATACAATGGACCTGTATATATATATATATATATATATATATATATATATATATATATATATATATATATATATATATATATATATATATATATATATATATATATATATATGCAATGGACCTGTAAAATTGACCTAAAACTTCAGGAAACCAAACATTTTAATGTTTGACACATTGTCCATGCAGCTGTCACAGACTGTTTATGATTGCAATATAAGACCAAACATGCTACTTTCATCTGTAATATATCAAAGAACTTGCGTCTAGTACAGTATCAGATAAAATGCAGACAATGAAACAACGATAAAATAAGTCTTGAAAGAAATTAATGAAATACAAACCCTCTGGTCGATAGTAAGTATGTCTAATAAATGGTATGCACTTTTTGATGTTCTATGAAGTGGGCAACTTAGATTTCATCATGCCTATCCTCTGATGGCTCTATGGTGACTGATACGTCAGCATCTGTGATACGCCTACACAATGAAGTGAAGTTGAAAAACCTACAGCATTCTCCTATGCACAGAGAAAACCCATTAATGGGAAAACAATACCGTGCCTATTTACACAGGCAGGATGATAGCACTATCATTTTGTTTATAGAAGCAAATTATTTATTAATAATCAAGTACATAATACCACGGTGAACCTAAAATTTTCATTTTCCTTCCTAACATACACTATATTGTTACAAGCAATACAGTAGGAAGAAATTTTGTTCAAGTTATTGTAATTTGAAAATACAAAATGTATTTGTATGTTACGTACGCCGATAATCTCTGCCAAGGATTCCTGAGAGAAAAGTTGTGTGATTATTCTGCGAAATGAATATTGCATATCTACTATTTATGCTGCTTTTCTTTTGTACTACTTTAAACACACGAGCATTTCGAAGAAAACAGTCATTGACTGAATTGCAAAATTAAGGTAGGCTTTTAGGTTTAATTTGTTTGTATTCCGAAAGGACGATTCTGAAAACATCATTCTGACCATTAATTTCTAAGGATTTAAGATTGTACATAACTTGTAAACTTGTGAAAATGTCACCCACCAAGGAGCTAATTAAAAAACAAATATTATTATTATGATGAATGGAATACATCTCCAAAGGCCACGTATGAGAAAGATTATACATTGGTTCATTTGCAACATAATTTGTGTGATAACAGTGCAATAATAAAAATTAGAAATGTCACATGTGCAATGGTATATATGATTACAGTGCAATAGTAAAATTTGGACATGTGTATGTTATAACTGGGCAATAGTAAAAATTGGACATGTGTATGTTATAACTGTCCAATAGTAAAAATTGGACGTGTGTATGTTATAACTGTGCAATAGTAAAAATTGGACGTGTGTATGTTATACCATTGCAATAGTACAAATTGGACATTTGTATATGATAACAGTGCACTAGTACAAATTGGATAGGTCTATGTGATAACAGTGCAATGGTACAAATTAGACATGCATATGATACCAGTGCAATCCTACAAAGTAGACCAGGCATGTAATATCATTTCAATAACACAAATTAGAAATGTGTAATAATAGTACAATAACACCAATTAGACACGCGCGCGTGTGATAACAGTGCAATAGCACAGATTAGACATGGACATGTTTAGACAGTGGAGCTTGGCCGAATTACCCTGCTCAATTCTAGGCAAATTTTCACACATGTTAATAGTATATTAATAAGATTCTACTGATAACTACAGCATAAGAGAAGAATGGGAAAAGGAGATGAATGAAACTATACTAAGGGTCCTTAAATCTCCAGACACGGTTTGGGGCATGTCAAAAGTCTACAAGTTTTACACCTAAACGCGTATAAAAGATTTTTGGGCAGCCTTTACTGTTATGATTATTTTCACGGCATTCTTATAATAGGCTGATGTATCACAAACAACGCCACAATCTTGTATTGCTTCTATCGCTAACTTTTGAACTGTTTACCATATTACGGTTAGGGTTTGACTAACACGCATAAACGGTGGGGGCACCTGTTAAGTTACAAACTAGAAAATTACATATAGGTCACTTAAAACAAAGGAATGAACTTTTTAAGCGGATGTAGATGTATGTGTTAGTGATATTAGAAAATAAAATCCAGGTCTTTGGCTATTCATAGTGATTTGGTAAGAATTCCGTGAGAATTCCTATTTTGTTGCCTTATGTTTCACAAGTTACCTAAAATACTTCACCTAATAAAGTGGAAGTGAACCTCAACGCAAACTGAAACAATTCCATACATTTTGTCATACATCAAAGCTCTTATTTCACTAAATGCTTTTCCGTTTCGTTTGTTTAACAAATTCTATTGATATTTCCAAGGATGTATCTTGAAAAATGCAGTATTTCTTTTGATAAGCATTCAAACCAAATTACAAACATAAAAGAAATAACGATAAACCTTGTGGACCTTCCCAAGAAACTAATGCCGCCAAAAAGCAAAGCGACCTAAAGTTAAAATGTTTCACAGATATTTATCCCTTTCTATGCCGTGACACAGCCAGACTATCTATCCTTTTCAATGCCATGGCACAGCTAGACTATCTAACCTTTTCAATGCCATGGCACAGCTAGACTATCTGTCCTTTTCAATGCCAGGGCACAGTTAGACTATCTATCCTTTTCAATGCCATGGCACAGCTAGACTATCTATCCTTTTCAATGCCATGGCACAGCTAGATTATTTATCCTTTTCAATGCCATCACACAGCTAAATTATCTATCCTTTTCAATGCCATGGCACAGCTAGACTATCTATCCTTTTCAATGCCATGGCACAGCTAGACTATCTAACCTTTTCAATGCCATGGCACAGCTAGACTATCTGTCCTTTTCAATGCCAGGGCACAGTTAGACTATCTATCCTTTTCAATGCCATGACACAGCTAGACTATCAATCCTTTTCAATGCCATGGCACAGCTAGACTATCTAACCTTTTCAATGCCATGGCACAGCTAGACTATCTGTCCTTTTCAATGCCAGGGCACAGTTAGACTATCTATCCTTTTCAATGCCATGGCACAGCTAGACTATCTATCCTTTTCAATGCCATGGCACAGCTAGACTATCTATCCTTTTCAATGCCATTGCACAGCTAGACTATCTATCCTTTTTAATGCCATGGCACAGCTAGACTATCTAACCTTTTCAATGCCATGGCACAGCTAGACTATCTGTCCTTTTCAATGCCAGGGCACAGTTAGACTATCTAACCTTTTCAATGCATTGGCACAGCTAGACTATCTGTCCTTTTCAATGCCAGGGCACAGTTAGGCTATCTGTCCTTTTCAATGCCATGGTACAGCTAGACTATCTATCCTTTTCAATGCCATGGCACAGCTAGACTATCTATCCTTTTCAATGCCATTGCACAGCTAGACTATCTATCCTTTTTAATGCCATTGCACAGCTAGACTATCTAACCTTTTCAATGCCATGGCACAGCTAGACTATCTGTCCTTTTCAATGCCAGGGCACAGTTAGGCTATCTGTCCTTTTCAATGCCATGGCACAGCTAGACTATCTATCCTTTTTAATGCCATGGCACAGCTAGACTATCTATCCTTTTCAATGTCATGGCACAACTAGACTATCTATCCTTTTCAATGCCAGGATTCAGCTAAGTGCCTATAATAAGAGGCAACTCATATACAATGATGCCTATAATAAAGTGCAGCTCGTTTAAAATAATACCTATATTAAGGGGAACCTCGTTTACAATGATGCCTATAACAGGGGACTCCTCGTTTAAAATGATGCCTATAAGAAGGGGCATCTCTTTCAGAATGATACCTCTAATAAGAAAGACATCTGTTTCAACAAACCTTCTCACGAATTTAGTATTTGGGGAATCCCGATCATATTCGTGATATTCGCTATCGATATTCGTCTAATTTGTTGTTTTTTATTTTTTTTTTAAAAAAAAAAAAGATCAAAGACTGAAGTTTCAAAACATAACGATGAAGACATTAAAATGTTTTATGGCAGACTTTTCAGTAGACTTGTTAATCTGCACCCACCCAAAAAACCTGTATTAGAAAATTGCACATGGAAGAACTAAATTATATTATCGTCGTAGAGAGTTTTTTCGTTCCTGGGTCTCTATGAATTTTGCCTCCGAGATATAATCAAAATCATACGGCAACTTTTATATCGATTAGTCTAGATTATGTTTCTGTTATGTACATTTTTTGTTGGCTTAATTAGCAACACATTTGTTTTATTTCCATACGAGTACGTTGTAATTTTACCAATTCAGTGGCTTCACATAGAAAAACTTAAAGACAATATCATATATTTTAATTTAAATCTTTTTACAATCAATATAAGATGTTTGAATGACAGGAAGAAGCGTGGTTCTGTTTCCTAATAAGTATTGTAACACGTTCCAATGAATTTATACTGGACAATTCTATACAGTGAAACGTCGATTATTCAGAGCCAACGGGGACTTGGAATTCTTCCAGATAATCATTCGTCACGATGCTAATATTTATAAATTGTTTAAAAAGTTGAAGCGTGAATAGAACTATCTAAACGAAAAAAATTCCCTTTGTATCAATACCGGTAACCAAGTACACTTGAAAATTCCGTACAAATTTGACATGTTTGAGAAGAGAAAATGAAGAAATAATTTTTAAAAAATACTGCTAAGATATTTTAATTAAGGATTTGCATTCATGGTAACATTTTTACTTTGCGCTTCGCACTTATCAAAAATCATCTCGTACTATCATGATGGAATGACAACAATGTTGCGAATGACGATCATTCTGTGTGGTCTTTCCTCAAATCGTCTTTAATTATGATTGATCAACTTTACTGTGATATTAATGCCACAATGCCCCAGGATACTCATTTGGCGACCATCAGGTGAAAGAACAAACTTTTACATTTGGTATCTTCCTCTAGTCTCTCCCTTTGTCTTAATTGAATTTATTTTTATTTTTTTTAAAATATGTATTTATGATTGTGTGAGATTTGTTTGTCCTTCTTTCTACTTTGAGTTACTATGTCTTATGTTGGCGTCGTTTTCAGCAAATTAGTTTTCTTTACAGATACGTATACATTGTAAAAATAAGGTAGTAGTCTGCAAGAGTGGCTAGTCAGATAACCAGCGTCCGAAAAATAGACGTTTCAACGTTGTATATAGAAGGAGAGAAAAAAGTAAATCATATTTAGACATATTTTTGAACAATGACATTGAAGGGATCAAAAAACATTTCGTGATACAATCTAATTGTGGGCTAGTGTCAAAATGTTTCGAAAATGTTTCATGAAAACATATATATATATATATATATATATATATATATATATATATATATATATATATATATATATATATATATATATATATATATATATGTGTGTGTGTGTGTGTGTGTGTGTATATACATATATACATGCATGCATGCATGCATACATACATACATACATACATACATACATACATACATACATACATACATACATACATACATACATACATACATACATACATACATACATACATACATACATACATACATACATACATACATACATACATACATATGTGTGTGTGTATGTATAGATAGATATACAGATATACAGACAAACAGAGACAGACAGACAGACCGAGACAGATAGACAGACAGACAGACAGAAAGACAGAAAGACAGACAGACAGAAAGACAGACAGACAGATCGATCGATCGATCGATCCATCGATGGATGGATGGATGGATGGATAGATAGATAGATAGATAGATAGATAGATAGATAGATAGATAGATAGATAGATAGATAGATAGATAGATAGATAGATAGATAGATAGATAGATAGATAGATAGATAGATAGATAGATAGATAGACAGATAGATGTGTGTATATATGGAACAACGATTTCTTACCATGGTTTGTCTCGTCCTTTGTTCACTGTTGTTTGTACAAATATTTTATTATATCCATAAAAGGACTCAACTTTTGACCCATTTAAGCCCTCTTTTGATCAAAACTTGCTTGGCCCTGAAAACCGATTGGTATTCAATAATTCACTCCTCTTCTACCTACCTCGAAACCAAAACAATTAAGGGACTGTACGACCCACAAATTTGACATAACTTTAGATCCTTTTACGCTTAGTATACAAATCAACAATCTTAAATACACATAGGTACATTCATAACTCAGGTTATTTGACCCGTATGAGATACTCTCATGTTTGGATACTCCCTGTTTGATATGTTTCTACTAGCTGTTGACGGCCTGCTGGTGTATTTGAAACGAGACAGGGTGTCAGGAACCAGATGCATCCCGGAGCCAATTCAACCCAAACCCCAATCAACCCCTACAGCGGCTCTGGGATGACACATTTGACTCTTCACACCAACCAGCAATACCTATTCCAGACTATAAAGAAGACCTAAAGACAAAAATTGCATTCAACAGAGAAATATAAAGAAGAATACAACAGAAGTGGATAAATTGCAATAACACACCAGCCCCAATCTTCTGATATGATGCAAGATATTATGAAGAAGATACTACATACTGCGAAAATATTGCAATCAACTGAGAACTATAACGAAGAACTCAACAAGAAGTGGAAAAATTGCAATACAACCAACCTACTGCTAACCATAAATTATGATATCAACACACAAATCGAAAAAATAGATACATTAAATCGAATTATTGCAATCAACAGAGATAAATAAAGAAGAATACAACAGAAGTGGATAAATTGCAAAACAAAACTGACTCACTCCTCCCATACAACACAAGATAACTATAACGAAGATAATATACACTGCGGATATATTGCAATCAACTGAGAACTATAAAGAAGATCCCAACAGAAGTGGAAACATTGCAATACATAAAACTACTACATACACCCATTAAAATTAGCTGACTATAAAGAAGATCCGGACAAAGAAAATCAATTGCAATCAACAGAGACAAATAACGAAGAATATAACAGAAGTGGATAAATTGCAATTGAACACAGCCCATAGGAGGTCAAGGACAAATGGTAGCCCTACTTAGCAGACTATAAAGAAGATCTGGACAATGTAACCAATTGCAATCAACAGAGATAAATAATGAAGAATACAACAGAAGTGGATATTGCAATTGAGTCAAATCTATCGGGGGGCCTGGACTTGTTGGTGGGCTTTTTGGTGTCGTTGGCGTGCTGCTGGATTGGGGGGGGGGCTTTCGACCTTGTCGGAGTGTTGAGGGTCAGGGTCTTAAGGTCATGTTCGAAGCGAAAAGATCCAGCCAGGGATCAAGTCCCCCTATGCGGAACCGGGCCGATGGCCAACCGTGTAGGAATGTATTGGAGGCCCACCCTTCGGGTGGGTCCTCTGGTCTCTAGCGAAAGCGGGAGACTCCAAAAGTCATCAAGCAAACGTACATGCACATACGACTATAATTGCTACTACTACTATCTCGATGGCAGGCAATACCTAAATTAAATCTGTGTTCTATTCAGTGTACAAGATTACACTTCTCCTACCTCGATGGCAGGCAATACCTAAATTTAATCCATGTGCTATACTGAGTACAAAATTACACGTCTACTACTTTGATAGCAGGCAATAGTTAAATATAGTCTATAATCTATATAGTGTATAAGGATACGCGTCTCCTACCTCGATGGCTGGCAATACCTAAATATAATCCATGTGTTTTACAGTGTAAAAGTCTACACGTTTCCTACATGGATGGCAGGAAATACCAAAATTTAATCCATGTGCGAGACAGTCTACACACGTTTCCTACCTGAATTATGTCAGGAAGTAATTAGCAGTAAAACCTAATTTTTCTTGACGTTTATTTGCATTGTTGCCTAATCGCCTGTCTCTTGTGTCAAAATGACACTCAAATGATGTGTAAATTATAACCTTTTTATTTTTTTCAGGAATGACAAATGTATTTTGCATTTAAAATCTTTTCAGTTAATTCTCGGCAGCAACTTAATTCTTCAGTAAAAATGTCTGTGCAGAACAATGAAACATATGCTTGACCTTTACAAACTAAATTCAGGAAGACGTTTAAGAAATACGAATCTCCGCTGTTTTCTTGATATACAAGTAACATGTTCCCTACTAATGTCTACATGTACACAAAATGTAACGATAACTAATGTTAAATCGTCATCGTCATCGTCATGTTGCCATCTTCGTAATTTTCGTAGTCTGTATTGTTATTGGATCAACTGATGTTAAAGTGGGTAAAAATTGATCCATGTTTCCTCACTTAAATCAGTGATTATTAGAAAGGAAATGATTCATTAGACATGTCTTAGAATAGAGTGCTGACGTATGAATGTTCCACAACGTGAATGATTCATTAGACATGTCTTAGAATAGAGTGCTGACGTATGAATGTTCCACAACGTGAATGATTCATTAGACATGTCTTAGAATAGAGTGCTGACGTATGAATGTTCCACAACGTGAATGATTAATTAGAAATGTATTAGAATAGAGTGCTGACGTATGAATGTTTCACAACGTGAATGATTCATTAGACATGTCTTAGAATAGAGTGCTGACGTATGAATGTTCCACAACGTGAATGATTCATTAGACATGTCTTAGAATAGAGTGCTGACGTATGAATGTTCCACAACGTGAATGATTCATTAGACATGTAATTAGAATAAAGTGCTGACGTATGAATGTTTCACAACGTGTTTTCTAACTAAGAACCGTCTTAAGAGCAGTCATAACTGCATGAAAGACAAGAAGCTTTTTGAGATAACGTTTGACCTGGTCGAAGCTTTTATAGGCATGAAAACACAGATTACAGCAGTGTGGTTTATTGTTATATTTCTGCAAATGGTAAAAATAACGACTAATGCGATATTGATGATAATAACAATAGATGCAGAGAAGTTTTGGGGTTATAAACTACTAAACTTTTGGATCATACAACCCCAGGTGCGTGAGGAGTTGTGACAAAATACAGAGATCATGCTTTTTGTCTTTTTGTTTTACATGTAAAAGTTTCTAATTTAAAAAATCGTCTTCATTATTATCATCATCGTTCTAATGTATTATTCTTTTAATATCAATATGAAAATCTTGTTTCTTCTCATTTATCCATTTATGTCTGTCTTCACACTATAATCGTCAACCGTAATCGTCGTCATATTCTGTACACATATTATAAACTATGCTATGAAACTATTGCCAAACTTAGCCCGAAATACAGAACAACTGATGAATAAATCATTCACATACCATCAACTTTGCCCTAAATAACAAAAACTGATGAAAAAATTATTCACATACCAACTTTGCCCTACATAAAAATTCATGAGTGAATTATTCACGTGCCAGCTTTGGATTCAGATACTAAATTGATGTATAATTTATTTACATACCATATTTTTAAAGGGTGAAATTTTGACAGCTTGAACTATAAGGAATATCAAGAATCATTTAGAGAAATCTGTAGTTGTAGCAGCCGATACTGATGTCGCACTATTGCATAAAGTCTGTCTGGTAATGCAACACATTATAAATAAGTTAACTTTCCATAGACTCGAATGACTTCTGTTGTTCGTTTAGTTAAATAAAATGTTATGTTATCACCATTTCAAATTTGATGTATCAAGTGCTGCTAATGTGTCACCAACAGGTTGAAAGATCCTCCTCATCAGCTGATCAGCTGACTGGGTGATTCGATGCTTATATTGTAAATACCTCGAAGTATAAAAACAGGTAACAGTCCCCGAGCGTTTAAAGGTAGATAGGTCAGAATCACGCAGAGTTTCTTATATCTAGATATTTTAGATTTGGTTTCTAAAAATAAAAATCCCACTGTATTTGCAGAGATATTTTATGCACACCTTAGGATTAACTTGCCAAAACCTTTTTTTGGATCAATCTTCGTGTGAAAGCAGCTGTTAATAAAAACCATGCATCGCAGGTAGGGCCTATCTGATATCAAGTAAAATTACTCAGCCCTGTTCATACACCATCAAAAAGCAATATAAGGCAGATGTTCTGCACATCTATTGAAGATGGTATAATTTTCTCAAAGGAATTATTTTTTATCAGTGTCTTATTTGTAAAGTTTGGTGAGAATCAGTATGATAGCCGCATGACAAAATCTTAAATAATTATATATGACAGCAATAAAGGCTATTCCAATTATGGTAAAAATGACACCTATATGGCTAATATGACAGCTACGTGGCCAAGTTTAATATATTAAATATTACGTCTATAAAGGTCAAGTCTAATATATTAAATATGACAGTTATAATGACCAAGTGTAATATATTAAATATGACAGCTACGTGGCCAAGTCTAATATATTAAATATGACAGCTATAATGACCGAGTGTAATATATTAAATATGACAGCTACTTGGCCAAGTGTAATATATTAAATATGACAGCTACGTGGCCAAGTCTAATATATTAAATATGACAGCTTTAATGACCAAGTGTAATATATTAAATATGACAGCTACCTGGCCAAGTGTAATATATTAAATATGACAGCTACGTGGCCAAGTCTAATACATTAAATATTACGTCTATAACGGTCAAGTCTAATATATTAAATATGACAGTTATAAAGACCAAGTATAATATATTAAATATGACAGCTACGTGGTCAAGTCTAATACATTAAAAATTACGTCTATAACGGTCAAATCTAATATATTAAATATGACAGCTATAATGACCAAATGTAATATATTAAATATGACAGCTACGTGGTCAAGTCTAATACATTAAATATTACGTCTATAACGGTCAAATCTAATATATTAAATAAGACAGCTATACTGGCCAAGTCTAATATATTAAATATGACAGCTACGTGGCCAAGTCTAATATATTAAATATTACGTCTATAAACGTCAAGTCTAATATATTAAATATTACAGCTAAAATGACCAAGTCTAGTTACAGTAAATCTTAGTTATGTGGCCAATTTTAATTATAGTAAATTTAATAGCTACATGTCCAAGTCTAATTACAAAAAAATATGACAGCTACAATGGCCATGTCTAATTACAAAAAATATGACAGCTACAATGGCCATGTCTAATTACAAAAAATATGACAGCTACAATGGCCTTGTCTAATTATAGTAATTATAAAAGCTGTATGGCAAAGTCTAATTAGAGTAAAAATGTTAGGCAGGTTGCCAAGTCTAATTATGGTCAATATCCTAGATATATGGCCAAATCTAATTACAGTAAATATAACAGCTATATGACCAAGTCTAATTAGAGTAGACTAATTATAATAAATATGACAGCTATATGACCAAGTCTAATTCTAGACTATATATGAAAACTACGTGGTTAAGTCTAATTTAGTAAATATGACAGCTACAATGGCCATATTCAATTATATGGATTATGATTGTCTTATGGCCAAGTCTAATTATAGCAAATATAATAGATATATGGCCAAGTATAATGATGGTAACGTTGACCACTATATGACCAAGTCTGACTATAGTAAATATTACAGTTCCATGACAATATCTAATTATAGTATATATGGTATATGGCCAAGTCTAATTATAGAAACAATGACAGGTACATTCCCAAGTATGTTTATATAAATATGACCACTATTATTGCCATGTCTAATTATAGTAAATATCAAGGCTATATGGCCTGGTCTAATTATAGTAAAAATGACAGACAAGTGACAATGCTGAATTTGAGTAAATATGGCAGCTATATGGTCAGAACTAATTCTAGTATATATGACAGCTATAAAAGGCTGTCTAAGTGTCGTGAATATGACAGTTGTATGGTGAGGTAAAATTATACTAAATATGACAGCTATATGGCCAGGACTAATTTTAGTATATATAACAGCTATAAAGGTTTATCTAATTATTGTGAATATGACAGTTATATGGACAGGTATAATTACAGTAAATATGACAGCTACAATGACCATATCTAATTACATTGAATATGACAGTTATACGGCCAGTCTAATTATAAAAAATAGGAGAGTTATTTTTATTTTTCATGCCTAATTAAAGTAAATATAACAGCTATATGGCCAAGTCTAAATATTTTTGGTGATAGCGGTCTTTAATGGAACTGGCTGATGTGACCCTACCTGTTTCAATGACAACCCCAAAAATTACCTTACACACGTCAAACACTTTTCATTTCCTCGTTCAAACAAGCATTTGGCTTGGCATGACATGGCACTAATCTTTTAACATTTGCTTGATGATGACAATACTTCAAAAATGTTAGCATGTCTATATGGCTATGTGCTTAGTACGTCTATATGGCTATGTGCTTAGTACGTCTATATGGCTATGTGCTTAGTACGTCTATACGGCTATGTGCTTAGTACGTCTATATGGCTATGTGCTTATTACGTCTATATAGCTATGTGCTTAGTATGTCTATATGGCTATGTGCTTAGTACGTCTATATGGCTATGTGCTTAGTACGTCTATATGGCTATGTGCTGAGTACGTCTATATGGCTATGTGCTGAGTACGTCTATATGGCTATGTGCATAGTACGTCTATATGGCTATGTGCTTAGTACGTCTATATGGCTATGTGCTTAGTACGTCTATTTGGCTATGTGCTTAGTACGTCTATATGGCTATGTGCTTAGCATGTATATATGGCTATGTGCTTCGTACGTCTATATGGCTATGTGCTTAGTACGTCTATATGGCTTGTGCTTAGTACGTCTATATGGCTATGTGCTTAGTACGTCTATATGGCTATGTGCTTAGCATGTATATATGGCTATGTGCTTCGTACGTCTATATGGCTATGTGCTGAGTACGTCTATATGGATATGTGCTTAGTACGTCTATATGGCTATGTGCTGAGTACGTCTATATGGTTATGTGCTTAGTACGTCTATGTGATATGTGCTTAGCATGTCTATATGGCTATATGCTTAGTACGTCTATATAGCTATGTGCTTAGTATGTCTATATGGCTATGTGCTTAGCATGTCTATATAGCTATGTGCTTAGTAAGTCTATATGGCTATGTGCTTAGTACGTCTATATGGCTATGTGCTGAGTACGTCTATATGGATATGTGCTTAGTACGTCTATATGGCTATGTGCTTAGTACTTCTATATTGCTATGTGCTTAAAATTGTCTTTGAAATAGTAAAGAAAAAGAAATGGAAAACTTTCAAAAGGGTAACTATATATGCATTCCTTTCTACATGACAAATATATGCATGTATATATCTTTGTATGTATTTATGTGTGCGTGCGTGAGTGCTTTTATTTATGACTGCCTAACTGACTCTTCAGCAAAGATTACGTCAGGTTAATACTAATTCGGAGTATACATATTGCAAGAGTATGAGACATGCAAAGAACCGAGAACTTAAACAAGAGAAATACATCAAGAAACACATTTACTATATATATATATATATATATATATATATATATATATATATATATATATATATATATATATATATATATATATATATATATATATATATATATATATATATATAATTGAGATATGTATGTATGTATGTATGTATGTATGTATGTATGTATGTATGTATGTATGTATGTATGTATGTATGTATGTATGTATGTATGTATGTATGTATGTATGTATGTATGTATGTATGTATGTATGTATGTATGTGTGATTTAAATTCCAAAATAGCTAAAGTGACAAAATGTTGATGTCGGACCCTTTGTTAGCAAAGCTCTAGTGATCTTTTCACTCTATGAAATAAATTCATTTGATTCCATATAACTAAATTCAACGGCTGCCGTAGTGGAATGAACCAGGCGTGCCCCACTAAATTAATTAATTTGTGTAAATACTGTGGGAATTGCAATTTATTCCCACTAATTGTGTAACACGTAAATGAATAACATGAAAGTAAAAGGCTTATATTTACAACGATATAATAGCCTAGTAATTATTATTATTGTGCTAGAAACAGTCTTCGGTCATAAATTAGGATGAAAGGACGAGTAATGTCTATTCAAAACATATGTACCAAGCTTTTATCATCAAATTGCAACTCTTTATTAGGTACTTGGCTCAAGGCCAAAATAATGCAATAATTAATCATAATTAGATTGTACCTTTAAGAATTTTCGTATGGTCAGTAAAGATATGTATATATTTTTCCTTCATTTTTTCCAAGCAATAGTTAAGCAACATATGAACTGACAAAAAAAAAAAAAACCAATATTCTGCAGGAATCCAGTACATCGCAAAATTAGTATTAATCTCTTGGTTAGCATATGATAGACTACTAGATTATATAACTACTACAGTGAGAGGAATGTAATGCATGCAACACACATGCTTTTAATAATCCGGTAAAAAAACAGATGCCGATTTTAAAATATAATCTGGGTATTTGTAGTATGACAAACATATATGGAGGGCGTCATCAATATATCTATCCACAAGCATATACGGTCGAATTAAATTATCATAATAATTTTCCTAAACTGACAACAAACTTGTACAACTTTAAGTGCGTGGATACTATGCAGAACTTATAAATAGATTTGTTAATACTGTGACTTATGTATAAAAACTATTTGATTACATCGGTAGTCTCTTTGAGTCGTCACGTTACACTCAATAAATAGAGCTTGGCGATTGATATCTAAGCCTATGCCAATGTTCTCCTATTTCACTTTGACCGTTCAACGACAAATAACGACTCCAATGAGTTTACTTTACCAGGGAGAAAGTTGTACCATTTCATGCCGACTTCACTGTTAGTCATATGTAAAGTTCGTTTTCCTCATCACTGTTTAAAAAGATTCCGATTCTGGTTTTTCTGTTGAAGGGAACATACGGATGTGTTCTTATTATGTACTGATATCTCTTAGGACAATATTATCTCCATAACACTTACAATTAAAACAACTAATATCCAATATTCACTATTATTATTATACATCCTATCCTAATTTGTGTTAACTACCTGTCTCAAAATTTGTTCTCCAATTAATGCTTCGGATTACTTTAAATCTACTTCACTGTATTCATGAATGATACGTGTTGAATAAATATTTGTATCACACACTAGAACATCGTTTACTCTAGTTTAAAAGACAATGTATTTACGAATGATACGTGTCGAATAAATAGCATTACAACACCAGAACCTCGTTGACTCTAGTTTAAAACAATGTAATCATGAATGATACGTGTTGAATAAATATCATTATCAGACACCAGAACCTCATTAACTCTATTTTAAAAGATTGTAATTGCAAATGATACGTGTCGAATATATATTATTACACAGCAGAACTTTGTTGACTCTTGTTAAAAATATTGTTGACTTGTGTGTGTGTGTGTGTGTGCGTGTGTGTGTGTGGGCGTGTGTCTCCAGGAAAGAGATAGCTAAGGTCACACATTGGAGGCATGATCATCGTGACTCATATATAATGTAACATTTCAAAAACTTGATTATAAAATGCATTGTTGGAATCGCTTCCAATATGGACACCTTCCGACTCCTCCATGTTACTTTCATTACATCTCTACCACAAGGAAATTTTGTTCTTTTTGATTGTGTTTATACCTACTGTACATACCTCTCTCTTGTGTTTATTGTACTGTACATACCTCTCTTGTGTATATGCGTAATGTACGTTCCTCTCTAGTGTTTATATGTACTGTACATACATCTCGTGTGTATATACGTAATGTACACATCTCTCTTGTATTTATACATACTGTAGATGCTTCTCTTGTGTTTATACCTACTGTACATACATCTCT
Source organism: Potamilus streckersoni (assembly GCA_016746295.1). NCBI lineage: Eukaryota > Metazoa > Mollusca > Bivalvia > Unionida > Unionidae > Potamilus > Potamilus streckersoni. Next base: position 675,985 of record JAEAOA010000291.1, read on the forward strand.
TAAGTTTATACCTACCGTACATACCTCTCTTGTATGTCTGTGTAATCTGGTTCTAGATTTAAAAAGTTTATGTAATTCAAATGCAATGAATATAGAGCTAAGGAAATAAGTTAATGCAGCTTATTTTAATCAAAATAATCTGCGTCTCCTTGTAGTTGTATTATATTTAACATCTATTTGATTTACACACACACACACACTCTCCCTCTCTCTCTCACACACACACACACACACACACACACACACACACACACACACACACACAACTGCAATACCTTGAACCCTGAACTAAAGCACTTGCATTTTTCTCACTGTGTTTACTCTCAGGGCAAAGAAAAGTGCTTCTAATGTCATCTTTATTTCTTTACCCTCACGGAAAAGGTCAAAAGTAAAGGTGGGGTGATATTCGTAAGAAACCCTGAAACAAAGATAAAATTACTGACTCATTTGTTAACATCAGGGAAACATGGGCAAGACAAGACATAAAAAACCAATATTTTTAATCTTCAACAGGCATTTGACTACTTTCAGACTTATGTATTGCTCCTTCAATTAGTCCACTATATTGTGTACTGAGAGGGGTGGCTGTGGTGGTATTATTGGAAAGCCCAGAACTTTTTAATATCCCTTTTAATGGAAATGTAGAATAATTATCTGGATGGAGACTTGCATTTCTTTTCTTTATTTTTTCACCATGTGAATCAAATAAACTAAAATCTTATAAATATGTAACAAAATGGACATTCAACTGTCAGCCTGATTTTTTAATATTTGTTTATAAAAAGTCTCATTAAAAACTAGTTATAAGGCATAATTGTCAAGTAAAATTATAATTTATATTTTCCCTTACAATGCAATACTTTCTGTAAAATTTAATAAACCATGCTGGATGCCAGGAGTTTCGTATTTTATGACCTTATATGCAGACTTCAATCTGTTAAAGTATATTAAAAACAAAACATATGCATATTCTAAGCATGTTACATCCAACAAGGAATATGATGGAACTAATACTGAATGAAAAATACACATGAACATGAAAAAAGATGAATATCAAAGACGACTTGACCATGCTACAAGTAATAAATCAAAATAATTTTTACATTCACAACATTATCTAAGTATAACGAAGATCTAAAATCTTGCATTAAATCAAATGAAATAAATGTTTTTCACGAGCTAGACTTTGTATAGCAACGAGTCTACACGACTCAAGCTTCATTTAGGTAGATAGTGTAATAAATTTGGAGTACGCGAATTTGGTTATAGCGCCCCTTTTTAATGATTTCTTAGATTTTTGTGATTACTTGTTTGATTATTGAAATTCGGTGCGAATGAAATATTCCTTAACTCAAAATAAATAGCCAATTATTAGAAGCAAAAGTCACGGAGTGAAGCGATCGTGAGTTTCCATGCCGCTATGGTTCACTTTTAGTGAATTCAGGTCAAAACCTCATTAGTGTCCCTCAAAACAATAGTCCCTATTAAAACCTATTGCAGTACATTGTTGATGTGACTGCAATGGCAGTATTTACGATAGGAGACCGGTAAATTACACAAAAGAATCAACAAGAAGGAACTTGGCAGACACCGTTTATGTCGCCATGATGGCAAATGTGATGCAGTTGTACTGGCGTGATGTGCCTTGAAACCACGAATTAAGTGGCCTAAGGTGGTGTAGTTAAAATAGTTCCCTTTGTTTTTGGACAGTAGTTTCTACGTCATGAACTGCTGAAGGTACGGAAAGATGAAGAGAATCCATGCAGATGTGCGGTTGATAAATATTCGGCAAGTTGTGAAATCTGGGGTCTTGCAATTGATTAGAGTAAAATTTATGTATAGAATGGACACGTCGGACTTTCTAATTTACAACTAAAGTAGTATATGTCTTTTGGAAATTTCGGGTAAACTTCTGACTTCTAGCGGAATCGCTCCAGGGTTTGACACTGCTCGGTCAAGCACATACCCCTGGCTTGTAACAACAGCAACGAGTCTACATAGTGCACCGTTAACGACAACAACTTACGTCAAACTTCATGTGGTATAAAGTAAGGAGTCTACACGAGGCACCGTTATGTCAAACTTACTTCATGTGGTATAAAGTAAGGAGTCTTCACGAGGCACCGTTAAGTCAAACTTCATGTGGTATAAAGTCTACACGAGGCACCGCTGGGGTTAAAGATTCGTGCTTTTCTTCATGTAGCTCGACTAACAAACTTCATAGGGCTTAATGTGTCGTATCCTTTGATTTCAACCAACCGGAAACTGAGTGTAGAACAACTCGGAGAATATGTAGTCTTAATATTATCGAGAGTGTAAAGACTTCAATTTCGTGATTATTGATATACGTTGTGTATAAAAACAACTATAAATTTAGACTCCCTAGTTGTAAAAATAAACGCCGTACGTTTGGCATTTGGAACTAATAAATCATTCTAAATAAAGCTCTGTAGTGATTAAAATAATTGAATAATAATTGAATATCGTAATGTGCATTAAAGATGATGACGCTTTAGGTTTTATTCACCCATAAAGCATATTAGTGTACTGATTCAACAAAGAAAGGTGAAACATCACAAGTGTTAGCTAAATTAAAAGCACAAGTTACATGATGAAACATTTATCCTGTAACAAGTTTGATATGCGCCATACCTTGGTTTTGTTCCAAAATTATACCAGCAATGAATCTTCCTCTCTTATACAAACATTTATTACTCCATGGATCACCCGCAAAAATTAAGCTACCAATCGAAATGTGTTCATACAAAATAATTGTTCCCGTTATAGTGACCTGCATGAAGGTTACTGGGTTGGGATTGTGCTTACCAAGAAGCACCCACCCACAAACTTTTCCGACTACATCGAACAATGCTTTTAGATAGTGACCACAACAAAATTTTAATCGAAATCAGATTCTCTGTGTAACAATATGTTTCGATGACGTAAAATTGATAAATTACTGGTGTAGTCATCAAGAAACGTCCACGTTCAACGTTGCACGAATCTGCACCCAGCTGCCATGGACGTATGGACGGACCGACAAGGGTGGCACAATATGCCCCTTCCACTTTTGTGACGAAACATACTGATTAAGGAACGGATTGTATGGCACGGTTTGACTTATATCTAGCAATGATTGTAAAGTAATATGATTACAACAGAACATCATTCTAAGACTCATCTTTGCTTCTCAGAAATTTTGTGTTACACTATACTGATACACTATAATTATAATCTGATGTATACTTGATGCACTGTAATTATAGTCCAATGTATACTTGATAACTGTAATTATCGTCTAAAGTATAATTTATACACTGTAATTATAGTCTAAGATGTACTTGATACACTGTATTTATAGTCTAAGATTTATTTGATAACCTGTCATTATAGTCCAATGTATACTTGATACACAGTAATTATAGTCTAAGATATACTTGATAACCTGTCATTATAGTCCAATGTATACTTGATACACAGTAATTATAGTCTAAGATATACTTGATAACCTGTATATATAGTCCAAGGTATACTTGATACACAGTAATTATAGTCTAAGATGTACTTGATACACTGTATTGATTTTATAAGGTATACTGATATTCTGTAATTATAATCTAATGTATACTTGATACAATGTAATTGTAGTCTAAGGAATGCTTGATAAATTGCAAATATAGTCTAAGGTATAATTGATTCACTGCAATTATAGTATAAGATGTACTTGACACACTTATATTTATAGTCTATGATATATAATTGATTAAATGTTTTTTATAGTCCAAGGTATACTTAATACACTGTAATTATAATCTAAGATAGTCTTTATATACTTTTTAAAACCATAATTAGAAAAGTAGTTAAAGAAAATACACATACACACGTAAATATAAGAATCAAATAACAATTTCAAATGAGTAATGATAAACATACAGAACATAATAGTTATTAACAATACACAAATTAGTAGATAGTGAAATTAATTCACACGAATTCAACTGCAGGTTTCAACCAGATTTCATTTTCACAAGAAGTTGTACCCATCGCCATATGAACATAATAATAATAATAATAATAATAATAATAATAATAATAATAATAATAATAATAATAATAATAATAATAAGTAGTAGTAGTAGTAGTAGTAGTAGTAGTTGTTGTTGTTGTTGTTGTGTGCGTGCGCTAAAATATATCATTAAAATTTGGCAAATGGACAATGTAAAAATGTCATTATTGCTACTTTTGGAAACTACTCAATAAAAACTAAACTGCCAATGAAAATTAAAACACAGAATTAAGTCTTGCCTTCAGAAACTCGTAAATAAAGGGTATTATTAATTTTAACCTTGTCGATAATGCTGCAAATTAGCGGAAAAATCGTGAGATATTTTTCGGAATTTTACCATCACTCGCGTACCTCGTGCTACATTATAATGTTAATTCTCTCTCTCTCTCTCTCTCTCTCTCTCTCTCTCTCTCTCTCTCTCTCTCTCTCTCTCTCTCTCTCTCTCTCTCTCTCTCTCTCTCTCTCTCTCTCTCTCGATCGATCGATCGATCGATCGGATCGATCGATTGATCGATCGACCATTGTAGCAAGATATGGGCTACTATGAAATGAAAGTAGAGTATTTTTGTTTGTGTCATCCCACAATATATCTGAACTTATAAATGATGGTATACGTTAGGTCAAACCGACCAAAGGATGAGAGAAACAGACATACAGGCAGACAAACAGGCATACAAACAGACAGACAGATAGAGAGTTTTCAAGTCAAACCGATCAGAGAGATATATCCAATCTGATACTGTTTTAATTTTTTGCAAGGAGAATATTTGTGGATCAGCATATTAAGATGAAAGTAGACCAAATGATATCAGAAAGAGAAGTTATCGGGTTTCGGTCTACAAACAACCCTGATATGATGCAGACTGTAAAACATGAAAATATTGCGCACTTGATGCACTTAGACGCTTCTGCAATAAAAACATGAGCAAAAACATAATCAGGCCTTGACACAGCCTATAGGTAACAAGGAAAAATATAGGTCTTGTAAAAGCACATTTAGACAAAGTTTTGAAATACTCCAGGAGACTTTTTTCATGTCTAAATTCCGAATATTGTGGGGGAAAAAAACATCACTGGATGATATATATATATATATATATATATATATATATATATATATATATATATATATATATATATATATATATATATATATATATATATATTACGACTCTATGGTCTTAAACAAAGTAATGAAAAGTGCTAAAACCAACAAATTTTCTAATTTAATTTATTTCCTTTAAATACAAAGTGAAAATGAAAAAAATGTCATTTGCCAGCAGGAAAGTGATTTGTTAGTACACTTATAAACTTTGAATGGCAAAAGTTGATTAAGGGGGAAGGGCATCCACTTCAAATAGATATAATGGAACATAAAAGTAAAAATGAGCGAGCAGTGTCAGTTTGACAGAAAGCATCACACAGAAATTACTCCACTTACTGCCTCAAAATGACATGCATAGCAAAATGTCGGTGTTAAACCAAGTGAATAAACGAATTTACAGGAGGAAACGTATGTACGAAAAGTACATGTACTTATAATTCCTTGCCGTAGCAGATATATGAAATTATTAGTTATGTTTCCTTTCACACTCCTTTTGAATTCGCTATAATAGCTGCACGATATGACATGGGTTTAGTGTATAGACTAAAAATGGAATTAAAAGAATAGATAGACATAAGACAAAAGCAATTGAAAAAATAAGAAATAAGGGGTCGGAGTAGATTGTGTTCTTGATTTGGTTGCGTTGTGACAATCACGTGTTTGGCAATTCAAGATATATTAAGTAAGCAAGATCTAGAAAGAGGCTACTTACAGTATACATGATATCTGATATTTCAAGCAAGATCTAGAAAGAGGCTACTTACAGTATACATGATGTCTGATATTTCAAGCAAGATCTAGAAAGAGGCTACTTATAGTATACATGATGTCTGATATTTCAAGCAAGATCTAGAAAGAGGCTACTTATAGTATACATGATGTCTGATATTTCAAGCAAGATCTAGAAAGAGGCTACTTACAGTATACATGATGTCTGATATTTCAAGCAAGATCTAGAAAGAGGCTACTTACAGTATACATGATGTCTGATATTTCAAGCAAGATCTAGAAAGAGGCTACTTATAGTATACATGATGTCTGATATTTCAAGCAAGATCTAGAAAGAGGCTACTTACAGTATACATGATGTCTGATATTTCAAGCAAGATCTAGAAAGAGGCTACTTACAGTATACATGATGTCTGATATTTCAAGCAAGATCTAGAAAGAGGCTACTTACAGTATACATGATGTCTGATATTTCAAGCAAGATCTAGAAAGAGGCTACTTATAGTATACATGATGTCTGATATTTCAAGCAAGATCTAGAAAGAGGCTACTTACAGTATACATGATGTCTGATATTTCAAGCAAGATCTAGAAAGAGGCTACTTACAGTATACATGATGTCTGATATTTCAAGCAAGATCTAGAAAGAGGCTACTTATAGTATACATGATGTCTGATATTTCAAGCAAGATCTAGAAAGAGGCTACTTACAGTATACATGATGTCTGATATTTCAAGCAAGATCTAGAAAGAGGCTACTTACAGTATACATGATGTCTGATATTTCAAGCAAGATCTAGAAAGAGGCTACTTATAGTATACATGATGTCTGATATTTCAAGCAAGATCTAGAAAGAGGCTACTTACAGTATACATGATGTCTGATATTTCAAGCAAGATCTAGAAAGAGGCTACTTATAGTATACATGATGTCTGATATTTCAAGCAAGATCTAGAAAGAGGCTACTTATAGTATACATGATGTCTGATATTTCAAGCAAGATCTAGAAAGAGGCTACTTATAGTATACATGATGTCTGATATTTCAAGCAAGATCTAGAAAGAGGCTACTTACAGTATACATGATGTCTGATATTTCAAGCAAGATCTAGAAAGAGGCTACTTACAGTATACATGATGTCTGATATTTCAAGCAAGATCTAGAAAGAGGCTACTTACAGTATACATGATGTCTGATATTTCAAGCAAGATCTAGAAAGAGGCTACTTATAGTATACATGATGTCTGATATTTCAAGCAAGATCTAGAAAGAGGCTACTTACAGTATCCATGATGTCTGATATTTCAAGCAAGATCTAGAAAGAGGCTACTTATAGTATACATGATGTCTGATATTTCAAGCAAGATCTAGAAAGAGGCTGCTTATAGTATACATGATGTCTGATATTTCAAGCAAGATCTAGAAAGAGGCTACTTATAGTATACATGATGTCTGATATTTCAAGCAAGATCTAGAAAGAGGCTACTTATAGTATACATGATGTCTGATATTTCAAGCAAGATCTAGAAAGAGGCTACTTACAGTATACATGATGTCTGATATTTCAAGCAAGATCTAGAAAGAGGCTACTTACAGTATACATGATGTCTGATATTTCAAGCAAGATCTAGAAAGAGGCTACTTACAGTATACATGATGTCTGATATTTCAAGCAAGATCTAGAAAGAGGCTACTTACAGTATACATGATGTCTGATATTTCAAGCAAGATCTAGAAAGAGGCTACTTATAGTATACATGATGTCTGATATTTCAAGCAAGATCTAGAAAGAGGCTACTTACAGTATACATGATGTCTGATATTTCAAGCAAGATCTAGAAAGAGGCTACTTATAGTATACATGATGTCTGATATTTCAAGCAAGATCTAGAAAGAGGCTACTTATAGTATACATGATGTCTGATATTTCAAGCAAGATCTAGAAAGAGGCTACTTACAGTATACATGATGTCTGATATTTCAAGCAAGATCTAGAAAGAGGCTACTTACAGTATACATGATGTCTGATATTTCAAGCAAGATCTAGAAAGAGGCTACTTATAGTATACATGATGTCTGATATTTCAAGCAAGATCTAGAAAGAGGCTACTTACAGTATACATGATGTCTGATATTTCAAGCAAGATCTAGAAAGAGGCTACTTACAGTATACATGATGTCTGATATTTCAGGACACTTGCTTCATACCAGAATGTTAGAGCGGTATAAGACCTTATGCAGGTGAATGCTATTTCTAAAGAATAGGATTTTGTAATTTAAACCTCTTCCAAAATTAAGTAGGAGTACGCATTCTGCTCGAGAACATTTAATTCAATCATGTTCCTTTTGTAAATTGACATAAATAATGTTGATGAAGCATCACTTCATACGTAATTTTACAGGACAACATTGGATCAAATAATAAATTTATATTATATACATTAGAATCACAACACTGGCTAGGATATTATTTTAAATCTTTTTCTGACACGGGTGTTAAAAGTATGCTAAGAGTAATAAAAAAGCCAACTTTTTCTATACTGTTTTTTAATGAACTGCCATTTCTATGCAGTCTTTACAAATAATCAACCCATTCTCTCTTGTCTTTTTATTAAATGATCAAACCATTCATGTTGACCCTTCCAAACTATCAACCAATTATATGCTTTCTTAAATGATCAACCACACATTACATGTTGTCTTTTTTAAATGATCAACCCATTCCATGTTGACTCTTCCAAACTATCAAAAGATTATATGCTTTCTTAAATGATCAACAACACATTCTATGTTGTCCTTTTTAAATGACCAACCCATTCTATATTTTCTGTTTAAATCATCAACCAATTATTCTACATTGCCTTTTGAAAAGATGTGACCTTTCTATGCAACGTTTTAAAAACATTACCTACCCTTTCTATGCTACTATGCTGTATTGTTTAAATGCATCAACAATTCTTTGCCAGTTAGTGATAAAAATCAAAATACAGAAATATTAATAAAGCAAGACTAAGCTGCGTTATCTGGATCGGTTATACATACATACATACATACATACATACATACATACATACATACATACATACATACATACATACATACATACATACATACATACATACATACATACATACATCTACCTACCTACCTACCTACCTACCTACCTACCTACCTACCTACATACATACATACATACATACATACATACATACATACATACATACATACATACATACATACATACATACATACATACATACATACACACACACCTACCTACCTACCTATCTACCTACCTACCTACCTACCTACCTACCTACCTACCTACCTACCTACCTACCTACCTACATACATACATACATACATACATACATACATACATACATACATACATACATACATACATACATACATACATACATACATACATACATACATACATACATACATACATACATACATACATACATACTGTGATGTGTCGAATCTTGAAAAATCTTAGAAGCATTGGTTAAAGGAATTGTATCAAAGTCAACTTAATTAAAGTAGAAAGGGTTAGAGATAATTAGATGATTTTTTTTTCATTTCATCTGTGAACGTCAAAGGGGAATTTGTTCCAACAGACGTAACTTGACATAAGACCCTTTCCCAAAATCGACCGGGTAAAGGAAGAAGCTTGCCATAAGTGATTGTTCAAAGGAACGTTAATTACGGCATGATTAGTTGTTTAGTTGTCTTGTCAATCCCAAAAAAATCTACGGAACAGATTTAGGAAACAGTCTATTCCGATTGGTTAATATGGATTTATGGGCGTAACTCTGTAAGAAATTAAAGGTTTTACTTTAGGAAAATTCTTGAATCTTCAATCTTTTTTTGGAAAAGTTAGACCGGACTCCAGGAAAAGCGCGAAAGGCGTTATCTCGTGAGTTGTCTCAGCGAGTAGACCTTCGAATTCGTAGAAAGTACGTTTTCGTTATTGAGTAAGGGGCCAGATAGTTGTCTCAGTTAGGAGACGGATTATACGTGAGGTTCATGGAAACGAAAAAAGAAAACGGCAAAAGGAAACAGCTTTCCTGGATTCACCTGAGAAATCCCTGAACCAATCACAGGACCAGAGCAAATTCTAAGCCGAAATCTAAGTCCACAGATGATTGTTAAATCAGAATTCGACTGACAAGAGTCCGAGACCAAACAACTACACAAAGATCGACAGAGCAGGGACGAACGGAAGTCTTGATTTCCGCATAAAATAGGCGATGAAGTCTCTCATCGTTGCACTCAAAGGTCACATCTCGTTGGCAATGAAGATAGAATATTAACGTTGAAAGTAATTGTAGCCTTAAAGACATCTGTATTGTCTTTTTATTTGATTATATGTTAGTACAATTTTCGTTCTTTTGTAACCAAGTAATTGATTTCTTTTCATTTTAAATTCTGTTGATAAACTGATTAAATTTTATATTTGTTCATTGAAAGGGGGCTTGTTGTGTTTATTTCTTCAATATACTTGTTCAGTGATCTGCATTCTTCTTTCTATCTATCCACACTGGGTAAATTACACCGCGGAGATCATTCCCTAGCAACAAACCGTAGTAAAAGAGGTTGGTATGTTTTAAACGCCGCCAATTTGTCATACATACATACATACATACATACATACATACATACATACATACATACATACATACATACATACATACATACATACATGCATGCATACATACATACATACATACATACATACATACATACATACATACATACATACATACATACATACATACATACATACATACATACATACATACATACATACATACATACATACATACATACATACATACATACATACGTACATACGTACGTACGTACATACATTCATGCATGCATCTGTATTCTAGTAGCCTAGCGGAGACCAAAATACCTCAATGAAATCCTAGTTATAGCGAAGCTAACGCCAATCACTAATCAAGACCACCCTAGTCAATCTGGCCCATGTGGCGATATAAGTGCAAAACCTGTCAACATATGATAGAAACCAGGACTTTTTCTAGTACAGTGTCTAGAGAAAAACTAGACACATGATCCAAACAAAACGTGCTTAACAGGGTATGTAATTTATCTCATCACATGTAATATCTGTAGCCTTCAGTATGTCGGAGAAACTGAAAAACTACACATAGATCTGATTGGATGACAAAGAAGCTGTACAGAAGCCCGGTCGCAGAACACTTCGCCTCCCCTCTTCACACTTTCAGTGATATAACACAACCCCAACTGGAGTTCCGTAACCAGGAAAGAAAAGGAATCTTACTGGATACGCCGCCTTAGAACATTGAAACCAAGCGGTTTAGAACAAGAAGTCTAGACAAAGACACCCATGCACAAATTAAATTATTTTTTACAGCCGACACATTTTTTTTTTGTAAATAATTCTCAAAGTTTGCTTTATAGCCTATAATTACTACTATGACAATGAAATATCCGGGATATAATTTGCGCATACATAAATTTACATAAAACAACGCTCATTAATTTCTAGGTCAATAGAAATATTTTCCAGCATCCGCAACAAGTTGAAATAAACAAGTTGAAACATAATAAATTTAAAAATTTTATTCCTGGAGAAACAGCCATGTAAAGTCTTGCAAACACAATGGTTTTTGTATTTTATTTCTTTGTCTTGTCTATCTTTTGTATTGCCTTTAAAAAAGACTCATATGACGTCGCATAATGTGCCAGCACTTCAGGTCCTGATTCCATTTTGTTCGTTCAGCTGATTTACTTCTAACAAACTGCGTAGATCCACAACTGCCAGCACGTTATTCGACGGCAGATATGAATCTATGTTTTTGCTGCAGGAATCGACTTGCAAGTGAGTAAGTAAACACCATTGTTGTCCTCATTTAGACACGTAAGTTTCAAGCGATATTTTTACTACATAACATGAAAGAAAAGAATAGAGAAAAAATAAATCAAGACAGTGGAGATTTATGTAGAATTTGACACGCTCGTGTAAAGTGTTATAGTACAATACAGTAACAATTTTTAAGCCAACAGCTACTGTTTAGACTACTATTGCTTAAAACAGTTGTAAATATTTATGACATAATTTTATTAGGCAGCATACTAATGAGATCATTCCTTGTCAACTCTGAGACACACGACTAACTTCAGCAATTCTTAATTACTTAAATGTTGTGTAACAACATATATTTTACGACAACAATAAAAGCAGTATCAAATGCTGAATAAATAATAATGCTGTTGATGATATTCCTGTCATTCATTTACAGCAGTAAAAGATCTAATATTATCGCAATGTCTTCGAAATGTTTATTTTTTTTTTTTGAGTGATGAAATTATTACGTTATGTTTATGTTTGGGCTTCCTCAATACGGTTACAATTAGCATAGGCATTGACTATGCAGCTTGAAGAACAAAGAAGGTTGTAGCAATCCTGCTGAAATAATCTAAATTGTTCTCGTTTATATTGTATAATACATGTTATCGTTGATATTGTATAATTGATATTGTATAATACATGTTATCGTTGATATTGTATAATACATGTTTTCGTTGATATTGTATAATACATGTTATCGTTGATATTGTATAATACATGTTATCGTTGATATTGTTTAATACATGTTATCGTTTATATTGTATAATACATGTTATCGTTGATATTGTATAATACATGTTATCGTTGATATTGTTTAATACATGTTATCTTTGATATTGTTTAATACATGTTATCGTTTATATTGTATAATACATGTTATCGTTGATATTGTATAATACATGTTATCGTTGATATTGTTAATACATGTTATCTTTGATATTGTTTAATACATGTTATCGTTTATATTGTATAATACATGTTATCGTTGATATTGTATAATACATGTTATCGTTGATAATTGTATAATACATGTTATCGTTGATATTGTATAATACATGTTATCGTTGATATTGTTTAATACATGTTATCGTTTATATTGTATAATACATGTTATCGTTGATATTGTATAATACATGTTATCGTTGATATTGTTAATACATGTTATCTTTGATATTGTTTAATACATGTTATCGTTTATATTGTATAATACATATTATCGTTGATATTGTATAATACATGTTATCGTTGATATTGTATAATACATGTTATCGTTGATATTGTATAATACATGTTATCGTTGATATTGTATAATACATGTTATCGATTCTCTTTTTCTTCTAATTCATCGGTTGTTCTGTTAAAAATTTTAAATTCATTTGAACTCTTCTTTTCTCAAAGATGTGTTTACTTCAAACTTGATCAAATTCTTTTCTTGTGTCTCTATAGGAGTTGCCCAAGAATTGGCATAATGCATGTAAGTAATTTATATCGCCACGACATTTGCTATTAGCATGCTATGTTCAATTCCAAATATCCATGGATGTTGGAGGGCACAATAAGGGTTGCTTTAACCTGCTGTGTAGAATTTTAAACAATGTTCTCGACATTAGACATCTTATGTATGTATGTATTTCTCAAATATGTGCAATATACCTTTTTACTATGGACAACGCAAATTTGGAAGCAAAGTCAATTTAAATTTTAAAGGCATTTGGATCCCGGAGAAGCCCTTCTCCAAAAGTGTTAATTATATAACTTAAAATTATTTATATTCTTTTCATTGATCTGGACGATACAAATAAACCTGAAGAGGATTTTGACATATGGAAAAGAAGTATTTGAGATATGGAAAAGAGGCTTTTGAGATATGGAAAAGAGGTTTTTGAAATATGGGCAAGATAGCCAGAACTTAGTCACCAGCCTGGAAACTTCTTTCCAGTATAATTCATAGATACGAAGAAAGAACAAATGTTTATAGTAAGCACAGAATGAAAAAGAAAACTTAAGTTTCAAAGGCTAAAAAAAAACATATTATGTGGATGATGTAGGATCCTAACAATCCATCTGATGAACCCATATTCTAAAGTCTAACATTCTCACTGGATATATGAGCGTAGCTGTGATTTCCATATTGAAACTTTGGCCCTTTGTTGTCCATATCTGAAAGTATTAAAATCCTACGGCTTGATAATGGAGAATATTAGTGAATAATCAAAGACTAGCTAATTTTATTTCACAATATAAATATCAGACTTTTTAATATATTGTAAATATAAATAAACAATCGAAACTTTCTAGCAGACAAATATTGAAATTTTCAAAGATAATAAATAAAATATAACACTTCTAACAGATGAGAGTTGTGTGAAACTAATAGTATGTATAGAATTGCAAAGGCTGATAAGATAACAGGAGTTTATGAGAAGGAGACTGAAAAAATATGCTTGTATCAATGTTAGAAATACTGACAACCGGTATATTTTCAATCGTATCGTGTCGATTCTAAAAGTACTACCCAGGGACCCGCAGAGACCTACCAAGGACAATTCGATAAGTACCTTATTTGGTTCGATATCCAGTGAAGATAAAGAAGATCACTAAATTTGAAGATGTATTAGAATATTTGATGTGTCTGAAAAAATGGAGACAAATATAGACACTCTCATCTATGAATGCAGTCATTAACAAATCAATCATAACAATAGTGAAATAAAAATTAGGCAACGCACGTTCTGGAAGCAAAACAATATCAATATGTTGTTTAAATTGTACTTCTTCTTGTTTTGTTTTCTTCAATATTGATATGGGTAGCGATAGGAAATATAGAAATAGTAAAAGCAGTTTGTGTTTCATCAATGGATGTTCACATAATCGTGACTAGCTGAATTTACCTAGGAAATGAATGTGGAGGAAATGGAGACAAGTTTATGTTTGGATCCATTTAAATTTAACTCTATACCGTCAAATCCATGGGTGAATTAAAGCCACAAATTGAGAAACATTCACTAAAAGAGCTTTTGTTTATTATGAAGCCTTCATACAGAATGTCAATAGAGAAACCCATTTACAAAGCTTATATTGGTATATGAAAGCAAATCGACGGCCGGTAGACGCAAACTTATGACGCATGAACCCTTTTTGAAAAATGTAAACTGGTAATTATCGGACGATGAGGGAAGAGGATCACGGTGTTAGAGAAATTAATTTGAACATTTAGGTAAAAATCTTTTCATGCTTCGCAGTTTGAATAATTGCACTTTACAATTGATAATCACCATTCGTGTGCACAACAATGAACAGATTTTCATGCAAAAGCTTCTCAGACAAATAATCCTTTGACAGAGGAAAAGTGGATTCAAAGCAAAGAAGAGTAATAATTTCTTTACTATGTGCAGGTGTCACAAAACAAGCCTTGTTTACTTTGGTTGATTGCATGTCTCAGTTTAATTTCCTTCTGGAGATAATACATCAGATAATGCTTGTTCTACTGAGACTATATTACTCCTTTTATTTTGATGATTTTAGACTAATATTTGGAATTTCATGAAGTTTAGCATGGAAGATTTGAAATTATTTGATCCAGATCTTGTAGATAAGTTGAAATCACTAATAATATTACTTCCAAGAGAAATAATTAGAGAATGTTATTCGGAATCTTTTAAAGAATGCCACCTCGCACTGCACGTATTATTAATTTTGCAGAAGAAACGTTTATTCCGAGGCCAGCTAATCTCTAATGTAGACACAGATGTGAGACTTACATCAATTATAAATCACAACACTGCCAAAAGTATGCTGGGAATATATCCACATGTGCATATTATGTTTGTTTCAGGATATTTGCTCGACATACAAGTGACACAAACAGAGCTGAAAAAAGCGGATTTGTAAATTACCTTGTGCCTGGAGATGAAATCATGACAGACCTTTGTTCACAATTAATGATCTGCTTATGCCGAAGAGAGTGCGACTTGACATTCCTTCATTCACTAAGTGCAAGCCACAACTTAGTGGAGAATACGTTACGACAACCAGACGGATTGCATGGGTTCGTATCCATGTAGAAACTGTTATCAGTAGACTGAACGTTATCAGCATATTTAGCAGTACAGTATTTGTGGCTTCCAATAAACCTTTTGATGACATTATTTTTGCATGTGCAGCACATGTGAACTCAAGAGCTGATCTCTAAAATGAGATACTGATGAAAGTGATTGATGCTCTGTGTTTAATAAAATATTGTGCTTAGAAATTCGTGATCTAATTTTTGATGGAATAGAATCAATGTGCGTTTGTTATGTAGTTGTTGGCAATCTTTCAATTATATTTGATGACAAATTTTATTTAGTTTTTATTTGGTGTTTTTATGTCACTTTGACCAATTCTTCAGCTACAATAAGGTGATATTTATTCGAGGAGTATCAGGAAAAACCCAACCACAAGGAACACGAAACTCATTATGTTTTCTTCTGATTTAACTTTTTCACTTGTACAAAGATGCAAATTTTACTTACACATACAAAAGTCTAAATTTGATTTTCTTTTCCAGTATGTATTTTAAACAAAAGATACTCTTTATCATCAAAATAAACAATTAGAGCCCAATATAAAACATAATTATATTAATTTAAAGGCACAGACCCATATATTTTGGTGAGCTTTACTAAAGCGGCTTACTTCAATTTCATCAACAATGCATGTCATCATTTTCTTTGTATCAAACTGTAAGTTTTGTTGCATCCACAAACTTGCGGTCATCTGCAATAAATTGATAAAAGAAATTTATATTTCCTAATTCCAGTGCAAACCATTGTCAGCTACATTTATATACAGAACCATTATTGATTATCTTTACGCACTTATTAGCTTTGATTACAATAATGTCACTACTGCTATTGAGTGATGCCAGTATATGCAGGCGATAATTATAAAAACGTATCTATATTAGAATAGTGAGACTTTCATGGACAGAAAATTGTGGCAGCTTATAGTGATGCCTTGCACTGAATCATATCAATCATATCATGTGGAATCATATCCCACCCAGTCACATTATCCTGACACCAAGCAGACCAGTCATAACGCTAACCTCTTAATGCTAAGCGACAAGCGAGGCAGCTGCCAGTACCATTTTGATAAGTGTTTGGTATGACTAGGACGGAGTTCCAACCCGATACTTTCCGCATCCGAGGCGGACGCTCTAACCACTTACGCCACCGAAGCGATCGATAAGTCTCGATCTATTAGATTAAGTAGCATTTAAATTACAACCATATCCCTCACTCTAGAGGAGACTGGAAAACATCTCGGTACATGATGTTGAAAGTAGCAATAAAAGTATGAAAATATCATGGACTCAACGAACACAGAAAAACTAGAAGCATTATACTCATATCGAAGAGACTAAAATTATCACTAAAATTTTGGTTTTGTACAGGACTGTAACAGAAACTCATATATCGGGAACATTGTAAGTTAAAAACAGCACTAAAATTTCGAAATTATACTGAATTTTAGCAGAGATAAGAAATAATCCCAAACGTTCAACAAATTGGTGATGACTTAAAGTAGTAAACATTGGTAAACTCATATAGACATTTATTTAAATGTCTAAACTAATACAGAGTTTAAAAATAGTGTTTCAAAAAGCAATCTTCAGAAATATAAAACTGCCAAAATTTAATTTCTGCAAATTGCCCAAAAATGTATAAGTGAGAAATTTAAAAATTTACCGTTTTCTCTCAAATATAAAATTAACACAATATACAGAATTTAGTGAAGAATGTCTAGTGTCCCTACAAATATAAAATTAAAAGTTTATTGACCATTTGTGAAGAACATAATTAAGGACATTGTGAAAATTAGGTATATAAAAATATGACACTGTTCGAATTGAATATAACACCACTTCCTAACCAATAAAAAGATGGAGTTACCAACACCAAGATATCTACTCTCCAACACCCTAAATGTACTATCCAACACACCACAATGGCTATCCAACACGACATATTTTGTTAAATTGTGCTTGAATATCTTAAACATACTCTAAGTAAACGACCAAGACAAAATATACATGTAAATTTTATGTCGAATCTTGTTTCGAAATGAAAATCTGAAGTCAATTTTATAAAACACCATATAAGTTAAACATTGTATTGCCTTCCTTTAATTTCTTTACTGGCATGCGTAATTCCTCTTCTGATGTTACCTCTGCTAGGCTCTCCTTCTTCAGTTCGTTTTCACAGGAATGGTTTCTTCCGTTTTTATTTTTTAATTCTTTCTTTGTTTTGCTTCTTTCTTTGCACATTCTATAGACCAATGTTATTTTTCTTACACTGAAAACATGTATTTTACTTTTGTCTCTCTTTTCTCCTGTATTAATGGTTCCCTTTCATTCATGATGTGGACATTATAGAAATAATATTCTTTTTTCTGATAAATATAGCACTATGTTGACTTTTATTTCGAGAAGAGTAGTCAGAAATCTTGTTAACGCTATTTTTCTGACAGACGCTTTATAAATATCTCAACGGAAGTACAAACTTTTGCATATATTGTAAACCGAATCAGTTCATATAAGTAATAAGCCATAATTATGTTCCCCTAGTCAATTTAAAAGAAGAAAATATATTATTAAGACTATTATATTTCTTAATAGGTCCCTATGACCTCTAACATTAAATGTAATGTAGTGGCATTCTGTATTGAAAATAGATCTACACTTACTAATTAATAATCTACTACCTATCACACACCTATATAATATCATTCATATAGTTACATACTCTCTATCGCACAGCTATCAACTATCCAAAACGCATTTTATGCCATCTGTAACAAGATAATCTGGTTGGATTTTAGGATTATAACAGGACACTTTTGATGGAATACAAATACAAAAATGTTTATTGACAAAATGGCTTGAATGGAAAGTAATTATGATTAATATGTGCGTGTATAAAACCCAAATATTGGACAAAATTAACAGAATTCTCACGAACCTAATAATGTAACATAAATCTGAATACACATAAATGATCTTACACAGTGTAAGGACGATTATAATTGATTCACAGTAAATTCGCACTACGAAATGAATGAAGCATTTTGCTCAAATAGTAAAAGGTGATGTACTTTACTCGTATAATAAAATGTATTTACTCAAATAGTGAAAAATGAAGACCTTTACTCAAATAGTAAAATGATGAAAACAAAGGGACAGATACACAATATCTTTACAGACCCAAAACACTGGGTATAACAAACCACAAAATTAGCCTACAGCTAAATGATTACATGCATGAAGTAACACAAAACTTTCCGTCATTGGCACACTTGGCTACCAGTCGCACTGGCCAATCAAACATTCAGCATTTCAGGCAGTCACCAACCACCATTCAATTCCTTGGTCAATCTAGCAGTCAGCGCCCACCAATTCAGTCAACAACGACCGATGACCTGCTACACACTGTTCATTCAGCTGTACGGCTGCTATGGTTTAGTTTTGCATCTGCTATTGTCAACTTATATGGTCAGTTCTATAGCTGGTACCACGTCGACATCGATCAAATGAAAATAATTCTTACACCGTGTACTATGCATGACACGGGTATATACGATAACACGTAATGACGTTTTATAGTCAGTTATATAAATTACATTATCGGCACAACATTGCAAAACAATAAACAGGATCAGAAGTGAACCTACCCATGTCTGATTAAAATCCTTTGGTACTAAATGTTTCTGAAAAATGCAACTTCATATTGCCACAATAAATCTCTTGCTAAGTCAAAAGCAAGAAGAGACAATTTGATTTAGAAAGATTGTACAGTAGCTATATGTTATTAGTAACTTAAACATTTCTCTTGTATGTCTGATAATAAATGGATATTTTACCTGAACCATTTTCAAAGTATTTGTGAACGTGATATTGTCATATATGATACTTTGAAAATAAATTTTAAATTAACCCCATACTATTGACATTAATATTTCTGATATTTGCATACAATGCACACAAATGATAATTCGGGAAATATTTCCTTTTATCATATTTGTATGATTAAGTTTGGTAACTACATCAGAAATGGTACTAGTTATATCTAGCACAGCATGGGTCCAATATGGTATACCTTATACCTTATACCTTATACCTTATACCGTTTTTTCGGATGGCTATACTGAACTCCCAACGTCGTGCAGTATAGCCATCCGAAAAAACTCGTTCATATTGTCCCATACAAATGCAGTAACATATAAATCCAATACATCATACCGTACCGGAGGCGCCCAATATGTCATATCGTATTAGAGGCGTACAATATAGCATACAGTAATGGAGGTATCCAATACGTCATTCCGTACCAGAGGCGTTCAATATGTCATACCATTCACCTACATGTATTTGTAAAGCATTTCAGCTTCTTTCATTTCTCACATCGTTTTATGTCCACTACAACGTCTGGTCACAAGTAAAATTAATAACACTGTTACTTCAAATTGACATGCAAATATTTCCTTCTTACCATAAATATTTTAAAAAAATACTGTGTCTTATAATCGGAATATGATTCTAAATCATACGCATGGGAGAGGGTTTTATTGACATTTCCTTTTGCATTATCCCAATCAAGATATGTAATAAATAGACAAATCAAAGAAAAAGGATAATAATTTAAAAAATAATATTCACAAGTATCCAATGTAGTAGGTATAAGACATGTATACTCAAATGCATCTTAGCAAGGACTACCATCACATAGTGTCTACATGCAGAAGTTTCTCGCTAATCATATTAAATTTATTAATGCAAGTTAAATAAAATCAAAATTAGTATAAGCCACTGCATTCCATTCCTATACAAATCTTATAAACAAAAACGAACCTTAACACAGGAAGAATTATAATTTGAGAACCAGTGGTTTTAGCATAGAGGCTGTCTCATCTTCGCTAGCTAAGGTTCCAATATCCTTGTCTATAGATACGATTATCGGAACCTTGACTTGCGAAGATTGGCATGGCAGTCTTTTTAAAGCATATTGTATAATACAAACGTCTTCATGATCAAGTTTACTTTAACAAGGCTAAATTATAAAACTTCTTCAACATCAAGTGCACTGTGAAAAGGTCAAAATTACGAACGTCATCAAAACCAAGTGGACTGTGTTAAGGGATAAAATATAAACGTCTTTAAATCAAATTGATTATGTCAAGGGCTAAACTGCAAAAGTCTTCAGGATCAAGTGGACTGTGCCAACGGATAAATTAAAAACATCTTTAAATCAAATAGACTAGGTCATGGGCTAAAATATCAACATCTCCAGAATTAAGTGGACTGTGTCATGGGCTAAACTACAAATGTCATCAAAATCAAGTGAACTGTGTCAAGGGATAAAACAACAAATCTCTTTAAATCAAGTGGACTGTGTCAAAACCTAAGCTACACACGTCTCCACTATAAAGTGGACTGTATCAATAAAGGTTAAATTACAAACGTCTTTAAATCAAATGGACTGTGTTAACGGCAAAAATATAAACGTCCTTAAATCATGTGTACTGTGTCAATGGCTAAACTACAAACGTCTTCAGAATCAATTGGTCTATGTCAAAGGTTAAAATACAAACGTCTTTAAATCAAGTGAACTTTGTCAAGGGTTAAAATACAAAACGTCTTCAGAATGAAGTAGACTGTGTCAAGGGCTAAAACACAAACGAACGTCTTTAAATCAGTAGAAAGAACTGTGTCAAGGACTAAAACTACAAATCGTCTCCAGAATGAAGTGGACTGTATTAAGGGCTAAACTACAAACATCTTCAGAATCAAGTGGACTGGGTTAAGGGTTACAATACAAATGTCTCCAGAATCAAGTGGAATGTGTCAAGTGCTAAAATATATAATACCTTTAAATCAAATGGACTGTGTCATGGGCTAAAATACAAAACGTCTCCAGAATTAAGTGAACTTTGTCTAGGGCTAAAATACAACCGTTTAAATCAAGAGGACTTTGTCAATGGTTAAGATACAAAACGTCTACAGAATGAGGTGGACTTTGTCAAAGGATAAAACACAAACGTCTCCAGAATATAGTGGACTGTGTCAATGGCTAACATACAAACGCCTCTAGAACAAAGTGGACTGTATCTAGGGCTAAAATACAAACGTCTGCAGAATGAAGTGGACTGTGTCAAGGGTTAAATTACAAACGTCTCCAGAATTAAGTGGACTGTGTCAAGGACTAAATACGAACGTCTCCAGAATTAAGTGGACTGTGTCAAGGACTAAATACAAACGTATCCAGAATGAAGAGGACTGTATCAAGAGCTAAAATACAAACGTCTTTAAATCAAGTGGACTGTGTCAAGAATTATAATACAATTCTCTTTAAATCAATGTGACTGTGCCAAGAGCTAAAAATTAATAAAGTAGTTAACTATTAAAACTTCTACTACTCAGAGAAGAACAAGAACAAAAATAACAAATAAAGAACAAGAAGAATTACAAGAACAAAAAGAAATTGTATATATTAATCCTGGTTATTCCTCAAAAGCACAAAGAAAACCATCGGACCCAAACGTACTGAATGTTTATTCTGCCTTATCCAGTTCAGCTTTTATTTTGAATTATCCTGAGCAACTGAAAGATTGAAATAACTGGTTGAATGACACTGTATGTTTTATTAACAAGCAATTCCGCATTTATTAGTATTGTTATTTTTATCCAGCGCTTGATTAATTTGTTGAAAAGATAAATCTGAAGTGACCAATGTTTGTTCTGCCAGAAGATCATGGTCATAGTCCTTGAATAAATAAACAAAATTTCAAGAAACCTTTCTGTTTTAAGAAATTCATCTGGTAACAAAACAGCGGATATGCAAAGCAGGATAAATACGAATCATAGAAAGGCTAACATACAGAAAGTAATGTGAAGTATCAATAAAAGTGTGAGAAGAATAATTTTTTAAAAAAAACACTATTTAAAAAAATTTTGAAAATGCAGAAAATAATTAGAACGTAAGTACTTAATTATTTTTGAATCTGCAGATGCCTGTGCACATGCTTTGAATATCCACTTATCATATGAATTGTACATACTGTCTGTACACACATTGTATAAACTGTACATACTGTCTGTACAAACATATCGTATGAACTGAACATACTGTCTGTACAAACATTTAGTATGAAATATAAATACTACCTGTAAATACATATGGTGTAAATTGTAAATCATGTCTGTACACACATATTGTATGAATTGTAAACAATATATGTAAACACATATCGTATCAATTGTAATTCATGTCTGTACACACATATCATATGAATTGTACTTACTGTCTATGAAAACCTTTTAGTATACGATAAGGTTAGGGTCATGCCTTTGTTACTATTGTCATCCAAACTTTGATGTGTATAGACTTATTTTCATTTTGACCATAAATACTAATCGACCTTCATATGTAGGTCTTTATCCACGTCAAAGCCTGACATTTCCAATATAAATACAAATCAACACTCCTTTATAAGTCTCCTACTGTATCCAAGGCTAAGCTTATATCTCTACATCCTGCTATAAGGCTATAAGAAAGGCAATAAAAAATACTGGGCAGGACCGATTAGGACATTGTCTCAAACTGGACATGACAGATTAGGGCATTATCTCAAACTGGACATGACAGATTAGGGCATTATCTAAATCTGAGCGATTACTAATCTCATCCTGAAGCAGACAACGCAGGTCAAAAGAGAGATACATTTCGGATGCGGTGAGTTTATTATAATCCCTAAAGTTGTCAGAATAATATTTAGGGTCAGTATATCCCGAAGTCTCCTTAGGGTCAGTATATCCAGAAGTCTCCTTTTTAGGTTTTATTGTTTCATCTTCCATTCTCTACCATTGGATAGACGGAATGCTACTTCCACCTATGCGTTAGATCCTTCAATTCCATCTTTCCCGGCAAAACAAAACAAAACTAAACACAGGTGAACCATCCAAACTTTTAGGCAAGCTTATTGGTCCTTAGTATGGAAAACTAAAATCAAAGTAAAAGGACATGCATTGCTCTGCATATTTGTGTAAAATATTGGCACAATACTCTCTGACAAATTAGCTTTATAAAGTCTGCTGCATTGAATACGCCGGAAAAACTAAATAGGGATTAGCTATTTACCGATCCTCAGCAAAATATTTATCTCAAATTAAATGAAAGACTGGCCAAAGAAAATGATATTTTAAGCGAACAACAAGCTGGTTTTAGAAGTGAATATTCTGCTGTGGATAATACACTTACCCTAAGCACGCTGATACGTAAATATCTGAGAAAATAAAGAGATAATTGTATGTTATTCTTGATGATTATAAATAGAATAAAAACTTTGACTATACTGACAGGGTCTTATTTTATTATAAATTAATAAAATAAACAAGCAGGTTTGAAAGGGTTTTAATAGTTGTTTCATTTATCTCTGAGACTTTTCTAAATAGTTAAATTCCAAGAATTAATTTTCAACACAGTAAAGTAAACGTATTCCAGCATCATGAATTATATTTCTGGGAATATTGAATTGGCTTGATTTATGAACTGACTTTGGTAATACATCTCTGAAATTGCCTATTCAATGGACCAGCTTACCAAGTAGTCACTCCTAAGAAATCATCTTTCACTTCAAGTCATAAAGATAAAACTAAATATGTAACCGCAAGTCAGGATAGAAGGTTGAACATAAAGATAAAAGCAAAATACTTATCTACTACACCATGTAGAATAAAACTACGCCAGTGAAATCAAGAAACTGAATTCAGACATAAAACTGTCATGATCAATAATTAGATTGAAGCAGTGCAAGTGCCGTTTATAGAATAAAACCAACCGGCACATCTTGTCAAGGGCCATTACAGCTGCAATTGTTTGTATTTTCAAAAGTTTAGGATTAATTGAAATCTGCACATTCATTTTCACTCGCTTGTATTGGTACTTTCACAAAATTTCAGTAAGATTGGTTAAGAAAAAAGGGGTTTCAAGCCGATTTATTCTCAAGGGGTTTTAAGATTTCTCAGTGACCTCATTATGTTGTTCTATCTCCAAATATGCAACTAGTCTAAGAGAATGGTTGAAACAAGCAAATGTACGTGTATTGTCAACAAACATGGATTATTTATGTTACAATATATCAATTTCACCCCGAAATGACCGATTTAAGGTATAAATTGTTTACAAGATAGTTTTGGTGGCACTCCGTCTTTATGAAAACATTTAGTCATAGGAAAACAGACGACAAATTCATTAAGCGGGCTGTCAAGAGATATTTAATGCAAATGTGCTTCTGTACCAATACAACGTGCATGGTTATCACTGGGCATCTGGAACGACCCTTATGGAACTCAAAAGAGATGGCGTGAATTTGAACTAATACAAGCAAATAAATACATGTAACGACATCGATGACATTTGATAAAACTGTTTTGATAAACATAATATACTCTCAGACTTCAGAAAAAAAGTCTGTTATTTTTTCCCATAGCAATATCATCAAAATAACATTTACATAGAGGCTAATTGATAATTGTAAAGTTTTCATTTAAAAATCAACAATTATTAAGTTACAAACTTGTTGAGGCGAGTCATTTTTTAGTAGGAAAGAATCTATATCCAGAATATAACAAACTACTTCATAGTTTGCCAGACCGTGCTTTTATTAGTTTACAGCAACCATTTACAAACATTAATTATCAGGCAGAAAGTAAATTAAAACGAAAATGATCTTGAACTACGGTGTCATGGACTCCGTGATATAAAATACATTTTTCATACCGTGTATATTGCATTAACCTCCCATTCTTGTGAAAGAATTGTTTTGAAAGATATGCTTCCAGCTATTAAGTAACGTTATTATTACACAATTACATAAACTTAAATACAATTTTCAGCCAAGTTCCTGAAGCATGAAACAAACGTCACAGATACCTATTTTTGCAATGAGGATGTAGTCCTTATCAAGATTTTCCATCACTAAGTTTCCTGATTCTAGGTAAGATACATGTATATGAATTACCAAAAACCAACGTGGTCACCAAACAAACGAATAAATTTAAACCAATGCCAGTAAGAATGATATATACGTCACGATGAGCTTTATCCTGGTAGGGGGTGTTATTAGCATAGGCGAACATTATCACGATTATCAATTTCATGATTTTAGCTTTAACGGCATGTGAAATAATGAAAATAAGTCAAAATATTTAAGGCAAATCAGTGAAATATAGAATATTGACATAATGACCTACTTCTGCAATAAGGAAGTATTGCTCATCCAGATTCATCCGCTCGGCAAGTTTCACTATTACAGTTCCAGCAGTACGCAGAGTGCAAACTATGTTGTTATATTCGATATATAGCAGCATGCAGGGTGTCAACAATGTTGTCATATTTAAGATATAGCAGCATGTAGGGTGCACAATATGTTGTCATATTCCAGGTACATCAGTATTCTGGGTGCAAACAATGTTGTCATCAGCTAAATACAAACCAAAAACTTAACCTAAGCCAGTAACATGTAAAATGTAGGTCAGATGGGTTCTCTTTTTTTGTGCGGGTATGATACTAATAAAGATGCTTACAATCAAATTTAACGATTCTAGTATAAAACAAAGCTTAATACACAAACTTAAATCAATATTTTTAGCAACGTCATTTAAGCGTCAGAAATATGGCCCACAGTGACATACATTTGCAGTACAGTACTCGTCAAGATACATCCCCTCGAAAACGGTATCATATGGGAAGGACATGTGCCTATCTAGACAAAGTGTAATGTGGGAAGGACATGTGCCTATCTATACAAAGTGTAATGTGGGAAGGACATGTGCCTATCTAGACAAAGTGTAATGTAGGAAGGACATGTGCCTATCTAGACAAAGTGTTATGTGGGAAATGACATTTATCTTACCAGGTAAAAAACTGATTCATTTAACTGATTAGAAGAATGAGACAAATAGTGCAATGTAAAATGAAATTATCTGCAGTAAAGATATATTCAATCGCACGTGCAGAATGGAAACATAGGGCAAAGGTCATCAATACTAAGCCGAAAATATTTCAGAAGGTGAAATATGGTCTATTGACAGAATATCATTCCTGGGTGAATATATTCAGAACTTTTTTTTAGAATGAATTTCTTACAAAAATAAGAAACATAGGATGGTATGATCTTTGAAAAACTGGAAATTTGGGTGCAAGCCCTGTATAAGAAGCATGCTTGTAAATTCCATGACATAACTGAAAGATCAGAATACCGTTACGGCGACCATTGGTCACAGGAAAATGATCTCAACTATCCTTGGACGAAGTTGCATCAATAATTTAGTTGAAAGAATCTACCCAGTACAAACTGGGTTTAGCATTTGGATCCAAATTGTAGGGAGATAGAAAAAAAATTATATTTTGTACCGCACAAGAGTAATGGCTTGTAATTAATGTTATCGATATTAGAAAGTGAAAAATAAAATACTTAGTAACGATTGTAAAATTCCTAAACCCAACTGGAAGAATCCAATACCTAACTGGCAAAGTCGTAAACCCATGTGCAATTAGCAAAAACGGTTACGTGGTTTTGACGCTCGTACACCATACAACAGACGCCTGAGGTTATCTTCACATGCTTGGTCTCTCGCGAGAATTCGAAATTAATGAATTTATGAATTTTGATGTGATGCTCTCTAGATACAAGAGGATCACGTTACATATAATTGCCACATAATTTTTAGGAGTTGACCTGATTAAGCTA
Organism: Potamilus streckersoni; assembly: GCA_016746295.1. Taxonomy (NCBI): domain Eukaryota; kingdom Metazoa; phylum Mollusca; class Bivalvia; order Unionida; family Unionidae; genus Potamilus; species Potamilus streckersoni. Next base: position 703,580 of record JAEAOA010000291.1, read on the forward strand.
ATTGAGTACGCATTCACATTTATTAAAATATAAAAGTAAAGATAAACTTATATGAACTATTCTTCAACATCTGCCAGCTATACAGAACCAAGGATAAGACTGACAAGATGAGGCTATCTATACTTCATTTTGAATTAATTTGAAATTCCATGACCAACTAAATCACTTTCTTCACAATTATTATATTGTGTAGAAGGCGTTTTGTCAGCATCCTGTTAGTGTGTTGTGATTTACCCCCAAGCCATTAATGACTAATCAACAGTACTATTTAAAATAAAACTTTGTCAAATCAAATTAAATTTATCATCATTATTTTTTCTGTAATTCAATAAACTCAGGATTCCCCAAGAGTATATTTTCATATTTCATTAATGGCTATTTGCATGCAAAAAAAAGTTTACTGGTGTGATATATGTTTTAAATATTTTGGCTAATCTTTCGAAACTTGAAATTTCACGACCTAAAGTATGTTAGGTGACCGAGTTAAGTAATTTAAGACAAAATTACTCTGTGAAGATACAAATATTGTGTAAGAGTTCGAAATATGACCTCTTGTGCGGTTGGGCACTGGACAGTTGCAAATGGTATACGACAAAGATTTATTATTTAATTGCTTGAGTTTAATTGTACGGATTGCACGTCACGCAATGCAAAGAGATTAATTCCGCTAACGTTTCATCAAGAATGAATATGATTCGTATTGTATTCGCTTACCCATGTTCACCTATTGCACCCACTGTTGTTGAGTCATGTGTTACAGTAATGTGGTTCTGTTCGCATCCAGGTGTGCAATGGATTTACCATTGTGCTTAGGTGTGCTTAAGCACAAGGCCACTATTGGCCAGGGGGGGGATCTTCTTGGAAAACAAATTACGATGAATTTTTCAAAAATCTGCGGTTAATTTAACTACTCCTAAATTTCCGTGTAGGCCTACCGGGCCTACCTCCTTCAGGACCCAAGTAAGGAGCCTCATAACTTATCTAGCACAGGGCCTCAGTTATCCTAAATCCGGCGCTGTCTGCAATTACCTTAATCTACCTTGATCACCTTACATCTGACATCCTGAGGAGGAAAGAAATGTATTCCATAGCTTTAATCCAATCCACGTTTAATGCAAAAACAACCTCCGATAAGTGAAGAAAAAAATAATGTTTTTTTTTTCTACTGCGTAGATTGAACGAATGTTAAGTAACAGGTGCAAATTAACTTGGATTTCAGAAACTTTAAGAAATTTGAAAAAAATATGTCAAGCAAAGTTATATATCGAACCCATCCAACTCAAGCTTTCTAGCGATACCAATATCTTGAGAGTAATGAAATCAGGTAAAATGGAATATTTCTCGCAGTGACAAAATAACATTCCATATGTAAGCTCTGCTGATCCGAAACCAGAAGAGCTTGTACGGAAGGCCGGCGATCGTCGTTTGTTAATAGTTGTTATCGCCACTCCTCCTAAACGATTTTGAAGGCAGTCCTGAATTTGGAACACAGTTCGTCTGAGATTCTTGTTATCGCTATCCAATATTGTATGAGTATAGGTGCAGTCTAAAATAAAACGATGTTTTGATACTTGCAGCATTTTTCACAGAAATCTCGATATTTAAAGAAAATAGTAAAAATGATTTCATCCTCTTTTTTCAAGAAGAGCGTCCGCACATCTTGTAATATCCATACATTTTGCAATTAGTGAAAGTGTGCAAACGATGCATATTTTTGCATACATTACTTGTTTAATCAATAGACAACCCCCCCTAGATATTGTTCCCTGTATAAGTTCATTTTTTTCAACTTATGTAGGTAGATGATCACCAATTCTGTTCTAGTGTATCAGTTTATTTTTTTTACAGATATGATATATTTATTTCATCCAGTTATCCCTGATTTTGAAAAGCTTATAATAAAAGAGAACAATCATGTATTATGTCTTATAATTAAATTAACTCCTTAACCCCTAGCGCCGTGTTTACGTGGCAGGAGGTGGTAGCCAACTTCTGAGCTCTGTAGCGTTAAGGTCATGTGCGACAGAGTGGGTGGTATTATTGAACGGTAGACAGATGTAGCTTTACGATGATACAAAATAACATGGATGTTCTAGTTGCAGTACAAAATAGAGAGGGTAAAACGTCACTTTTTGGACCCGAGTTTTTTCCAGCCGAAATTCGCCCGAGGTCGTGATCCGGTTTTATGTCCGAATTTTAGACCTTTTAGCCTCTGATCTAGGACAGACTAGTCTGAATTGCACACAGACTTGTGAACCTTTGCAAAAAGTAGGATAAGATGGGCATTTAGTATGAAGAGTGATCTCGACATGAAAATGATGGGTCCGTTAAGTAAAACAAAGAACCCCAATTTTTACTCTTCTGCTCATGATCAGGCGAAAGATCCAATGAAAATCGACGTTTCTAACACAAATAGGCATTAAGTTACTTGAAAACGTCTTGTAAGTCGATGTATTAGGTTGTATTCAGAAATATTTCCCAAAATATATTTCCTACTCGCATTTCAGGCGAAAATGACAAAAACCTCCAGGGGTTAATGGGTTAAACAAGCAAAATTTAATTATAAGACATAAAAAATAATTAAAAAAGATACTTGCTCCAACAGCATATTATTTTTTCAGTATTTCCGCTGCATGCACATTTGATTTGGCAATAACCTGAGGCCCATATTGAATTACATAAATATATATGTTTGTAATCGATCCATAGATGTAATTTTCTGTTCCGTTTTTGGACATACTCCTAACTCAAAATTATAACTTTTATATACCTTCATTCTGTGAGAGGAATCAGGGTTACTGTAAATATAGATGGGAGTTAATTATTTGGGTTTCGGTGCAAATGTGTATGTTACGCATAAATACGTATATTCCTAAGTTTAGTGCCTTTTGTGGGACGTGCTCCAAGAGTGTATTGGGATTGGAGAGTACAAGCAGGACGACGGTTGACATTACTTGCGCATCTAAGTCTGATTTTCCGTAGTGGAAGAATTGCAATTTATTTTCAAACCTGTATGATAATATCCTTTTTGTAATTCACATCATAGTATCACACTTTCTCCTATAGCATCCTGGGAGAGCATTTTCCATTCTGTTTGGAGTCTGTAACTTACAATTATGTAGCTTACATTTAGGTAACTTGTATGCCGGAAAAAGGTATTTAGAGGTGGCTTGCCATGCAAGTTAAGTCCTGCGTCGCCATGCTAGTTAAGTACTGGGTCGCAGTCTGGATTATTTACTGGGTTGCTTAGCAAGTGATTATGTTATACGTCAACGCTTCTAGCGTTGTGTAGGTGTGTATTATGTATGCTTACTTTCGATGATATTGTGGTCTGTGCGTGCATGCAAGGCCATGGGTTTGGTACCTTTCAGAACCATGTTTAATTATCTGCAGAGAACGAATGAAAATTATCTAACACATAACCAAGTCCCTTAAGTAGACAAATAAAGAATTCACATACGTATGTTCAGAACGTGCTGGAATGTTTTTCTTAATGCACACAATACATAATCATTTGGTGAAAGGTACTTTTAAATGAAGCGTATAATGTACATTTTTAATTCTGTTCTGAACAATATAATGTTTTGAATCAAAGAGCAAACTTAAATTTAAAAAGCTAACATATTTATCAAATGTCTATCCAGCTTGATTTGAATTTGTCTTGCATGTTTTGAGAGTGTAAAAGTTGCAAGTGCAAAATTAATTTCTGCTACGTGTCTAGTCTCGTACAAAGTAACAAAAGAGTGTAGCCAACAAGCTTAGTAAACTTTAACAAAAATAATTTATTTCCATAGAAAAAAGGTAAAAGATGAAAAAGGACTTACGGTTTGTGACTATAATCCAAAAATTAATCAAAGAATTTAAAACTATAACTCCTATCACAAAAAAAAGTTATATTTGAATCAAGGTTCGAATCCCGATGAAGTTCCAAGATTGAAAGCGATGACGTCTTTTATCACCTGTTCAGTGCTGTTGTGTTAACTGTTTCTTTTTGAATTTAATGGATAAATAATAATATTCTTGCTTTTGAATTCCGACGAATTTACAATAAATATCTTTGTCCAAAAGTTTTTATGATCGCTGGTATTTTCCAGGGAATATAAATTATTAAATCCAACAAATAGACTTTTAAATCAAATACAGTATATCGATTTCCCAAAGACATCTGTTGCAGTTTTCCATTGCATGAAGACGAACGTTGAACTATGCTGGGTGACCGATGTCAATAACTTAATATTATGGGTAGCACATAAAAAGCCAGTCAATGTAATACATAAGATATTGCTGACAGCAAGAAAATTAATTATTTATTTTGTCCCTCTCAGTATATGCTAGAAACTGTCATTGTATTTCATCAATCCACAATGAAATAGTTTGTTCATACATACACACACACCATAATGATTATGCTCTGAAATGTAAGAAACTATTGAAATTAAAATAAAAAAATTACTTCCAGTCACCATGACAAATAAATTCAGCCAAAGAAGCAGTTTTTTTTACATAGACAGTTTTTATGATCTACAAACGGAAATAACAAAAATACAAGTATTGTATTTTACACATTTTATCTTGGTGCTACGAATTTGTAATTATCTAACTTATTGCCATTGTTCGTGTAAAGCATTTGCATCATTTGAAGTGATTAACACAAACAGAACCCTTACGTTCTCAATGTAAGTCCCAATCATATAAAGGGACTGATACAAATATAACCCTTACGTTCTCAATGTAAGTCCCATTCATATAAAGTGACTGATACAAACATAACCCTTACGTTCTCAATGTAAGTCCTATTCATATAAAGTGACTGATACAAGCATAACCCTTACGTTCCCAATGTGGGTCCTATTTACATGAAGTAACCGACACAAACAGAACCATTGCGTTCTCAATGTAAGTCATATTCATATAAAATAACTGATACAAATATAACCCTTACGTTCTCATTGTGGGTCCCATTTACATGAAGTAACAGACACAAACGGAACCCTTACGTTCTCAGTGTAAGTAGTATTCATATAAAGTGACTGATACAAACATAACCCTTACGTTCTCAATGTGGGTTCCATTTATATGAAGTAACTGACAAAAACAGAACCATTACGTTCTCAATGTGGGTCCCATTTACATGAAGTAACAGACACAAACTGAAGCCTTACGTTCTCAGTGGGGACCCCGAGTGGCCTAGTGGTCTAAAGCTCTGACCGTTACGGGCCACTGCCATCTCACCTCTGTCTGCGTGAGTTCGAGTCCAGACTCGGCTAACGTGGGTAAGTGATAAAGCCTGCCAATAGCTTCTCGTGGATCGGTGGTTCTTTCCGGGGTTTTCCAGGGTTCTTCCTCGACCATTAATACTGGCCGCCGTGTATAGCCTATCTTGTGATGAAAAATGGCGTTAACCCCTATAACAACAACAATAACAACAACGTTCTCAATGTGGGTCCCATTTATATGAAGTAGCTGATACAAACGAAACCATTTACGTACTTAATGTAGATCCCATTTATAGATTACGTTGTGTGTATCATTCATACACCACGAGATGTATTTTAAATTTGGGTTAAATGGAAACTAGGCTTGCTGAGTTTCCTTGTTAATGAACTACATTTTTATGATCTGCAAACGGAAATAACAAAAATACAAGTATTGCATTTTACACATTTTATCTTAGTGCTACGAATTTTTGATTATCTAACTTTTTGTTATTGTTCGTGCAAAGTAGTTGCATCAGTTGAAGTGATTGACACAAAAAGAACCCTTACATTCTCAATGTAAGTCCCATTCATATAAAGGGACTGATACAAATATAACCCTTACGTTCTCAATGTAAGTCCCATTCATATAAAGTGACTGACACAGACATAACCCTTACGTTCTCAATGTAAAACCCATTCATATAAAGTGACTGATACAAACATAACCCTTACGTTCTCAATGTGGTGTAGCTACTCGTGGTGTAGCACAAAGATGCAGCATACACATTTAGACATTTGTATTTCAAACGCAATTGTGACTGACTACAAGTAACTGTATTAACTAAATGAATGACCTTTGCACACCTCTGTCCAGTGTGTCCGATGAATAATGTAGTTCTTTCCCTTATGCGAATAATTGCAATATTGCAAATTAATAAGTTGCTTCTTTAATGTTTTGAACTGATACTTTCCACGATGGTACAGAGAGAGAGAGAGAGAGAGAGAGAGAGAGAGAGAGAGAGAGAGAGAGAGAGAGAGAGAGAGAGAGAGAGAGAGAGAGAAGTAGCAGAACAGCCTTCGAACATTTTAATATTAAATAATGGGTTTTCAAACCTTTATAAATAGTTTTGATGTAAAATGAAAAGAGAAAGAAAAAAAAAATATGAAATAGATTACAGCATGTATCTTCCTCCTAACTAATAAACGTACGGTAATATCTTGACAGGCAACCTCGTCTCGTTGGCATGGTGAACACTTTTCAAATCACCTGGCACGTGTACACCCAACCGTTACAAAGTGTAGCAGAATTGAAACCAAGTTGGATTTTTGTGTCTGGACTAAATAATGACGAACACAAAGCGATGAATGATTTTAATTTATGTGTGGGTGAATACAAAACAAATACACTGATTCTCACACTGCAATTTATCCTACTCATGAAATGATACAGAAAGAAAAAGAAATACAAAAGTATGATTCATTGGCCTCTAGCCTAAAATAAGAGGCACAAATATACTTTGTATCAAGTAAAATGAAAAATGAGATTCACTTAATCTCTCGCACGCATTATGCTTTGAGATTCACGAAATATCTTGAGATAAAATAGAACAACATGAGCAATACTCATAATGTTATTACTAATATTTCGAATAAACAATACTGCGTTCAACTAAATAAATAAAATGATGAACACACATCACTGCAAACTTGAATAGTCATTCACTTGACAAACTGTCACTCTACAGTTTATTCAATATACGAACTGAAACTCTGCAGTTTCACCAGATCTCTTCCTTACCAATCTAGGTTCATATAAATCACGGATCACTTTTATGTATTCATTCATATACATACATGTACATACATAGACGTAGACGGCATGCTGCAAAACAGATAGCTACATCCAAACCAACCGCGGATGGCTATAGTCAGATCTTATCGGACACTGAATCTCCCATAAGACGTCGTCAGTTCCAATAAGACTCCGTCAGCCCAATAATGTCCAATAATGTCCACTAAGCTCCCTTAATGTATATTAAGCTTCCATAGTATCCACTAAGCTCCCATAATGTCCACTATCCTATAGGCTACAACAGTATCCAATAGTGTCCAAATAGCTCAGTTCGTGTCCACTAAGGTCCAATAGTGTCCAACAGGCTACAATAGGCTAAAACAAAACAAAACTATTTATTACTAAAATGGTAATAACAAAGCAAGCAGTGTAACAAAGCTTTATGATCCGACGTAACATAAAACCGAGAAAAGTTTTCACAAATCAAATAAAACAAAACTTTGATACTTACCCCTATGGCCTGAGACGATGGTGGAAAGTACACACATCACTGACGAAATCCAAATGAACTGTGTCTCAGTTCACAATGTATCAAGCTTAAATCCATAGGTGTGCATAATAGTTATGGTCAAATGTTCATATAAACCATGATTGTCCGTGATTTTCCGTCGCAATTAGTTTCGAAATCACTTTACCTGGAGTAGAGTGATTCAACCCAGGTAACGTTGTACGCTTGTACAACGAATAAAGGTGGTAAAATAGATTCAAGGCGAAACCAAGTTATTTATAGTCTTATTCTGTCACACAAAGTCACGGCTTCTTGTAGTTTACTTGGTCGAGGTTAGTTTTGTTTATCTCTCTTACTCCACAGACTTCTCCATATTCTTTCTAGTATGCACACTAGAGAAACAGAGAGGAGAGATGATTTCAGTGAAAATCATGTACCATGTTTAATTAGTCTAGAAGACGTGGATTGTTATTATTGTCTATCAGTTTTTATTATATCGCTAATGATTAGTCAGTGGAAATTCATCGCAGATTTTGATAATATGGAAGCGATAACCTACTGATGAAATGTTACCTGATATTGTATCAATATTTATATGCGCGGATAACAGTCTAATACATCAACATTATATGTGTATCAAATTGCTTTATAACAACACATTATGTTAATTTTTCTCTCTGACTATCTATCTAACTATCTATATATCTATCTATCTGTCGACAACAGACATGATCTTCTCCCTCCTACAAACTCCAAGAGAAAGGCAGAGAGCAAGGTCATGATGTCCATCGACCTCACCAAGGCCTCTCCACCTGGTCAGCTAGAAAGGTCTATTTGAACTTCTTTAGGAGATCGGCTTCACCCAAAACTCTGCAGCCTGATAATCTCCTTCCATACCGATATGAAGGGTACAGTCCTGTTTGAAAGATCGACCTCAGACTATTTTCCTATAAACCGCGGCGTGAAACAGGGATGTGTGTTGGCACCAACCCCTTTTGGCATCTTCTTCTCCCTGCTCCTGTCACGCGCCTTTAGAACGACCACTGACGGCGTATATATATATATATATATATATATATATATATATATATATATATATCTATATATATATATCTATATATATATATATATATATATATATATATATATATATATATATCTGTGTGTGTGTGATTAGTAAATATCACACAAAAGAAAAGAGCAATTGTGTAGATCAAGTTTTGTTAATACTACTTGTCAAGTAAGAACAACCTGTAGTCTGTGTTGCTTGGATTGCTGCCGCACGCTTCTTTCTCTCGCGTTTCTCTCCGGCCTGCTGAACTTTCCCATGTGTGTGTGTGTGTGTGTGTGTGTGTGTGTGTGTGTGTGTGTGTGTGTGTGTGTGTGTGTGTGTGTGTGATTAGTAAATATCACACAAAAGAAAAGAGCAATTTAATTTTGTAGATCAAGTTTTGTTAATACTACTTGTCAAGTAAGAACAAATCCTCATAACATTTGAGTGAGATTTCACACAAATCCTGCTTACGTCATTCAAGAAAATAACTGCCTGTTTCCTGTAATTTTATATCATAATTGTCAGTTTATGATTGATTGCATCGATCACGAATGTACATTTCTCCAAATAAATGAATTCATAATATTATTTGCCACGTTCTTCAATTTCCCTTTGTTGAATATTTGGTTTGTAAAAGAACAATAATTTAAACGTCTGAGTTCTTTCTAGCGGGAGAATCAACTTTTGAAACAATATCACCCAGTAGCTAAAAATGATTATGACTGACTGTTATGACTATGACTAATTAGCAATTACTATAATTAGCTGCAAAAACTACGACTAATTAACAATGACAATGACTAACAGTAATTATTACTACCAATGATTATGCCTAACTAACGATTAATTTGAATAAAAATGATTGATATCACTAACTCCGATGATGATGACTAATTGCATTAACTATGATGATGATGACTAACTGCATTAACTATAATGATGATGACTAACTGCATTAACCATGACTACAAATATTGGCTGTGGCTAACTGCGATGTTTTTCTAGCAATTACTCTCACTAACTGCAATGACTATTACTCATTGCAATGACTATGTCTAAAAGACAAATGCTCACTGCTTTGACTATGATCGTTTGTACTCCACGGGTTTCATTTATGTTCCCATTTCTTAAAAGCCCCGAGAAAATTACATCACTTTTGATGTCACATACATTGAACAGACTGAGTTGTAATTTTTAAAAATAAAATTAAAACGCGAACAAAACTGTAAATAGCAATATAAAATAGTAATTTTCTTATCAAAATACTAAACATTTATATTCAAGGTGTCACCCAAACAAATGTGTCAGCTAAAAGTACTTGATGGAGTTAAGATTGTTTTTCTGTAAACTAAAGTAACAAGCTTATACTGCAAAGTAGCTAAATTAGAAGACAGGATGGGAATGCTATATAAACAGATGCCATATAGTAGTTACTTCCCACTGGTCTTTATTTATCTAGATAAGACTTGAGATACAATGGCGGCAGGAAGCGCCTATCGTTTCCGTCTCTGCGAGAGAATCATAATTCAATTACAGTGATAACGGTGATAACAATTTTTACACGAAAGTATTAAGAAATATAGCGGAAGATAAAGTTCGGTCCTGCGCATGTACGGTTACTGGGTGTAAGAGAAACAAATATCAAAACACTGTCACGTTAAAAATATTGCTACTGCCCTGTAAATTTATTCCAGGTATCAGAATATCCAGACGTGTCCGTAGTCTTACTCTAAAATGAATAACGTAAACAGAAACATTTACACAATTGTTAACAAAACCATACTCTATTACCGCATTGTCTCACTTGTCCATGAAAGTTGAAATCACAAATAAGTTTCAGTTTGTTTCAGAATGAATTCATTAAGCGTGCAAAACCAAAGCACCTTGTGCAAATAAATTGTTTTGGCATAAACTACAAGCAAAACATTTAAACATAAAATTTACTCCCTAAATTAATAGAGACATGCTGTAGGAGTTAATAGCTGTCGATAGCAAATGAAACATTTAAGTAATTTGCTATTGGCAAATTGAACAGGTGGTGTACTTCGATCGACAATTAAATCCTTACAGTTGAATGTGATCAGAATTGTTTGTCTCAGAGAGCATTCAAGCAAAAAACAAACGGCCAGGTTGCTATATGTTGTAACTTTAAGAATGCATTTTGAACCTACACATTGCTATCTGTAGCTTCCAAAAAAAGTGAGTTACCGAATGATTACCAACTTCATTCACTTGAATTAAATCAAATAATAATTCGATTTATCCTAATTCTTGTACGATAAGAAGACAAATGGAGTTAAAACAGTAGAACAAAATAAGCAACTTAAGTTGCATAATATCAGACCATTGCATGATGGAACTGAGGGATTTTGTTTTTGTATTGATTTGTCTTCTAAACTTATTTGGGTTTAAGTTTAAGTAAAGAATGCAAAAATTACCATTTTACCCTATGTTTTTGGGATAATGCCATTGTTACGTGACAAGGGCTCGTACTCACTAACAAAGAAAAGAGTGTAAACAACAACCTTTGTATATTTTAACATAACAATTTATTTCAATAGACAACAATATAAAAATTCGTAAATAGGACTTAACAATCTGTAAATATTATCCAAAATGTGATCCTCAGGATGAAAACAATGTTTTATCACTAAATAGTCCTATAAAAATACAGGTTCACGTTCCGATGACGTACAAATATGGAAGGCGATGACGTCAGATGCAATCCAATGTATGAATAACAATAATTCCTCACTCGAATCACAGTCTTTTTTTTAATTATTCCAGAATAAACTTCCATGAATATCTTTCAGAATTTTTTAATAGAAAATTCAACTTGTTGAGTTTCCAGGGAAATAAATTATTAAATTCACACACACACACACACACACACAACACAACACACATACACACACACATATATATATATATATATATATATATATATATATATATATATATATATATATATATATATATATATATATATATATATATATATATATATATATTTCAAGAAAATTTATTAACTTGGTTAGACAAAGAAATAGTTGAAAATTCATAGATGATATATATTATGACGAGTATATGTACTTAGAGCTTCTTTATTAATTATGTTTGAAATGTTGCAGGTCCTGGTAACATAAAATCCTATTAGACATCAGTGATGAAAAAAAGCAACAATAACAATAAGATCCCCAAGATTTAATTTACAGATACTTTGATTAGATTTTGTTGGTTTTAACGCCATGTTCTGCACATGATAGGCTATGCATGGTGGACAGGAAGGCCCTTGTAAAAACCAGAGAGAAGTTATTGGCAAGTGTTCTCTCGCACATACCCACGTTGGTCGAGTCGATACTAAAACTCACAGAGGTGAGATTTGTAAGTGATCTGTAAAGGCGAGAGCCTTAGACCATTTGCAAACCCACCCACCACCCCCATTATGGGGACTCAACTTATAAACGTGAAACATTCTGATTTACATAATAAAATAAAGAATGCTTATTAGTATTTGTTTTTCTCAGAGGAGTCATAGAACTAAAGGTTATCGCTCATTTTCTAATTCTTTTACGCCCCTTTCAACAGATAAATTGCTAAAAAAAAATAAATTTTAAACTGCTTTTTCATGAACTGTATATTTTCAAATACCAGTGGAAAACACTGAGTCAAATCAGACTTCCTTAGAGTGAAATCGATATTATTAATGAAAGAATGTATATTTTGATATGATTAGATAATATGCATCATGCTGAGATATGCATACAAGCAACAAACATTTTACACTGTAATAGAATGACTAAATTATTTTTACTGAACATGCTAGGAAGTCACAATACTCTTCTAATGCTTTGCATGGTAACAAATCTACCAACGTTCTTTATTTTATGACGGATAGCAATACGAGCTATCACGTTGACTGGCAAAGAGAAATATTCCTTAACAACAGCATCTTCATTCACCTCCAGCCACTGCAGATAAATCTTGTCAGTTAGGTTGGTATAAAATAAAACACCGTTGTGGAATCAGTCTGTAGTGTAGACTGATACGCCTTTCGACTGTCTGGACGTATATTAACATGCCATTAAGGCATCTCTGCATCATCAAGGCCAACATACACCCACAAATACCATATGTTATTTCCAGACTTGCACAGATGTATCTAGTACAATGTGTATTTTATCTGTTTGCAAGAATATGGTTTAAAATAATGTTATCACCAAATTCACAAACATAGTAATGATCCAAAAAACTGAATGTTAGACAGAACATGTGGCATGTAGAGTGATGTTACGATATGGTGTCCGAATCGGTTTCAAATTATTCTCGTTTACTGCAATCAGAAGAAAAGGATGATATACACACTACAGTCGTCGGCCACATTAATGATAGCTTACAACATTGAGACTTGTCTTGTAAAATACCCGTGATATTAGAAAAATAGCTTACTGAAATACATTACAACAAGAACATTTCATTGTCCCTGTATTAAGATACACTGTAATGATTCTTGTTTTATGCAACAAAATGAGAAAAATTATGACAGATACAAATTTAATACTGAATTTTTCTTTACCATGAGCATACCAGTGCTGATGAAGAAAGAAAAACCTTCAAAGTGATGAAGAAAACAGGATAAATTGGACTACCAACGACAAGGAAGATTAAGTACGGCCATGTCAACATAAATTGTGTCTGTAATTGTAAATTTATATGAATTGGAAAGTAAGACCTTATAAAAAGCTAATACTTGGATATTTGATACTGAAGCTAGTATAAAAAATCTAGTTAGAAAAATAATTTAAGATATAATGTTAGTACAATTTCTTTCATATGACAAAAACACTAATCAGAAATTGTTAAATTGTGTGATCCTTTTTCAAATAGGAATGTATTTGTGGAAAATATTAATTTGGTAGTAAATAATTCAGATATGAAGCTTTAATTTAATTTATCGACATAAATTCATTATTGTCTTAAATAAGCAACATTTCACTGTAAATACTTTTAGCATTCCATTTCTGTCTGTACAGTGTCCGATTTCAATGTAAATGCTTTTTAGCATTCCTGAATGTCTGTCTGTACAGTGTCAGATTTTACTGTAAGTCTGCCTAATTTCAGGAAGCCTGTGAGAAACAAATTGAAAAAAATTAAATGAAGAGTTATTTCTAAATCAAAATTATGATGGACAGTTTCAATAAACATATCAGAGTTATATGCCAGCAAAGGAATAAATTAGATTATAAATTTTCAAGACCCGAGATCCTTTATATACAGCGAATTGTTACATACGAATCTACTACAACACAAACCGTGTCGTGCAGAAATATGCATACAATGATACAGTGAAATAACATACTTAGACATACAGACATATCTCTGTAATGAGATAACATACTTAGACATACAGACATATATCTGTAATGAGATAACTTACTGAGACATACAGAAATATCTCTGTAATGAGATAACTTACTGAGACATACAGACATATCTCTGTAATGAGATAACATACTTAGACATACAGACATATCTTTGTAATGAGATAACTTACTGAGACATACAGAAATATCTCTGTAATGAGATAACTTACTGAGACATACAGAAATATCTCTGTAATGAGATAACTTATTGAGACATACAAAAATATCTCTGCAATGAGATAACTTTCTGAGACATATATATATATATATATATATATATATATATATATATATATATATATATATATATATATATATATATATATATATGTGTGTGTGTGTGTGTGTGTGTGTGTGTGTTTGTGTATGAGTGTGTGTGTGCTTACAATGAGATAACATACTGAGAAATACACAAATAGATACATGACATTTGTAATTGAGGATGGGATCAAGTACCATTAATTATTTTCTCATTTCAAATACACAGTTTGATAAATTGTATAGATTGTTGTATTACTGGAATAATGAACGTATTCTTCATAGTCTATCATATATTACAGTTTCCAAAATATCTCTCCAATTAGTTATTAGACGTTATAAATTGTCTTGGAGTTCCATCTGATCTGATCTTGATCAAACACAAAATTTCATTCCATCAAATGTTGATTAAACTTAAATTATACTATTAATATTATAATATTAAAATGATACACGTTTCCGAGGCTAGATATTTTATTGCCAAAAGCAGTGTTTTTATCATTCATTTTTTACTTCTTTCACGTTTATTATGTTGCTTAACCTAATTTGCTTATAATTGAACTAAATCAAAGTCCATAGAAAGCCTTTACGAATCTCAAATCAAAATAAATTATAAAGCATCATACAGGACAAATAGCCTCAATTCATTTGGAATCAATTACAACTGAAAAAACAACTGTTTGAACTAAGGTTTGGACAAGGACACTATTTATCATATAATACATCTTAATGGTCTTAAAATAAATAGTAGAAGAGAGTGATAAGCGACAAGCTTTGTGAAATTCAACAAAACATTTCTTTAGAATACAAAGTAAAGATATAAAAAGAACTTACGGTAGAATTATAGATTAAAGTCCTAATTAATTATTAAAGATTTGAACAAACTTTAGTGGATATCCAAATTAAATACAACGTTGAAAGTGTTGATGTTCCTGTGGAGGACTGTGTTGTGGTGATGTACCAACAGTCTTTTTCAGATCACAAAAATACCATAACTGAAATTTTAGTATAAATTCAAATCTCTATTTCCAAGAAGGTTATTTTTTGGAAGAACACTTTGTATTTCCAGAGAAGAATCACTTGAAATAAATAATTTAAATAAATAAAGTCCAATCCAAATGAACTTTTTGACACAACATTACTATAATTGATTCTGCAAAGACCTTAAATCACGAATAGTTAATTTCTCCAGTAACAAGATCATGTAGTCCTCTTCTTGACTTCGGATCACAAGTAACATTTTCTTTTTTTAAAAAAAAAACGAAATATCAGCTAATGAAAAAAGCCTTCTCGAAGAATCCTAATGTTCACTAGATAAAATCTCGGTTATAATGAGAAGGTCTGTTACTAAAATTAGAATGTGAAATAGGTCAAGCTGGCCATGTTTATTTATAAAGGAATTCAAATAACTTATCCCCAGACCGAACTAAATAAGTGTATTTCTTTTAATTATGACCCTATTATTAAACCATCACTCATATGATATTAATTGGCTATGTATTAATTGTTTAAAAAATTAAAAAATTAATGATTTAGATCTGGTAGAAAGTAAGCCTGATTTTGGAAATGGTAATGTACAGCATACAATAGCATATAATGAAATCAATATATTTTTTAAAGCAACTAAGTAACAAACACTGAAAATTAAATATACATAAGAAAGAAAAAAAAAACAAATACATGGTCTGATTCAAGGTGTAGATAAAAGACCTAAAGCACAATTCAGATACAAACGGTCAAAAAAATCTACTTAAAAAGTCATTACAGTGTTTCAGAGAAAGCAGACACATTTGACCCGCTCAAAAGAAATTCGTACAACATATATATTTAATGCGTTCCAAAATACATTGTTTTTCTCCTAGAATATGCCATCACGGAAACTCCGGCAGAATAATACGTTCAGGTCATGTGGATCTCACATAAAGAATCTCAAAATATCTCGACAATTTCATGACACGACATGTCCACAAATTGCCAGCCTACAGAACATGACATCTCATTAAAATAAAAGCAAGTACGTCATTATCGCTAGATAAAATATTTGCTTTCTTAGACGTCACATCAATATATACTACTATTCCTCAGTGTGGTGGATACAGACGTGTACAAAAGTTTGGGACATAACAGCTGTGTGCGTAAACCCACTACCTTCCTAATTGATCTTCTGAAGCTAGTCCCACAACACAACTTTGAATTCAATGAAAACATTTACCTCCAAATCAACCGCCGTTTTTACAAATAAATCCTCCTCAAATGCTATTATTTTGCAGGATGAGTGGAGAGTTAACATTTGGCATTAGTGAAATCTTTGCCATACAAGTGGGTGAGCTTCATGTATGACACATTAATGAAATGAAAATCTGGAAACGAAACTCTAAATATTTTTATATCAAACGCAAGAACGCCCATCCTTCAATACAAATTCACGGCAGATTTGTTCAGCCACTTATTTGCAGACATAACAAGTACTTGTAGGAAACAAATTTCACACAGACATCTTTTGGAAATCAACTGATAAACGATCATACAGATGTCGTCTGAAGCGTTACATTCGGAACATCGGGCGTAGTGAATACGTTGAGTTCGCGTCAACGAAGAAACATTAAAAAAAAATAAAACTTTTCCAAAGAGTGGTATGAACAAATAAAGCCCTATTTGACTATAAAGAAACAAAAGGTTGATTGGATACAATTTATCAAGCCATCCAGACAACCTAAAAATAGATCAAATCATCCATACATTGGCCCATCGCAGAATTATGTAACACACAAACAAGCAGTTGCCTAATCGCAAAACGTCAGAGACAACCTTGTAAATCAAAGATAGTCCCAGTTAGAAGCCAATACCGCACTGGTACATCCGCGCGCTGATAATAGGTGCAAAACATGCCAACATATGATAGAGATAAACTCATTCTTTAGCACAGTGAGGAACAAACAATTTGAACACATATTATCCAAACAAAATATGCAAAACAAGGAATGTAATTTATCTCATCACGTTTACGATTTGTGTCTTTCAGTACGTCAGAGAAACCGAAAAACTACACAAAAGAATAACTATTGGTAAGTCTGACTGGATGACAAAGTAGTTGGAGAGAAACACAACAGAAGAACACCTGTTACCATGGACACACGTTTAGTAATTTCAAACTACTGCAATTTCCCAAAACTTCATCTGGAGTTCCGAAGCAATGAAAGAAAACAATCATACTGGAAACACCGCCTAAGAACACTGAAACCGTGCAGATCAAATCAAGAATATTCCAATGGGGCAACCACTCGCAAATGAAAGAAACATTAGTAATCATCTGATTAGATCTATCTTTATGCTTCAAATTTTATTTTGTACTGAATTCTCCATCTTTTGAAATGGTTTAACTTCTTAAATAATTGTGCAATTATTTTCGTATTTTTACGAGTTCTGCATTGAGATGATATTACTTAACCACTTTTGTGCCAAGGTGAACTAAAATACGCTATATACATAAATACATAAAGAATTGGTTCATTTGGTACATAATTCATTCGCTAAACTATAATTATTTTTAACATCTTGTTCTTATTGCTACTATTATAGTGGTTATTGTAAATAACGAGACAAATGCTTATCGGAGGCATACTCCAAATCTGCATCATTTGATATGAAGAAAGAGATGGTTCTTTTGCTACTCGTTTAATTTGTCAAAACCAAGTAGACTGTTATTTTATTATTGGAGTTTAAAAGCCAGTAAGGCGATGGATTAATAATCTTCAAATACTACTTTAATCAGATACATAGTCATGAAAAATTTGTAAATGCAGCATTTAGTTTGGTAGTTATTGCTTGTCTTGCTTGCTTGTAGGGTGTTCTGGACCAAACCCCTATTTTGAACTTCACGAAAGCATAATTCTCCCCTTCCCCTCCCCTCTTCTCATCCTCCCCTCCATAGCCACCTCAAGTTAGTCTAAACAACTACGAAAATAACTTTGTTGAAGCAAATGCGTCTATTTCATAATCGTTTCCTCTTTAACTCTTTTAATTTTTAATTTTTAACCTTTAATTTTTTTTTAATTTTAATGTTTTATGTTTAATTTTAACATAACATTTTTAGTTCATCATCTACTGTAATTTTTATGTATTTATTTTGCAATATTGGATTATAAAGATTAGTAATAGTTTTAACGAGCTCTTATTCAAAATAATCATTGCAAACAAGAGACGAATTATCTCCCTTCTATTTTTAAATCCGTGCTATAGTATAACAAAGTATTGTAAGGATCAAGTTCTTCAAATTGTTGTTGAAATGATCAGATTGCCGATCCAGTGATATACTCATCTTTGAAAAAAAGAACAAGAAATGATTTTAGACCCTTAAACATTGCAAGCCCATCTTTTACGGTTGGCTGAAGTAGATGAAACAAATTTGTAGATGAGAAATTTGTTAGTGAAAGATGATTATCGAATTTACATCGGTTGTCAAAAAGAGTTAAAACTGTTGAAATTTTTTGAGCTGATATTTTCTCACCAACAAACTACGTTTCGCGATATCTGCAAGTTTCGACACCATATAATATTGTGTTTTATATTTCTCTAATAGTGTTTGTTTGTTGGTTGGGCTTAACACCATTTTTCAGCACACGATTCATGGCGCCCAGTATTAAAGGTGGAGGAAGAAACCGGGAAATCAGCGGAAAGAACCACCGACCCACGAGAAGCTACTGGCAAGCTTTCTCACATATTCACATTCGCCGAATCCTAGACTCGAACCCACGCAGACAGAGGTGAGATGGCAGTGATCCGTAACGGACAGCGCTTTAGATCACTCGGCCACTCGGGGCCCCTCGCTAAAAGTGTAACGGGGGATTTAAAACTTTACATTAAACCCATGCTTAATTAATTTGGCATTGTTAGCTAGTTAATGATCTACACGGTGTTATTCCCCAGTGTGGACGGATAGATGGAACGTTCCAGATAGCTGAGCAAATCATCGAAAGAAATAAATAACAACGATCTTCATTTCAATAGAAAAAAATTACAAACTGTAATCAGTTAATATATATTCAAAAGAAAATCACTTTCATTCAACAGATTCACTAAATTAAATATACTCAGTTGATACATATCCAAAGTTATTTTCCAGTAATTAATGCATAGCCGAAATTCCCTTTACTACTAAACTGATTTACAGTGACAGAATGTAGTCTCGGTCCACTTTTCATCATCTTACGTGCGTTGAGTTGGAGAACAATAGACCATTACATGGAGACTTCGGCGAACTTCGTAATTTGCTCGGAATTTCGATCACGTGGCGGGTGGTCAACTGACCGCAATATCCAATCGATAGCTGGTAGGCAAATAGTCTGGTCCCCTGCTTAGTATGCTCCCTAGTATAGTATAGCGGAGTGCATCGCAGGGAGCATACTAATCAGGGGACCAGACTAGTGGTCAAAACAAGGCGGACGCATCAGCATTAGCATCAACTGTTCCAACTACTTCAGCTTCGTTTATAGAGTTGAAAAATGCCTATTCAACAGCAACGATGCCAGATATTGACGAAATTTAATATTGGAACCATCCTGTCTTGTTTTCTGGATTTTATAGCCATACGAGAGAGTAGCTATGAGTTGTTTACATCTGGACATGCACATATTTCATAAATCGAGTTCCGTTTACCAATAAAAGGAATTTTCCGTATTAATCCGCAGTATAACAAACCTGGAATATTTTTCGACGGTAAAGCTGCAGAAGTCCCAGGCATTTAGCGAACAGGTAGCGGGCCCGATTTTAATCTGATACGTCTAAACAACAATGTATGCCATTTTGTTATGTACAGATGCCTACCAGCGTTTGATTGGCTGGAGTATAAATTGACTCGGGAGGTTTTTCGGATAATACCGGAGCAACTCAGTTAAATCCGGTATGAAATGGGCTATTGCCAAGCATAGACCACATCACCTGGCCTGTCTCATTTCCGTCTTGCATCCACGTTTACTGTGTTTCCTTTGGTCCTCTTCGACCCTGGCCTATTCTGACCTCGCAGATGTGGTCTTTCCTTTGACTCATCGGTTCTCTCTCTCTCTCTCTCTCTCTCTCTCTCTCTCTCTCTCTCTCTCTCTCTCTCTCTCTCTCTCTCTCTCTCTCTCTCTCTCTCTCTCTCTCTCTCTCTCTCTCTCTCTCTCTCTCTCTCTCTCTAAGTTTGAAGCTGCTTCTTAAATAAATAAATATATATACATTTACACTTCGACATATTTAGACAAATTTATAGGTTCGCATCAGACAATGGGATCACTCGGCATACATTCCGGCATAATGTTATCTTAGAGAATATCTGGATATATATATATATATATATATATATATATATATATATATATATATATATATATATATATATATATATATATATATATATATATATATATATATATATATATATATATATATATATATATATATATTGGAACAGTACCGTTACTTTAGTCCAAATGACCTTAGCTCGAAGTTGATTTCTCTCCGCGGACAATTGATAATGAATTTTAACGTGCGTTCACAGACGAAAGCGGACTTATATACCAGCATACTTTACTAAACGTCTTATTTACCTTTGGCTAGACAATGCGGTTCGATAAAATGAATGCTCAGTGGCTTCACTAATGTAACTTGCGTGATCCTTTAAATATTGCGAAATCATATATAAATAAACACTTGTCATTAACTCGCAAGAGCAAATATCATTCTACACAGAATCAATTCATATATCCTCAGAAATATGACACATTTGTGTATTAGGGTGAATTCATAAAATCCCCATGAAATTCTACACATTGAATATTTAATTACATGCAATCCGTTTATTCTCGTAATGAATTATTAGCTGAAAAATAAAACAAATGAATGACATAAAACTAACAAATCAATAGAGCCCTACGAAATGAATACACGATACATGCGTGAATCATACTCATATAAACACATTTGCAAACAACCAACAAACGAAATAGAATATTAAATTTGAAACTAAAATTGCGTACCTTAATACCGTTTCTTTAAAAAAATTGTCCTAGCCAAAAGCTTTGTCATTCTTTAAAATATATCAGTCTGTTCCCTCTCTTAGGAGTTCCCTTTTTATGAAGAAAAACTACTCACTAAGCTTCTCCGGGGTCGGTCTTAGCTTTCTTTCAAGGATAATTGTACTAAAGAATTTTGGCAAAGGGTAGTCCTAAATTGTTTCCCAAAGTGTACGCCCTTAAGTTCCCTGACCACTCAGAAATCACCGTTCATAAACGTTCCTTCCAAAAATTATGTCTAATATTCTACTTCATTAGCCTAAAATATACTGCAATTAGCTTCATTTGAAAATCATTTATTTGACATGCGCCCCATTCTGAACACTTACGGTCGAGTTTTATCACCCGTTCGTCAATATACCAGCAAAACTGACCCGGTCAGCTGCTACTGAAGCTTAAAGTAACCCCTTTTATGTGTTCAGAAATAAAATAAAGAAATAATCAGTGAACCTTCTCAAGACATTTCTGGATTGACTATGTTAACTTCAAAGCACAATTTATTTCACCTTACGTTTCACTAAGGTTTCAAAATTCGACTAAGGCTTCAAAATTCGAATAAGGCTTTAAAATTCGACAAATGACAAACAGCATGATACGAATTGTTAATTAGTGAAACAAAATTGGTGATATTATAAGATGGCAAATTTATACCAACGACTTATTATCGTTAATGGTCTTGGATGGTGCCAGTAAATATTCTGGTGTCATCCAAAATATAATTTGTTCGCTGGCAATGAACTCGTTATTGTTATAAACCTTAACACTAAAAATGCGATCGGAATATAAACATCAAAGGGTTACAAGATAATGGTAAAAGTGGAAGATGATAATGAATATACTAAATGACTTTATCGGGACATTGTGCAATGACGATATTTTTGCTGGAATGTAAGCTTATCATGTCAATGATCAAGTTACAGACAACAATATTTCCAGTTTGCCTTTGCAAGAGGAGTTTAACCTACGTCCGTATACAATTTGTAAGAGGCTATCAGATGAGGAGTTGTCAAGAACATTAGAACAAAAAATATTGTTGTCATTAATACTGGATATTTCAATGTGATGATCAGAGGGAAAAATACTAATTTTATTTATAATCTCTCACAAAGATTTGTGTTTGAAGTTTTTCATGGATCTATTACAAGTGGCTTAGTTCAATTATAAAAACGGCATTAGGACACAACCGTCTCAAAATCTTGACATTGTTACACCAGAGGAAAATACAAAATCCATTTTTAAAATTCTCTCTAGATCTGATGTAGCAAAAATGTCGGTTACAGATGAAGAAATAGTATTTTCTTCAAAATACGAGGCTGCAAAACAATATTGCTGATGGTACCACAAATCTGCTTTCTCAACAACATTTAATAGAATCATCTTTCGATATTTACTACCGTTTAGTATAGCAACCACATCGCTGTTGGTCAAACAGCAATTTACATATTTGTTTAAGATTTACCTGTCGTACTCTATCCAAATCTTACTATATTTCATCATGCGTTCGACTTCGGCGTTGTTAAGCAAAAAATATTATTTTTCTCATGGATCACAGAAAACCATATTTGTCTCTTTAGATTTATGTGTTCAAAACATTTGCTTGAGTAACACACCGTTCCATGTTATGCAACTATTTAACTCAAATTTAGAGTGTTTGTGCAAGCCATTGATTAAAGATCAATCTTTAGAATATCCCTAACATTTTCTCTTGTCAAGCAACAATGAGCTCATTTTATAACAGTGTCCTTGTCATATCTTACAAAGATCGTTTGATGTTTTCAAATTCTAATATCTCGACGTCTGTTAACAGTACCTCAGAAGCCGAATATGGATCATATCCAACGATAAGATTAACATGTTTGAGATCAGTTTTATCGTTGCTAATGAAAACTTTAACAACGTCAAACAGCAGGTTTATATTATATAAAAAAAAAATTCTGACAATATTACTTTTTTTCGTCTGGACTTATTACTTCTATTACAAAAAGTTTACGTATAATGTCGCTCATAAAACATGATATATTTCAACGATTGTCTGATCTTCAAGCAGATATTTATAAAATTGAAGATTGTAATTGACTGCCAGCATCGCATCAGCATGTAGAAGTCACATTTGATCTTGAAACATCTATTTCCTGTACCTGATGATCAACTTGCCAATGAGCAAGGTATTATACCTCAGCACGAGCAAGTTTATGTTGCAGCGCAATCACGATATAATGTCAAATATCGTCTTGATAAAACAATTTTGAAACATTTGATTTTACTGCCACAGACATCGAATATGTTGGTAGATGCATAAGCCGTTTATTTATATTGGACACCTTCAAGTTTACTGCCGTAATTGTTTTTATAAAATTTGATTTTTATTTCTGTAAGATTTTAAACTTGTTGACAGATTTTACAGAAGATCGAAGACAACATTTTATATCGTTGTGCAGACCTATACAATGCAAGTCTGTTCTTCTAAAATATGAAAAGGTCTACGGCGAACTAATCGAATTGCTAGCGATCGATTCAAAGATCATTGAATGAACAATTTGGAATCTAACTGTTAAAACTATTAACGTAACCGCGCCATTGGACCAAGCATAGTTACAACGTTTTTTTATCTCTCGTTCGATAACAAATACAATTTGTGCTGTTAGTTGATGTTCTCGCTCGTTGAAACTCCTATGATATCTTCGTTTGCAAGATATTTTAACTTATATGTTACCAGCATTGTTGTTAAATATTGTCAATAACAAATACTTTCTCGGACCAGTTCGTGGTAAAACCGTTTTAAAATGTCTTTTTTGTTAAAGAAATTTTGACACTATCATCAACGTTAAACTTGTGCCTGCGATATATATTCTCGTTTGCACGGACTGGATTTTGTATAGCATCGTTCGGTGACAAACCTATTGTAGTATATTTAATGTTTTTATAATCTGATATTACTGCTAGGAGATCACCAATATGGTTGTCTGTGATTTTTGCTGTAAGCTGCCTGTAAATCTATTCTTTTCTAGTACGATTAACTCGTTCGACAACATGCTTTCCTTCGTTACCAGTAACATTTTTAATATTGTTTTGTCTTATATATATATATATATATATATATATATATATATATATATATATATATATATATATATATATATATAACACCAATCCTGATCCGATGATAGTTCTATGATTGCAACGCTGGCAATTAGCAACTATTTAATCCTTTGTTTACATTTTATAATTACATTTTATTTACTTTTAGTCGCTTACTAAAATAACTATCTCTTCGGACTTTTTGTTGGATTGTTACACTCTGGTTTGCATTGTTGGATTTATCTTATTTTAGGAACAGACTCTTTCTCCTGCCACAGACATTACATACATTTTTGAGTACTTTTCTGTTAGTAGCGGTTGTTTATGTTGTTTTGATGTGGTCATTTTATCCTTGATGTTAGACAAAATTAATGTTCGATTGTTTACGATCCAAGTGCTGTTTTGCAATAATTGTTGATGCTTGGAAACGGGTCAAATTCCAAAATAAACTTTAAAATATTACCTGTCTCGCCATCAGACATAGTCGCATGCGTCTCTGACATCTGCAAGATAAACATAATACATCAATAACCACAAGCCGAAGATCAAACTGGTTGAAATTGATTAGAATTATAGTTACTTTTTATATTTCTTTTAAGATGTACTGTGTGATAACATCACCCGGAAGAATGCATTCCAGATCCGGAGTGGAAATCTTGTATAATGATAGCACATTTACTAACTCATCTTTGGAAATTATCCCATAAGTCCGATTATATCTTTAAGTTTATCAGCAATTTTAAAATTATTTCGCCTTCTTGTTCCCGGTATCATCAGTCCCCGGCAACGATTTCCACGAGTCCTTTTTCGCATTGGGTAGATGTCTAACAAGCAAAAAGCTTTGAACAACTTAATGCTGTCAATAAGTTAAAGTTATCCATGTCGGGTGGAAAGATGACTGGAAATATCAGGCCAGCGAGTGAAAGACCTTGAGACAACGTATTTACCTATCGACGTAGATAACTCACAAACAGTAAGTTTTGCTGTCAGAATTAGTAAGTTGTCAATAACTGGTGTAAAGATGACTAGAAATATCAACATGAGTAAACATTATTGTAAATCTTGAAACTGAATACCACCTACTAGCATAAATAACTCACATGCAGTAAGGTATACAATACTTAGCTCTGAAGATAATAAGTCTGATGTGACAATGGCTGGAAATATCGATATGGGAAGGAAACTAATATGTAACACTTATCTTGATAACACAACTTTGACCAATAACGATTTTATAACAAATTTAAAGTTTGTAAAAGATAACTTTGTAATAAAATCTTGTGAGACTATCGTGGAAAATCTGGACAATGGATCAATCAGGATAACGACTACGGCAATTCCATCAGAAGTATCATATTTAACAAACAAAAATTGCGTCGACGATAACATAGCAAAGAATATTGCATCACGAGTAGCAAAATCCGGTTATATGATGATAGGTATGTTAGGGATGGGTAGTACAAAACGAGCAAAATATAGCGTTGGTCATATCTTGCGGATCCTGTTAATAATCGTTTGGGTTTTGTAACAACGTCAAGTTATTATCTGGAGAATAATCTAAGATATGTGCTTGCTTTGAACAGCCTTATATCTGGCTGGTTAGAGTGGATCACAGAAGAAGAAACAGCCAACTTTTTGGATCAATATAAATTGTCCAGCTACCGTAGTAATATGCAAGATTCAATTACAAGGTCAAATAAATGATAATGTCGAATATATTTATGATTGGCAATTAGATGGAGTGAATGATGATACAAAATGTGTTGAGCTGTATGGATTATTACTGGGTGATTTTGTTACTACTATTTACTATTTCTCAGCAATTTACACTTCGTCCTGCAGGAACCATAAGTAAGTAATCGTATTACCGGATTTATATTATCAGCGCTGTAGGTCCATATCCAGGTTTATCTATGTTTCAGATATATACACTAGATGACCAAGTATAAGTCTAGCATGTGATGTAATGTGTTTGTAATCTATAATGTATGTTAATCATCCATCAATCAGAGTCACAAAAGAGTTATACTTTTATACTAAACCCGCAAACGGAGGTAGAATTGATGTTGATTCTATCCAGAAGGTGTCGAGGAAGCAAGAGCAATACATATGATTGCTCAAATGAAAATATTAACTTAACGTTCTCCTGGTTTAACCGAGAAGAGTGATAACTTTATCATGGTTTATGAATGAGAGACGTCAGCTGAAATACGCTCTAATTAGCAAATACTGTCATGTAAGCGAGTGTGAAGAAAGAAGATTAAAAATTGAAAAATATTTGATAAATATACTCCTCATGTTAAATAAAGAATCTTTTTGACTATTCACAAACCTAACATTGTAAGAACAAAATTTCAAAGAGCAATTAAAGAAAATTTACGACGATTTTGACAAACAAGGAAACACAAGTTTCTTAAAATTCGTAAGCTCAAAGACACATTTGCTAAATGTTGAATATTACGGGTGTTAGGCATGGAGTATTATGATAAAAAGACGCTGTTAGAAATATTGGATAACAGCGTTGACACTAAACTTCTAACAACAGCATATCTAGTTCTGATAGATTCTTTCACCATGGAAATAGAAAAGTATAACGTAAATCACATTGATGCTGCACTAAACGCTGTATCAGAAAATGAGTCTAGAATTGAGTTATATGATGATGTCGAACGAGATATATTTCATCAAGAGCTTGACGATACAAATCTAAAACTATTATTGAGGAAGTTTATGAAACACAAAATAGTTTTAAAAGGTTGCAAAAACTATACAAAAAAGCTGGAAAGTTACTGACAAAAATAAAAATACAAGGATATCAATGAGCTGATTGCTAGGTACCTAAATCTACCCGACATAGATATAGAGGAAGCTGGTATTTTCGGTCTTTTTACATTTGCAATACTGTAGTATATGCAATTCATAGGCAGCATATGCTACTTTAAAAACTTTAAACTGTGTCAGTTATCTTATGTTGTTCGTTATATCGACGAAACAGAAGATATTTATCGTGGTACAGTTGATGATATTACTGAAATACCAACGCATTTAACCTTCCATTTTCATCCCCCGTTTTACCAGATATCAGTTATGATGATTTCTCATCAGATGTGTATAATAAGTACAGAAAATTTCTTTCCGATCCTGTCAATATAAAACGTATTGCTCTGATTGATAAGGTTTCAGTTGAAAATGCCTGTACTACGACAATTGAAATATTTACAAACGCAGTTTCATAATCACGAAAGAAGAAATAATAGACTTCAAACATATTTCATCTGGTCTTCAAGACAACGATATAAACCAGATGATCAAAATGCTATAAAAATTACCATTAAAAAACCTTCATTGCATCAGATGGGATAGAAAGATTGCATCAGAATAATGAGCGTGCTGAATTATATTCCAATATTACTAACAACAGCTGGAATTGCTACAGCCGGCGGAATCGCAAACCCATTGCTGTTAATTGTGCCTGGGATAATTATTGCATTATCAACAATAAATAAAAAGATCGAGCCAAACTAATAGAACAAAAATACTGCGTGTAAAATAGCAATAGCGACTTATTTTAAAATTCTTAATCAACTTTGAGCTTATGGCAGAGATGAAGAGTTTATAATGTTAGATCTGATACAGGAACTGCTAGTTCAAGACGCTTTGCTCGTAGATATGATATCCAAACAACTTGCAAAATACTACAAACGATACTCAGTAAATTTTGTGAAAAATCGCCAGAAATAATAAGGATAGTAAAACTTGTATGTGAAACATCACAGTACTAACCACCATACTTTACAAAAATAGCAAAAGCAAGTACCTGAAGACCAGGTTAAATGACGTTGGATACAGGCCCTGCCCTATGGCAAGGCGAACGAGGCAAATGCCTTGGGCCCTGCTCTTCGCCGCAATGCAATCTTTTTGCTCATCGCTTGCTGCCTTGGGCCCCGCGCATCCTAGGGCCGAGCCTGGTTGGATACCTCTTTTCTTGAGTAATTGTATCATTTGGGGGTTTTTTTTCCATTGTGCGTACACATGTCCCCTGGTGAATCGTTAAGTGCAAAACGAAATTTTAGAGATTCAGAGGGCTGTCTGGGCTCATTTTCAATTTTGCAATAGCTGGATCGCTAAGCGCGACAGGTTTTGCAACAAAATACACACACTAAGCGAACCCTGGGGCGTTTTGAGGTTCCAAGATGCCAGGCTAGATGCATTTGGAATTTAGTTTTTTGTGATTTTGGAATAACCCGTACAAGAATATCTCGTCTTTTCCAACGCCAGCCAGGCGTTCACCAAAGACCGCAAGACTATGTCTATCGCATTTTGGTGGACTAGAACCAATGAAGTAGTTTGCACTAATCAACCTAAAGCTTATCCGCACGCCTCAACCACACGGCTTCAGCGCTCTTACAGATAAAGAGATGGCATCTAGATATATAACTGTACGAAAAAGAAACTAATCTAATAGGTGTGTCTGTTGCAATATATGCAATAATTGGTTATTTTGTAAAATCCCATTCATTGTATTGATCAGAAATTTCACCTGCAAGTCAATGCGAGTTATCAAACGCGGATTGGAATTTTATCTGAATATTAGGTTTAGTAATTTTGTGTGAAATATCAGATACAAAAATTACTAGCTATTTTATGTGAAGTATATCAGTAATCTTACATAAGGGGATGTTCTTAATCAAAACCCTATTTTATTTGAACGACAGCGACAACGACAGTGACGATTCAATGGCTTATCTTCGGTGAGTAAACGATTATGCAATAGACGCTATTGCTTCAACAAAGTCCTTTTAGCAGTTGTTTAGACTAACTTGAGGGGGCTACAGATGGAGGAGAATCTTGCTGTCTTCAAGTTTAAAATAGAGGTTTGGATCAGAGCACC
This sequence comes from Potamilus streckersoni, assembly GCA_016746295.1. Classification (NCBI taxonomy): domain Eukaryota; kingdom Metazoa; phylum Mollusca; class Bivalvia; order Unionida; family Unionidae; genus Potamilus; species Potamilus streckersoni. The sequence continues at coordinate 732,831 of JAEAOA010000291.1, forward strand.
CCACCTTCATAAGACTACTCTTGTCTCTGTAAATTCTGTCGGTGATTACGTTGGTCATTATGAGGGCCAAAAAGGTTCTGGACCAGCAGGTGTGCGGGACATGGAGACTTGCGAGGTATTCTTCGGCAGACTGATAGAAAAGGACCACACCAGGTGGATCTTTCACAGATGGGCAGGAACTATGAGATCGAAAACATTTCGTCATCGTTCTCAGGGCGTCATACGTAATACTTTCCATTTTTAATTAGTCTAAATCAAGGTCACAATATTATGAAAATCAAATAATTCAAATTTTGATTTTTGACGTAACTTTAACAATTTTCAGTCATATCGCTACGATGTCGGTACTGTGCCAGTTTATAGTAATGTCTAACACTGGGACATTTTGCCGCAGACATAGGCCTATAGCATAATGTCCCAACCGGACCCATTATCCTGACACCATGATGAAGAATTATAACACTAACCTACTAATGATGAGAGCCAAGCGAGGCAGCTGCTTTGATTTGTTCCATTTGGAAATGATGTCATATTTTAGTATTCATTGCTGAACATTTGATATGCATAAATTTGTTATATCTTAAGATGGACTTTATGCGTTTAAGTAAGGTGTCAGTTTGATGGACTTTATGCGCTTAAGTAAGGTGTCAGATTTATTCATCATTCACATGCATTATAAAACAAAAATATTTCATTCAAATTATCGTGTTTTGGTGTCGTCGCTATATCGAATCCCATCCGATTTCAGTCTTCTTAAACACACAATGATGCCTACAAAAAAGTAAACTTATTTTATATACAGTTCCAAAGGAGACATAAACGCATAGCATGTCGTGAAATCACAAGTATTTTGCAGTATTGTGGCATTTATGTAAAGCAATTTTACACTACGTGAGGGAATACGAACAGTTCCGGCAGTTTTCATTGTATTGCTTTCAAAGACTGATACCATCAGCAATATGTCATGGCATTGCTATTTCTGGAGTAAATCTATATGTTATACAGTTTTATTTATATTACTTCACACTGATTTTGCACTTAATTCAAGAAACTCTGAATTGACAGATTATGATCTTGTTTACAATTACAATCAGTACATCTAACATTTTCTAATTTATCATTGCTATTTACCTCTATGATATCTACTGATAAAATGTCAAGCAACCCTGTCACAATAGGATACACAGTACGAATTTATGCTGAATACCAGACAATAATACATGAAAAGTATATCCAATCACACAGTCATTTGCAAATTGGTGTTTATTATTTGATGTTATTCAGTCTCTTAATATTTTGTCAATTGAATTCCTCTTCTATACTTGAATATGTTTTGTCACCCAGAACGAGGATATTTGTAATGGAAAAGACTTCAAGCAGTCCTTAATAGGATTTCTTTACACTTGATTTCCCCTTTGAGTTTTCTTTTCGTCGCGATGTCTTCACTCCATCTTGAGATTTACATATATTAAAGATGAATGTTGTGTCCCTCAGCTAGAAAGGTTGCATTTGCCTAATAGTTTACTTTTACGAGTGAAATTAAAAGTGGTGAAAACGAAAGAAATTCGTATATAAATGAATACATGGTTTCGTTTTTATACATTAGCAGTATGTGACGCCCATTCATAGGTAAGGGGTGTATTCATAAGTAAAATTACTAAGATAGACAAACTAAAACTCCAATTTCAGTCGTTAAGTTGACCTTCAATGTCCGACCTTGAAGAATCTATAAAAAGTACGAAATAGAAGCTAGAGCTACATGATGCAGCAAACGTCGAAATTTTCATCATGTATTCTCAGTAATCTTTGCCTACATGCTAAAGACAGACAAATTAAAAAACGTGAATGCCTACTCAGAACGGTAAAAGCCCAAAGATCCAATTCCTGATGCAAAAAGATGACGTTCTCAATCAAACGAATAGGACGTGATTTCGAATGACATGTCATAATCAAACGACGGTGTCATTTGGAATAACACGTGACTATCTATAAAAGAAAGTATAGCTGGTGAACCTTTGACCTTTCTTTGTCTTGCCTGCTTTGACCTCAGCACATGCTTCACACAAAATTATATTTGTGTGAGATCCGTTTAATAGCTTTAGTTGTTTCCAAATATTTGCTTTGCATGCTTGTTTTAGTGTTATCCTCTAGAGCCCCTACTGGGATTAAATAATTACTTTTATCTCTAATGCTCCTCCTAGGTTTAAATAATCACTTTTTCTCTCCCCACTATTCCCTCCAAATCAACCAAAGATTATCTGATATACTGGTTGAATTATTTCCTTAGTCCCATAACGCAAATTCACAAATATTTTAGTTTAATACAAGAAACACTTTCTTCCCAAATAGCTCGTATATGTCTCGCCAGCATAAAACTGCCTGTAACGTGATAAGCATTTTTTTTCCTCCAGGTACCGGGACGGTTTGATTTAATGTGGGTTTATTCTGTACATCTAAAGTTCTTTGTATCTCTGGCATGGTCTTATCTGTGGGTAACTTAATTTGAGCCCAATTGACTCTATCTATTATCAAAGTCTAAGATATATATATATATATATATATATATATATATATATATATATATATATATATATATATATATATATATATATATATATATATATATATATATATATATATATATATATATATAAGCTCTCCAAATATGTTCTTGTTTTAGTAAGGGTTGAAATTAAGGGATATTTAATTAACATCATTGCCTCATTCAATGGTATGAGCTGGTCCAGGTTCAGTCAACCATGAGAAGATTGCCAACAGAACATAAGTAAGTCGATGAGTCAGCGAAACTCGAGGGTGCCGTTTTCACCGCTTTTACTGTCATTTGACATTCATGACACGATGTACAATATCTTTTTTCATCTGAAAACTTTTAAGGCCAAAGAACGATTGAAGAATCCTCTCCTTTGTTTTCTCCAAACCCAAGTGACCTGCAAGTGGTCGAACATGTGCCAGTCCCATTACCATTTTTCCTAATTCTGCTGGTACAATAATTTGCACCCCATCACGCGAACCATCACCAGATGGCAATTTCCGTTACAAAATATCATTCTCCCGGAAATGTCATTGGCTCATCCCCATCCTCTTCAATAGTAGCAAAGGACTTCTCTTTGCAGTGAAATATCAGCAGTCTGTAGTTTGGACAACATATCTGCATTGATTGCTGAATGTTTGTCAAGTTCAATGTCATTAGGCTGATCAATATCTGCTGTCTCGATGTTGTTGTTGACAACGGCATTCTTATACTCATCCTCACATTGGTCAGTATTTTTCACAGTCATCTCGTCGTCAAATCCTCTTACCATCCATCTTGTAACAACAAATGGTCCCTTCTTGCTAAGTATATCCATCCCCAGTAGATCTTCTCCAGCTAAATTTATAACAAGTCCCACTTGCAGAGTGTCCATATTTACCGCAGCCAACTGTGCAGTAAATGGCTGACCCACTGCTGTGTATAATGTGTAACTTTGTGCCCCTCTAGCTTGCAACTCTCGTCAACGAGATCTTCTCTTATCAAGGTCATATCTGAGCCGGTGTCTTTTCGCAAACGTGAGGTTTCTATCCAAAGCGATCAATGAGTCCTTTCCTGAGTTCCAGGTAATCGCCACAAATTTGAGTTACACCATCTCTAGCTTCACCAGTTCACCAGTCCAAAAGAGTTCTTAGCTGTAAAAAAAAAATTTTAACTCGTCATACCACGTAGCATGCTTTGCATTTGATTCAAACTGCAAGGAAAGTCACAATATCTTCTCCTCGTTCTCGTTCATGGTTTTAAGCCTTAATCTTTATCTTAAATGGCATCGAAGTTGTTTTTTTTTCCGTCGCGTTTTCTTGACGTTTAATTCTTTCCTAATTTCCAAATTCTCTCTCTCTCTCTCTCTCTCTCTCTCTCTCTCTCTCTCTCTCTCTCTCTCTCTCTCTCTCTCTCTCTCTCATTCAAACTCCTTCTGTCTTAAATCCAGTTCTCTTTAATTCTTCCTTGCGTTAGGTTTTCAATTTGTTTCCTTGGGTGGTTGCATGTAACTTCATCTTCATTCTCCGGAATCTCAATATCTGTAAATTCCATTAAATTCTGTGCTGCCGCTTTTCTTCTTGGTTGTCCTGAAGCAACCGTTGCTCCCTCAACTTCGACATCGCCTGCAACCGACATAATTAACAAAGTATATGTATGTACTGTAAGTTCTATCACTGTATTCACAGCCACTGGACTAGCTTTTCTTATCTATGAATTTCTGGACTTATACGTGTACATTCGTTACAGTGATACACACCTAGAATTTAGCAATCAACAACTGTATGTTATACACACAGAACAACCAGTCACTGCTAATATCACAGACTCGCTGAATTCACAGCTTTCAGAATTGTCAAATACACTGCTGACGTATGAAACAATTCTAAATAACTCACACAGAATTATTGGAATCCATACCGCTGCCACCAAAATGTTACATTCAGGTTCAAAGGACTCATAAACACTCAGTAAGGGTCCTACAACTTTATGTAAAATAAAGTTTAAATCTTTCGCCCTCCCCACCCGAAAAAAATATATTAAAACCGTTTTGGCTTACAGTACCATGCCCAGTTACATATCTTCATGCTCTATCACTCTGTTCTTGTTTAAAAAAAAGGGTAAGTGATAAGAGATTTTTGATTATTAACATCCGTGCCTTATCCAAGGGTATGAGCTGGTCCAGGCTGAGTTATCCGTGGGAAGAAAAACAACAGGACTGAATCTGATGGGATCCCAGATGGGATTAATGTTCTGACCAACTGTCCCTACTTAACAGCTTGAATTGATACAGACACTGAGAGTGAAGTCATCCTGATGTCTGGCACAGTAAAGGTCATTAGAGTCAAATTAATAAGAGCAATTGGTCCTTATCTATTATATTTCTGTATGCACTTGTTGGCTGAACAAATTTATTCTTTTGATGTTTGACGCTTTAATTATGGTATTAATGATTTCATTGAAATTATATTGCGCCATATACTTTTAACAGTTACAGGATTTGCGTGTGAGGTATTCGTTGCTATAGTTTACATCATGTAATGTCTGTAAATTATGCAAACAATAAGATGCCCTTCTCTATGAGAGATATAAAGACACTATGTGACTTTGTACACATCTGAGTCTACAATATGCGTACAGATCCTATGTACCTTTTGTACATAACCCAGTCTTTGTTATATGTTAAGACCTTACGTACTTTATGCACTTGTCCCAGTCCATAACATTATAAAAGGTCTTATGTACATTTTGTGCATGCCCCAGTCAATTAGATATGTAAAATGCCTTGTGTACTTTTTGTAAATGTCCCAGTTGATAAGATATGCAAAGACCTTATATAACTTTGTTTATATCCCAGTGTAAAAGATACATAAAAATATACGAGGTATCGTCTCTTAGATTACACATATGACGAATTATCTTTAGAATTTCGACATGTATTATAATAGTATTACTTTATTATATTGCAACAAGTTTCTTGCCCAAATTGATTGTAAGGCTCTTACCAACGGCACAAATTAGTATATAAAAATCCAAGTTTTTTTGTCAACACAATAACAGCTATGTTAATTAGTACTGGCACCTGAAGACCGGTCTCATCACATACTTCCAACTATAGGTACTATGTTTATTATTATTGGCACTTGGAGACAGGTCTCAACACAGTACCCTCCAACCATCGGTACTATGTTTATTAATTGTAGGGGGAAAAAACAATGATACGGGTAAATGATAATTTTAAAGCACGTCAAATTGTCCCCGACTCAGACAAGTATTCGTCTATCAGTATTATTATATGTACAGCTCTTTCTGTTTGCTTATGGGCCGCTCCAAAGAATCTGAGTCGTATTTGAAGAAAGCAAATTTACATTTTCATTTTTTGATCATTATGAAAAAATATTGGAAATGTTTTTATTCATGTATTATCCATGAAGTAATTGTTTCCTTTATTGTTTCAATTATTTTCATTACACATTTTAAAGTTGAATGAAAACCATGACATCGTATTTTATGTCGTCAAGTTGTTCATGCATCATCAGTACCATACACCTTTGTGTTTAAGACCGCTCTCTTTTTATGATTTTTTGAAACTCACATGTGACCCAAGATACATCTTCTTCAGTAAGTGTCAAGCTACTATGGCACTACAGCTGCCGATGGTACTCAAACAACAAAATACGTCATCGGCATCCCCATACACAATATTTTATTTCTCTTGTTCAATGCACGAATGGCTACACGTCTCACACCAATGTAGTTGAAGCTAACCCGGTTATTTGTTTTGTTCTAACTATTGTTACATTATATTTGTCTAAAATTATCTACCCATCCCAATCTTTGAAAACTTTTCAAATAAAAAAAGTTATAATATCAAGCAAAATATTTTTATTTTCGTTTATGTTTCCTTTGAATATAAAATTATCAGTTCACATAAATCGGTTCTAGTTGCACGAACAAAAAAGATCGTAGGACAAAATCACATATTAGAATCACAGACAAAAAGTCACAGAGTCGAAGACAAAACGTCACAGGAAAATGTCACCATTTGAATTTTCAATATTATGAGTTACATATGGGATATAAAGTAATCTTGCATGGTTTATTATAAAGGAAACAGCATAATTAACTGACCCACTGAGATATTAATATAATATACTAAGATTTTTAATATTGTCAAGCTACTTGCTAGCAGTTCGTAACATAATACGTAACATGCATAATATTACTAACAAAATCATCGCACTGTCACTGATAATGCAAAAGTTCGTTAAAGATTTTATTTAAATGGTCAATACTGTCGTAGTCTGCTAATTCTTTTCAGTTCAACATTCATAGCAAGACAAAGAAGAAAAACTTGATAATGGTCTTCGTGCCCTACGTCCGACCAGTCAACAAATTATGTAGTATTCTTTCCGACTTGGGTTCCAACCGTATCTTGCTGCATTACTGTGGTAACTGGTAGGTCGATATGCTTGGTGCGATGAATCCGTCAAGGCGTAAAACCTGAATTCCATTCTTCTCATAAGTTATTGGTACATGTGTTACCCTGAATAGATCACATGGCTGTTGGAAACAAAGGTGGTACTCTCTCTCTCTCTCTCTCTCTCTCTCTCTCTCTCTCTCTCTCTCTCTCTCTCTCTCTCTCTCTCTCTCTCTCTCTCTCTCTCTCTCTCTCTCTCTCTCTCTCTCTCTCTCTCTCTCTCTCGATTGATTGGTCGGTGGATCGATTGATCAAAATTCGAAATGAAAAATGAATCAGTAACGTAGAAGGTGTAGAAATATTACACAAGTTCTTGAGTTTTTTTGTTAGTTCCTCTGGAATGATGACCCGGATGTGAGCCATCCCTCTGGCAATTTTTGTATTGGTAAAAAAAATGCCAAGTCATCCAGATGGCTGAAGAATTAGCAGAAATCTGTATCATTCATGTAGTGGTTGGTTAGTGGAAGATTCTGTATCTTGTGCCCTGTTTCTTGCATTATATGGTGGAAGCAGCTTTGGTGTTCCACATGACGTCCATATACCGCTGATAATGGTCACTGTTCTCAATCAGGGACGACTTTAGTAACGTTGAGGTCTATACCTAAACTACTGCTCTTGTCCCTGATAGCTGGAAAACCTGTACATATTATGTGCGTGACCTTTCCTGGAGTCTTATGAAAATCGCAGTGACATAACCATTTTTGAATGGGATCTTCATGGTGTATATCTATTTAAAGAACGATGGAACTGCGTCATTTGCACCTTCCATGAAAATGGTTTCAGCTGCAGCTAAACATCATAGGCCTTCTTCCGTAGCAAAGTCATGTACTCTATATGTATCAGAACCGTTGTCATAAATACAAATACATCAAGGGTTCTTGCCAGTTCCATAGGAATAGTTATATCTGGAGTGATGTTGGAGTAGGTATCTGTGGTCTAATTATTGTCTTGCAGGTTTCTTCAATCGGCAGCGTGGTTTTGACATCACTGGAACAAGGGATGCACATTCTGCCAAAATGTGGCTGGGTGCATCATGATTTTAAAACGCTTCTCTTTCATGTTGTTGAGTGCTTCCGAAGGCTGCCACTGTTGCTTCATCAGGGACATGCTATTATGACCTGGAATTGAATGTTGATATTGCAAGTCTGTGGACAAAATACCTATCTCTATACCCAGTGCTGGACCTACTTGGTCTTATGTAATGAATGTCTAGTATAAAGGTAACATTCAGACACCGTTGTTGTTTGTGATAACTTTTATTTTGGAACTATTTTTTTTTTGCAAAACACATTGGATTTATGTATTTATTTCATAGGCTTGTATTGGAAACAATGGAAAGTAAATCTATTTCGCGCAAAAGAAAGGTTTATTTTTTTAACATTCTTCTGTAAAAGGTAATTATTAAATTACCAAAATTGTATATCCTTATCAAAGGTACCTCTAACAGCAAGTCTTAAGTTAACCACAATGATTTCATTCTTAATATATTGCTAAAAACAAATTTTTGAAAATTTCAAAAAGTGCGGCTTTATGTCAGGTGATTTCTTTTTGTCCTGTGAATTTCTGTATAAGATATATTTGTTAATTCGTGATTATAACTTTCTGTACGACTGGAAAATAAATGCCACAAATTGCAATAGACCAAAAAGAGAATTTCGCCAAATTAAAGAAAGAATAAAAATTAACAAGATTATTCCATTTGTGTGCTTATAAAAAAAATGAAGAAGACCACACATAGTCCAACCACAACTGATCAAATTATGATATAAATCTATCCAAGATAGGTAAACAGGTAAGCAAATTGTTTTTGAAGTCCAAGATAATAAATAGGTAAATAAAGTGGTTTTGAAAATAGTTGCGTTCTTGTGTTATTTGCACGTAATTTGTGATCACCTTTTAGCATTAAGCCCAACAACAACAACAACTACATTATGTCGCTTTCAAAACTGTTCCATTGTTGCAATTTATTTTAAAAATTCTCGTTATTGCATGTAAAAAGGAATACATGTTGACATCTCTATGTCGGCCGACTTTTTTTTAAAAAAAGAAGAAAATCGGCACACTTAAAAAAATCCAAAAGAAACCAAACTTAACTTCCATATGTCGGCCGACTTCATAAGAAAAATCGGCACACTTAAAATATATCAAAGTCAATATTCGAGGTTTATAATAAAACAACTTTTGGATTTAATATCATGTCGGAACATTTAAGGAAAGAGTTTATTGCTCGCTCCAAGTTCTGTTTATCCATCAACCCGGGCTTCTTTTTGTTTCCCGGATGTGATCATAATTTATAGTTTGCATGGCCAGTAGTATACACAACAACGTGCTTTTTTGTAACCCATGCTAGCGAAAAGATTATCATTTGCACTCACAATGGATATAGTTTAAAATAATTATTTTATTTGCGAGATACCGTCGTATAGTTAACCTGGATGCAATATAATCTTGGTCAGTTTGTACCTTGTAACGTCATTCGTGAATGGCAGGTGATTTCAAGCAATCATGTGATATTTTCGTCTCTTTTGTGATTTTTTTTTTATTTGACATAAGCGATACACACTACAGTAAGGACGCATACGCAAACCGGCATCCACTACATACACGGAGTTCATAAGCAATTTCTTTTTTAAAAAAATTCGTATGATGAAAAAATAATAAATAAGTGAAAACAATGCAAAGTTAGTTTGTTTCATTTTATTTTTCAAAGAAGCGAATGTTTATCATTTTTGTAGCTTGCAAGGATGGGGCACAAATGCAACATAAGCTCAATTCCTTTCTTATTTGTATGACATGATGGAACAAATATTATTGACGATATTGACTAGTAATGACAAGCTTTTAATTCACGTGTGCACACACTAAGACATCTTGATAAATATAAACTAACAATAAAATTGGCTTGTAATAGCTTCATATTGCAGCAACATTAACAACATTATTCTCTCTCTCTCTCTCTCTCTCTCTCTCTCTCTCTCTCTCTCTCTCTCTCTCTCTCTCTCTCTCTCTCTCTCTCTCTCTCTCTCTCTCTCTCTCTCTCTCTCTCTCTCGTAACTGAGTGTGTATTATATCCAGCAGTGTTACAATGTGAAGCCTAAAATTAAATATATTTGTTTTAATATGTCATGTACACATCCCTTAGAAAAATGTATACCTATTCTGTAAAATATTATCCGTTAAGTTGTATTGTTAAATAAGTGAATATTCATACTTTGACCATAAACTTATTTTGAGAATGTCGTTGAGTAGATGCATATATTTTTAACATAATAATTGTTTATGAATATTTTAACTAGAACGAGCAAGATTCTGCTTGTGTTTCTTCTCATATATATGTACGTATGATTATTTTCTTTGAAAGAATATCAATTTCATTTAAATTTAGTTTCTTCTAAATCCGATTAATGTAACGTAACTTACATAGTATCTACTTCTTGTTTAAAAAAAAAGAATTGTTCCAACTATTGTTAAGTTGAGCCGAATAATCTTTCGAGTTGAGCCGAATTGTCTTGGGCCAAATTGGTTATGATACAACTTTCCCAACCCCTCACCCAATTCTATCTCACAGCTTGAATTCACCTTTTATCTCGTAAACAGGGTATTTCAGAAAAAGAAAGGATCCTTTTTCCCATTATCACTCTTTTGGTTATAACAAATGCAACACAGTGCATCATATCTGCTGTACAAAAGCACAATCGTAAGATATATCACATAAACATTTATGTCGGGAATCTAAACACTTGAATGGCTAGGTTAAATATAAGGGATAAACGGACCTCATATCCGTGCTTGGCAAGCGGAAACTACCGATTGTTTGCGGAGATTGCCGAACAATTTTTCATCTACAAAAGTGGATTTTTAAGCCCAATTAAGCATTTTAATAATAGACAATCATAACAAATTCGTTTTGTTTATGATTTTAATAATACCACACGTTTGTACAATATAGGTGACCGGTGACCATTAAATTATAATTTTAGACAACATTGTCTTGCACAAATGAAGTTTTAAAACAAAATGGTCGGTAATTCACCTATAGGGTATCGTGGCGAAATGATCCCCGTAGGAAAATGATATCCAAGTCTTTTTTTCTAATAATGACCCTCTAATTCGTAGAAAAACGATCCCATTCATAGAATCGTTACCAGGGTGGTGTCATTTTTCTACAGCTCAGTTAGTTACAGGAAAGTACATCGAACAAGTAATCAAACTATTGTCACGAATAGTACAGGGATTAGTCATGTTATATTGTTGCGTATATGTGATTAAATTGCTTGTGTAAGTTTTAAAATTATTTTTTTTTAAATTTCATTACATTTTATTGTAATAAATATTTTTATCAGATTTGAATATTTTTCCAGTAATTATATTTTTTCTTTTACTAAATGCTGTTTATTTAAGACAAAGAAGTATTACGTGAGAATTTATCATTTACTTCGTCTTCCGCTGGTAACAGTGTCAACTGGAAGTTAAACTGATTGGTCAGTATCAGGGGCTTACTTTCTTTGCGTGATCACAATGTGTAAACAACCTTTACCTTGATTGGTTCTGGCCTACGTGAAAAAGCTAATGTAATAAGAGACCATATAACTATTCTTTGGAAACTTGAATTGATGTAGGTGGTATTAAATACACATTTCTAATATTTGTAGACAGTCATTATAACATCTTGAAATAACATGGTGTATTGTCTTTTTTATTTTCTGCCAGATTGTTTGTTCTTCGTCTGATTTTTGGATTTAATAATTTATTCCCCTGGAAACTCAACAAGATAACTTTTTATAAAAATTCTGAAAGATATTCATCGAAATTTATTCTGGAATTTTTCGGAAACAAAGACTGTCATTCAAGTGAGAAATTTTTTATATTCATATATTGGACCATATATCTGACGTCATTGCCCTCCATGTTTGTACGTTGTCGGGACTCGAACCTGGATTCTAAAAGGATATATTCATATATTGGACCATATATCTGACGTCATTGCCCTCCATGTTTGTACGTTGTCGGGACTCGAACCTGGATTCTAAAAGGACTATTTAGTGATAGAACTTGTGTTTCCATTATTAGGATCAAATTTTAGATTACATTAATAAACTGGAAGTCCTATTTACCAAATTTTACTTTATTGTCTAGTGAAATAAATTGTTTTGTTAAAATATATAAAGCTTGTTGTTTTTACTCTGTTCTTTGTTACTGAGTACGAGCCCTTATCACGTAACAATATCTAAAATAATACATTAATAGGTAATATGTAAATAGTATATATTTTAATGGACAAGATCTACATTGCGACATCACGATACGATAACTGGATGAAGAGGTATATTAGCTCATTAATCCATGGCGCCGCGTTTACGGGGCAGAAGGTTGTAGCCTACTTCTGAGCTCTATAGCGTCAAGGTTATGTACGAAACAATAAAGTGGGTGGTATTATTGAAAGGTAGATAAATGTAGCTTTACGATGACACCAATAATATGGATATTCTAGTTGCATTACAAAATACAGAAGGAAAACGTCACTTTTTGGACGCGAATTTTTTTTTCCAGCAGAAATTTGCCCGAGGTCGGAATCCGATTTTGTGTCCGGATTTAGACCTTTTAGTCTCAGATCTAAGACATACCGGTCTGAACTGCACACAGATAGGTGATCCTTTGCAAAAGGTAGGATAAGATGGCATTTGGATAAAGAGTGGTCTCGACACGAAAAAAATGGGTACGTTAAGCAACAAAAAAACAACAAAAAAAACAAGTCCAACCTTTACCGCTTTGCTCATGCTCAGAAGAAATAGCCAATGAAAAGCGACGTTTTTAACACAAATTGGCATTAGGTTAACCGAAAATGTCTTGGAGGTCGATGTATTAGGATGTATTTAAAAAAAAAAAAAACACAAAAACAACAAGACCTCCAGGGGTTAACGAGTTAAGAAAGTACGATGTAACGATATCTTACAAATTAAAAAAACCTATCCCCGGTCATTATTCACTGTTTAAAAAAGACCTGGAATTATTTTCCTATGGGGATCATTTGGCCGCGTAACACTGGCTCAAAAAAGATCTGAGAGGACCAAATCTTAAAGAGAGGTTCCAAACGACCAGTAAAACTCATTAATTTTATTTTGAAGATGCAACTGACCACTGTGACTCATTGATGTCATTTTGTAGCTTGAAAATGACCAATATGATTCATTAAAGACACTTTGAAGTTTCAAATGACCGTTTTAATCCATTGCTTTCCTTTTGTAGCTGTAAATAACCAAAATGACTCATTACATTTCTTGTGAAGATTTAAATGAAAACTATGACTCATGAATGTCATTTTGAAGCTTCACATTCATCAGAACATTAATTACCGTCCAAATATTTCCACACATTTGAAAATGACAATGGATGTATCGATCATATCTGACATTGAAAATGACTATGGATGTATCGAACATTGAAATTGACAATCGATATATCGGACATTGAAAATGACAATGGATGTATCGAACATATCTGAGAATGAAAATGACAATGGATGTATCAAACATATCTGACATTGAAAATGATAATAGATGTGTCGAAAATATCTGACATTTGAAAATGACAATGGATATTTTGGGCATTGAAAATGACAATGGATATATCGGGCATTGAAAATGACAATGGATATATCGGGCATTGAAAATGACAATGGATATATCGGGCATTGAAAATGACAATGGATATATCGGGCATTGAAAATGACAATGGATATATCGGGCATTGAAAAGAGCAAAGAAGACTTGATCCATGAGAGGAGGTTCTAAATCCAGGAGCGTCATTACATTTATATGGATGGGAACTACCTTTGTTTTTATTAGTAACAATATCACATCATAGTATTTTATGCTCGCTCATTTGATTATTGTCGAACTTTTGGGGTCAACAATCGCGCTGCCTAAATACATCTTTATTATTTATCCAGCAAAATTGACCATATATTAAATGCATTGCAAGGAAAGGCAGTTTCACCCCGTTTAATAAAATAGTAAATATTTTTCCCGTTACCTAGGAACCTTTGAACACAGCTACATCAAACTTGTTGGTGCAGAAATTTTAAAAGGAATTTCAATGCTTGCAAATTCTTTAGAGCTTCTAGCTTTTGAAAGAAGTAATAAGCTTAATCCAATGGTACAATCATGTTACCTGTCTGCTTTGGACACGGGTGATATCCCGTAGTACAATCACCCGTAACCTGTCTGCAATGGACACAGGTCATATCCCGTAGTACAATCACCCGTAACCTGTCTGCATTGGACACGGGTGATATCCCGTAGTACAATCACCCGTAACCTGTCTGCTTTGGACACGGATCATATCCCAAGGTATAGTCAGGCTACTTGTCTGACTTGGACACCGATGTTATTCCATGTTACGATCACGCGTAACCTCTCTGTGTTGAACACGGATAACTCAATAATCTTTAAACTTCAAGGAACTTTCTAGAACGGTCTGTATCAAAATTTTCATGAAAGACGCTGACAAACATTTTCAACACACTAAAGATTAGATTAAATGGTTGATTTATTTGATAAATCTGAATATTTGAAGGATATTTGTGTTACATCTAACAATATTATCTTAAAAAAGAAGTCCTAACAAACGGAGTTCTGATGTAATCTCTCGTTTTTAAATAAATTAATGATTTGTGAGATAAATGTTTTGTTTAAGATGTAATACATTTTAATATTTTACTCATTTATGACATTATATTAAAACAATACTCAAAACGTGAGATACATTAGACTATACTGCATCGATATAAACAATATTGTCTGATTGATCAATATATAAAAACCTAGACGTTTCTAGGCAATGAAATAGAATGAGTTAGTGAGCTTATGATTAAAAACAACACGATTCTGTCTATATTTCCTGAATATCTGCAGAAATGCTATTTCCGCCAAAATCTTTCAATACTACATGAATTCCACGAATGGAAAGAAAAAGGTTCATGTGTAGTCTGCTTTATATCTAACATACGTCTTTGCTGTATGAAATCTGTATATTCTGTATGTGTTTGGGGTGGAAATGGGAGGGGAGGGGAAAATATGTCACGATGCCTTCCGATCTAAGCCTACAGGTTCAATATCTAAAGTGTTACTTTCTTATGTTGATACATATGCGATTCAATCTCCAGTAATAGTCTTCGTCTAATCCAAATGTTTTCGGAAGAAATGAAACAGTATTACACTAATCCAAATGTTTTAAGAAAACAAGGTGGGTGACTTTCTTCTAACACCGCTGTTGATCATGTAAATTAGAAGTTGTTTCAAACTGACTCTGTGGTAATGAGACTGTTTATATTACAAAAGATTCATGCCGCCAAGACTTCTCGAATTTTAACTTTGCCAAAAAAAGTTCGTGCCCAAATAGAAAACCGAAAAAGCAAACCAATCTTAATCACCCTACTGTTCAATAATGTGGTAGTGCCCAAACCAACTCCCCAACCAAAAAAGAAAAAAAGAAAAAGAAATTTATTCAATTATAGTTCATAAATATGAGAAAATGTATAAGTGCTGACCCTCAATATTTATTCCAACATTTATTAAACATAAGCCGGATTTGCACTGATTATCTTTGGATGGATAAATATAAGTGTAAAATTTAATATACTAATAAGGAGGTAGCGTACTTACAGTTGGTCAAGCCCGTCGAGTTACATAACCATTGGTCAAGCACCTCGAGTTATACATGTCTTTACTTATTGCTAATGATAATCAAAAGTTATTGCTGATCCTGTTGATGGTTCTTCTTCTTCTTCTTCTTCTTCTTCTTCTTCTTCTTCTTCTTCTTCTTCTTATTATTATTATTATTATTATTATTATTATTATTATTATTATTATTATTATTATTATTATCATCATCATCATCACATCATCATCATCGTCATCATCATCATCATCATCATCATCATCATCATCATCATCATCATCATCATCATCATCATCATCATCATTAATATCACTACTTAATACTAAAAGTTGAAATCTACCTAGTAACAAAATTCATCGTTAAAGTGACCTTAAAGCAAATAACCTTGACCCATGACCTTATAATGACCCATTATACATACATACAGATTAAATATACACTAATGCCAATAAGAGAAATAGTTACTCTCTAGGTTAATATAAACAGTGACATGTAATGGGCATTTTGAACAAATTTGTCGGATTTGCCATGGACATTGAATAGGTTACTTGCCCCATCTGTGACTCAGAGGTTAGCGGGCCAAACACGCAAGCCAAATGTTGTGGGTTTGAATCATCCCACGTAAATTGGTCGATGTCTAGGTAAGTCTTTATTCCAATACTGTTGGTGTTATATGACGTTCAGTCGTTTAGCACCCAACGATATTCCACTACCGAAATATTTATATGTCGTGAAACACTCATATACACTGCAATTGGCATTTCAATTTATTATGCAATCATCAAGTGAAGTAAAATGATTGCTACTGGAAATCTAACAAATCACTAAATAATTTGGAATTTGGGAATACGTTCGCTATCAGTGTATGTATTAAGGTAATGTGTTCATTAAAGTAACATCGGAAAATTCGATCAGCAAAAGAGACAAAACAAAAACAAAGCCCACCCAGGCTAAATAAACATGAATGTGTTGGAAGTGCTACAAAACAAGTAAAATATTATAGAAGCAAGCTTGTTGTGGCGTAATATAGTTTTGATAAAATGCTGAACAACAAACACCTTCGTATCACCGAGACACAAACATACTCAAAACATAGAAAAATCACCATGGTGATAAAAACTGATTAAGTTTCAATTGACTGCAAACGTGGTTCTCAAAATGCGTTTAACAATTAGATGGGTTTGCGTTGGCTCTACCAGGCATACTGAAATTTTGTAGATCGAGAATAATCCAAGGCAAACAAGGGCTAGTTTCCGACGTGTGTTAATTATGTGATCGTTCCTCTGTCGTTGTGACTTATCTAGATTGGATTACTACGCTTGAATAAACATGAACTGAAGTAAATTACCAAAACAATTTTCATGGAGCCAACGAAAGGGTAGATATCATTTATAATTATACGGAATCTAATTAGTACTGATAAAGTGCAGATGCCTTTGATAGTGCTAAAACTAAGTGCTGTATTGGAAGAATTTTCTAGGTGAATTAAAAGACAGTTTAAGAAACAAACAACAAAGTGAAACAACATATATTCGTGGTTTTCCATAAAAAAAACCCATGTAGAAACCATCTATTAATGTTGCCCATAACAACACAAAAAAAACATCAATGCATGTCCATACAAAAGTGAAGAAAACAAAATCTACACATGGTTGTCAGTAACAGCATGATAAATTGATAAATATATTAATAGTTACCTATAACAACGTTAAAAAAACCCAGAAATTCATGATTTTCCATAACACCATGTCAAAACATCTAATCATGTTGCCCATAACAACATGCAAAAACATCTAATCATGTTGCCCATAACAACATGACAAAAACATCTAATCATGTTGCCCATAACAACATGCCAAACATCTAATCATGTTGCCCACAACAACATGCCAAAACATCTAATCATGTTGCCCACAACATGCCAAAACATCTAATCATGTTGCCCATAACAACATGCCAGAACATCTAATCGTGTTGCCCATAACAACATGACAAAACATCTAATCATGTTGCCCATAACAACATGCAAAAACAACTAATCGTGATGCCCATAACAACATGACAAAACATCTAGTCATGTTGCCCATAACAACATGCAAAAACATCTATTCTCGGTTGTCCATAACAACACGAAAAATATATTCATGGTTGTCATTAAAACAAAATGAAGAAAATACAATCTACCCATGGTTGTCCATAACAGCATGAGAAACACATTCATTACTGTCCATATAAAATACATGAAAAACATCTATTCATAGTTGCCCTTACAAACATGAAAGATTATTTAGATATGCGCATGTCCAGTAAATATTTGACAAGGACACACAATTCAAGCTACACTAGTGGCATGACACCAACCAGAAGCTGAACTTCTTTCTCGCTGGTAAACCAATGTCCACTTTGTCCACTTAAATCCTAATGACGAGTTTTCTAACGTCAAAACCTATTGTAATCCATTAGCTATTAAACCACTGACATTTAGGACACTGACATGTCAGTATGTTGCTGATTTTGCAGCAGACGCAATTCAGGTCATTGAAACATGACTGTTTCTAAAATGGCAGCTTGATTTGAGAATGACCTTGATATGACATTTTATAAATCATTAATTGCACCTTTCAAAATTCATTAAAAATACTTAAAATGGGTTTTAAAAGAGAACTCCCTGAATATGCCTATTGTATAATTATCAAACAACTAGCTAATTAAAAAATTTTTATCAACATTATCAACTTATATTTTCCTTTCAGGAAGAAAAAGTCTCAAGATATTCGTTTCACATGTCTTTGTAAATGTTTTAGTTTGACGATCTAATAAAAAGGTTCATGAGAAAACTGCCACGTTTATTACTAGGTTATCCGAATTTAATAATTTTCATCCGACTATAATCATTCTTTTGTATATATCTCAAAAGACCTTCTTGGCCATATTGTCAATCAGGAAATGATCTATCTGCTTTGTATGTCTTAGTGGATTACTTTCAGCAGCTTACAATGTCGTGAATCAATTTCACAAAAGCAATAATAAGAACAAAAACAAATATTCAAATAAATAATATTAGCTACGTCTTTCTCATGGATCACAAAGGCAGAATGGACAATAATAATATAATCTATTAAATTCTATGTCTGGTTGTGGTTGTCGGGGCAATATTTGCAATATTTGTATGATTACGGTACCAACCACATCAACCATACAGATGAACATATTTAATACTCTACATGAACCGATAGATGTACTTCATGGTCCAACAGCCTGTGATGAAAAACTGACCGCTAGAATATAACCTGCTTTATCGTCTTAGCCGGTGGTAGTGGCAGGTGTTAAACGTTAAACGCTAGTAACCAATATATTGTTTGTTACGCTCAGTTTGTTGATATCTTCAAATGGTACAGACTAGCCGACGAGTCAGATCAAAGTACATATACTCAGAGCTGTCATCGCATAATTCGCTGACAGACATGGGTAGATGCAGTTTGTAAGGAGTAATGAACGGAACAAAGAACATAGGCTTATGTTGTTTGTTGTAGAATCCGACTTATAAGCGAGTATATACGGTATGACAATAAAAGCTACCTCGGCGTCGGATATATAATAAAAGTCCTCTTTAAAAAAGCCTACTTACAAAAGTGACATGGTTGATTTCATACAAATCAGTTACAAACTTGCATATCTAGCAAATTATACTTTTGTTCAAATTAAAGTGATATTGACATGGGTGTTTTGCATGGAATGACCTCTAAGTTTTGGACGAAATCAACAAACTGTCAGGGTTGTTCAACAATCAACGATTGCAAAGATGAATACACCTGACAAGTGACAGATAATCTAAGAACTCTGAAAGCCTATAAGAGACTATCTAGGCTTGAAGGACTATAACAGACTATCTAGCTTACACAATTTTATTAAAGGCAGACTTAAAATAATCCGTGTTTTAAAAACACAACCTGTTGTCAGCATAAATGTCCATGTATTTACAGAAACAGTGGAAATTTGAAATGAAAAAAAAATATTCTTAAAGTCATATTCCTCCGGGGATGGGGGAACCGCAAATTGAAATCGTTTCATTATATGAAAAATAACGAAAAATATTCATTATATATAATGTCATAGACTCTGGATTAACCAGCTGTGTATCATAATTGGGTTGGATATTTATTACTGCATGTGAAATCTAATATATGCTGACTTTATATAAAAACTATTCAATTTAATGAGTAATGCAATTTGTTTTGTGCATAGTTGCAATCTTCATAGCACTCGCAATTCTTGTATAGTATCAATATACCCTGTCATTGGTTTGCCACAGTTTATCTTATCTAGAACTGTTACTCTGCTACTGAAAACTATATAGACAAATTAGAATATACAGCTTTTGTCTCAGAGTGTTGTACAGAGTAAGAAATAAGATGTGAGAATATTTTATATATTGAAATATATCGAACCATATTCATGTATAGTTGATATCGCAAGAATTGTGCTAGACTGAGGTTTGCCAATTTGCCACATCTGATTGGTTGGCGGATTCGGTCTGCCAATTCTGATTGGCTCGGCACTGTCACGTGGTTAAAATCCGAAGGTTATATATTGGAGTGAAAGACAGTACTTGTCAGATAACTGCCGAGCGCGGTCAAATTCAAAACCAGAAGTAACATCTGTGAAGTCGAACACCCTTTTTAGGTAATGACATACCGGGTATATAACTTGCTTTAATAATAATAATAATAATAATAATAATAATAATAATAATAATAATAATAATAATAATAATAATAATAATAATAATAACAATAATATATGACTGACAAAGTAATAAAAATATTCTGAATTATTTGGACATTGTTTAGGTGAAAAGCTAGCAAAATAAGCAATACTTTGGATATTTGAACATCCGTGTTTTTAGCAATATACAGAGGCAAGCATTTTGGAAAATTACGTAGGGAACGTTCAAGTAAATTATTCTTCCAAACAGTGCAGTTATCTCCCACCACACTGGTAACCTGGGTTAAACGAATACAAAGCAAATCTCCAACTCTCGTCTGTTAGGGTCGCTCTGATTTTCAATCATTATTTTATTTATTTAACGTTGAAACAGACTATTATCTGCTTAGAAATTTTATTGAAATGATCCAGGAAAAAGACATCAAAGATCAACGTCAGTATCTAATTGTTACAATACAAGAGTGCAAGCAACGAGTGTTCCTTACAGGAGTATATTTGTTTTATTCCTAAAAATGTTTCATATTGGTGAAGCTTTCCAATTTCTCAGTTGTGTTACCCTCATTAAACATTTTTGTTGACTTTATTGTTGAGTGGAACTTCTTCAATGAACCCTCCCTAGCAGACAGGAAGTCGAGTTGCTTACAATATATATATATATATATATATATATATATATATATATATATATATATATATATATATATATATATATATATATATATATATATATATATATATATATATATATATATATATATATATATATGAGTGTGTGTGTGTGTGTGTGTGTGTGAGAGAGAGAGAGAGAGAGAGAGAGAGAGAGAGAGAGAGAGAGAGAGAGAGAGAGAGAGAGAGAGAGAGAGAGAGAGAGAAGTACTTAGGGAGGTTTCAAGTGTGCCTTTCTTTTTTTATGGATACCGTAATGTCAGCAAACTGGCGATACTAATTTAAGCACGTCACATGCAACACGAAAACCCAACCAATACTTAGCTGGAAGGGGATCCCAAGTGGCCCATTGGTCTAAAGCGCTTACCGTTACGGATCACTTCCATCTCACCTATGTACGCATGGGTTTGACAGTCGGGCTCGGCAAATGTGGATATAAGAGAAAGCTTACCAGAAGCCTCGCGTGGATCGATGGTTCTTTCCGGGATTTTCACGGGTTCTTCCTTAACCATTTATACTGGCCGCCATGTATAGCTTATCTTGTGATGAAAAAAAAATGGCATTAAAACCTATAACAACAACAACAACTTAGCTGGATGGTTGATATATCAAAGTGTAATGCACGTGCTCTTACTGTACCAGTGTTGTTATCAGATGATTTGTTTTCTAAGACCTAATCTAACAAAAAATCTAAAACACTAAACAGAATTGTCGAACACTGCTCACCTGCACTCTGAGAAAAGCAGTTTCTGGTTTTCTGAACCCCCTTATTCCGCAACACCGATGATTTCCCAAAAAGAACTGCAAAATACGACATGGACTAAGACAATTTGGGTGGTGAGACAGTCGTTTAAAATTATTAAGATTAGCTCTGGCTATTGGACCTCTGATGTCACTGACATGTATATTGCGAGATTTGTGTGGTCATTTGACTATAGTAATACAAATTGCGAATTCCAGGATAAAATACATCAACACTGGCATTTCGTCTCATCTGTCAGCGGATTCAAGTCATAACAAATGGTATACTCGAAATTTCTGAGAAAATAAAACATATTCCTGTCGATTTTATGCAGGTATATCTCCATTAAAAGTTATTCAAGAGTGTAGGCTGGCTTGTAAGTGGCTACCTTATGCCGACACACTGCATGGTGTCGGCGAATTCCAACCTTTCCATAGGCGATGGATTCAGACTCAACACGCCAACATACATGTCCGAATATCAAAAATGTGGTGGCTAGGGTCAGTGAAACTCGGATTATCCTTCTGTCTGCCTGTCTGGGAACTAACTAATGAACCAAAAATACAATTCAGAATTAAATTATAACGATACATCAGTCTGAGAGAACAAGCTCTCCCTCTCTGGGAAACCAGTGTTCACATTGCTTATCAAAATCCAAATTACTACTTTTGAACCCATAACAGGTGGCTAACCATTATCTGTCGACTTGCTGACTTCAATGAAATGTCATTTATATTGAGTCTACAGCAGATGGTTAATTAGAACATGCGATTATTTAGACATTTTGGTCACTAGGTTAACAGTTTTTCGTTTTGTGCTACCCTATGATAATTCTCTGCATCTCTCAAATTTCATTCCAAATTTGGAAAATGGTTGCTCAATAAATGTATTCAAACAATCGCCGGATATTCGTTTCAGACTGATTGCATCTATTTGTAGTCTGAACAAAGCTCCAAACTTTCGTGCGAAAACTGGAGTAAAACACTGTATGTTACTTTATATAGCACCAAAGCTAACCAAATGCAAAGAACGTCTTTAATATTATTTGTCTTTTATTTTCCTTTTATATGATAAAAACATGCTCTAATTTAAATAATTTAAGAGCCTAATTTCCAAATTTGACATCCTAATTTGGGTGGAAAACATATCTCTCCTTTGTTGTCTCAAATATTTTAATTATATGGAGTAAATATTATCTTTCAATATGAGATAACGTTGTATGGAGGAGGTTCAATATGAGATAACGCTATGTGGAGGTTCAGAATGAAATATAGAGGAACTCAAATGGGTAATGATTTAATATTGAATTTATGAAACAAGTTGAATAATGCTAGTTTTTGCGAGCCTTGGCTCCCATTTGAGATTCTTTTATCAGTTTTTATTTCAATAGAAATTATCTAGATAGAGAAAAGACATAATAACATT
The DNA here is from genome assembly GCA_016746295.1 of Potamilus streckersoni. Lineage (NCBI taxonomy): Eukaryota > Metazoa > Mollusca > Bivalvia > Unionida > Unionidae > Potamilus > Potamilus streckersoni. The sequence continues at coordinate 756,078 of JAEAOA010000291.1, forward strand.
TTGAATTCTAACATTTCATTTGTTTTTTTGTTTTTTTTAAAAAAAGTCCAAATAAAGTTTAACTAGTAAAGTAGATTATAATTGTTTTACAAACTATAAATAAGAAATAAGCAAACAGAACATTTTGCAAAGACAAATTAATTTTTTCTATACAGCATGTCCAATCCGTGTGATATCACATTGTTTGATACGGCACACAGACTTTCCCACAATCGAAGATAATCAATGAAGAGAATACTGCACAATAATTTCATGAGCTTATTTGAACCGATCAGAATCACATAAAGTGATATGTAACACTTAGCGATATCTAAAACATAAACTGCACCCAGTATTAAAAAAACTGAACCGACTATGTGATAATACGTTGTATGGTGGTTCGATACGAGATAACGTTGTATGGTTCTCTAATATTAGATAACGTTGTATGGTTCTCTAATATTATATAACGTTGTATGGTTATCTAATATTAGATAACGTTGTATGATGCTTCAGTATGAAATAATGTTGTATGGAGGTTCAATCGTAACAAGCAAAACCCAAAATGTATTTAAAACATACTTTATGTTTGTATGTTGGTCTCAATGTCATTTCGTAATAACTAAACAAAATTAGGAAAAGGTAGACTTATTATCCCATATGCCAAGGCCGAAATAATCTTTTGTAGCTTAGAGCTAGACCATATATAAATGCATTTTTTTTAACTTAATTTCGTTTTAATTTCGGATTATTTTTGTTTAATAGATTTAGGTTTTCATAAAATTAAATGACAATAAAAGAGCTACAAATAATTGTTTAAATGACAGTAAGAAATTTAGCATCCAAATAACATTGATATAGAAATGTAACACATGGCTAATTCATGCATTAAAATGAATCAATTGTTATTGAAAAGGTGCCATTCTTTGACGGAAACTCATTATATCGTCCCCTGTTAGTGACGTTCATTATAAATAATCACTCTCCGTGCGCATAGTGATTATTTCTGAAAGGGCGTGTTGATCCTCTTGTAAATTACAAAAGGACGGGTCTAATTTATTTTAACTTTCTCCATCGATGTGCCTTCTAGTTAGAACACTCATAAATCATTTTTGAAAATTGGTCTATGGATAATAACAACCATGCCTAGATCATAGATAGGAACGCTGTTTAACTTTCCACAAAAAAAATCGAACCCTGTAATTGCTATGTTAGTGTGTAGAACACACACCTTGCAATATTAATATGAAAATAGCGCCATCAAAACCGTACCTACCTGGCAGTATGAAAATGGCACCATCCAAATCGTCAGGTGACTGGTTTACAAATGTAACGTCTCTTAACTGACCAGTACTAATATATTCCAGTTATTTATGGGGCTATAGCGACTCCAGTGAAAAGCTAATATGGATTTGCTTTATTGCGGTTTATGTAGATGATTGTGGCAAGTGTTAACATTTGCAATACCAAAATGCGTTTTAAGTTCCTTTTGTAAAAGAGCCTTCCTGCAGCTGGTGCAAAACGTACTGCAACAAACGCGGCTAAGATGACATCAACATCCATGTTTGTATTTATTTCTAAGATCCGCTTCAGTTTAACCTAATTATGAAAAGCATTTTAGAATAATTGACTGAAAATCTCATTAGCAGTGGCATATATCGCAATCTAAAAGAACTGTAATGAATATAAACATTTATAAATTACAATCTTTTTAATGAATTCCAGAATTAATTTCTATGTTAATAATTTGATTTTAGCAATTACATAAGAACCAAATAAAATCAATTCTCATGAAGTTTGAATAGAAATTGAACCGTTTGATTATAAGTTAGCTCGAAATGGCAGCTTTATCAAACTTTGGCACGTTTCATTTTATTTCACTTTAGAACCCTTACACATGCCATCTGACCTTATTCCGTAACAAAAGTTCTTAACATCATACCTAAAATTATCACCCTTAATCAACCGAAGTTTATGTGAACTATTCCATTCTACCTAATACAATGGTGAGTTTTCACCCTCCCCCACCCTCCATAAGTAATAGCGAGTCTATTTGCATGTGCTGTGATTTAAATACATTAGTTCCAAAGACATATTTCCAAAATGCAGATTATTACGAACATCGCTCCACTAAATCCGATTGCAAGAGTTGTAATCTAGTGGCGTAAAAAGATAATGGAATATGTCATAGCTATCAGCTATTTTTGCTGACGTAAGCAACAAACTTAACTGTTAATGTAGTCTGGCACAGGAATATTATTATACATAATAGACTGCTGATGTGAAAACTGAAACAGATGATATATTTCCATGGAATTCCAAGTTTTGAGGCAACCCAGTGCCAGAATGAACCCTGTGGAGGCCCCTAGAGCGTCGAAATCTTGCCCCCTCCCGCAAATTATCTCCTAATACGACAAGATCAAATCATTTCAATATTAGTTTGATCCGTTGTCGCGGGGCTTCTAAAAGGCGCGGGGCCCATAGCAAGCCGGTACTTACTGTGCTTATTGGGTAACCAGGCACTAAGGCAACCAGCACAAATTAGTCTTTTCCAACATGCCATTGTGTGACAAAGCCCATCAATCACATTTCAAACGATGAATCGTTTTCATTAATGGAAGATCTGAACATTTCATTATAATTTTAGCAGTAGATAGCAAGACAGAACATATATCAAACTGTCGACAACTTCTGACAGAAGGCAGTAATCATATTACCGTCTGTACTCGCTTATAAGACGAATCCAACTGCACACTGCACAAACCCAGATCTGGTGTCGTATGTTGCGCAGGCAGATCTGTGTCTGTGCAGATTTTTTAGAAGTGTTTAGTAGAACATACATCACTGATTTTTATGAGCATTATTGTCGAGCAGATCTTTGTTGCTTGCAGCTTGACTGGAGTTTTAAGCAAATACAGACATTAATTGTGTTTGCGGCTAAAGCAAGACTGTTGTCAGCAAGTACCTTGCATCTTCACGGTATAGAAATAATAGAATACTTGTTTGACATGGAAGTTTCTACTTTTTAAATAAACCTTTTACTTAATCAAGATAACTAGAACTCAGTGCTGATTAACAAAGTATATAATACTTAGTTATACGCACTAATAACAGTTGCTAATGCATCCATTACATACATTATATGGTCTTCTCGTCCCATTCAACATATAAGAATAGTTCACATGCATTAAAACAACACATACATTCGATTAGTTGAATGAAGATTTACAAGACTTAGATTAACATCCATTGTGATGGACTCTGATAAATAATGTAAACCCACATTGCCATGCCTTTTGATGGACTCTGATAAATAATGTAAACCCACATTGCCATGCCTTTTGATGGACTCTGATAAATAATGTAAACCCACATTGCCATGCCTTATGATAGACTCTGATAAATAATGTAAACCCAAATTGCCATGCCTTATGATGGACTATGATAAATAATGTAAACCCACATTGCCATGCCTTTTGATGGACTCTGATAAATAATGTAAACCCACATTGCCATGCCTTATGATGGACTCTGATAAATAATGTAAACCCACATTGCCATGCCTTTTGATGGACTCTGATAAATAATGTAAACCCACATTGCCATGCCTTATGATAGACTCTGATAAATAATGTAAACCCAAATTGCCATGCCTTATGATGGACTATGATAAATAATGTAAACCCACATTGCCATGCCTTTTGATGGACTATGATAAATAATGTAAACCCACATTGCCATGCCTTTTGATGGACTCTGATAAATAATGTAAACCCACATTGCCATGCCTTATGATGGACTCTGATAAATAATGTAAATCCACATTGCCATGCTTTGCTCCATTTTACTGCAACAACTTCTTCCTTAAGTGCTGCATTGTCAGCTGGATTGAATACCAAATTAGCGCTTTCCTATGGTCAGAAACCGCTCTGTCTGGACCGTGCACAATAATCCGTTTGCTGGTAGCCGGTTTTCATTACTGGTGTATAATCTTAGTACGCTGTGCGAATCAGACAAATAGAAATCAGGCCTTTCTTTAGTTTCTTTCTATACATCTAAGGCCTTTCTTTATTTCCTGTATATTTAAACGTTGACTTTTGATAGCAGATTATCTTTCATTGTCTACATTGTGCAAAGATGAACTACGGTGTTTTCCGCACCACTGTCTGTACTGTTGAATAAACAAGGACTTGTTTTGTTGTCTTTCCTTAGTACAGTAGAAATCTGACCTGTGGTATCTCTTGAATGCATGCTTAAAATGTTCTTTTTCACAAATAATTGACCACAGTGTATCTTTAATTGTCTTGTACTGTTAACAAGTACTTTGTTGACAATACAGCGTAGACTGGGGATGGGGGTATTTTCACATAGGTTTGTAGCAGTTGTCCTGTTGTTTTATGTTTTGTCCTGAGCTCAAGAACGTTAAGTATAGTTTCTAAAATCAAACAATCTTTTTTATAATTTTAATAATTTTTTAAGATGCAATTCATATTGAAACTTTCATCATTGAGGATTTGCATCATAATGAAGAAATCTATTTACATTTTAAAACTTGATAAAATTTAAAGTATGAAAGAAATATATTTTTTTATAATTTTATGCTAATTTGTCTTCGATTTACAATCTATTTCTTTAGGATCCATGCATCAGGTCTTTATTTTCTACGACAATAAAACTTTGCATGGAGAATTATCAGAATACAGGGGACGATGTAAACTACTTCTGTTTGTCTTCATTAGGTAACAAGATTGCAAATTATTAAGATCTTTGTTTTAAAGAAAAATAAGTACTTTAAGAATCTAAACGCTCGTCATCAGACTACAGTCTTACAATATAAAGTAGAAAAATGTTTGAATTATTGCGAAACAAAAGAATGCACACATTAGTAAGATTAGGCTTATTTTTCAAAAGCTGCTATTTAATGACTTGAAAAATAGCAGATTGTTTTAATGTGTATGTTAACTGGAGATTTTTGTCCAAAAACCCATCTATTCTTAAGTCGGCAATCTGGCCTACACTAAACATGTAACATTCAACAGGAACTGGAAGCAAATTATTCGTCATTATCTGTAGATTTAACAAAGGTCATAAATGTGCTTGAGTAGTGTGTTTTTCCCCGATATGAATGAGGATTTGACAGAACTTCAAAATTATACAAGTCATGGCTGCATGTTTCAATCTGTAATTATTAATTTTTTTTATATTTGTGTACCAGACGCATAATATACTGGCCATCTGGAATTGCGATCTTGCTTGTAACGGAATTAAACTTTTCTAAATTGCATTCTGGTATCACGGACGTGCAGTTCTTGAATGGAAACAGATTCATTCACCATCTACACTGAGATATTAATTGCCTGCTTTTTGACCTTTATGTAGGAAAAATAGACCTATTAATTTCCCTTCAAATCAATTTCTGAGTAGTAAACTTAATTGCTTCAAGTTTACTAAAGCAAAATGTTTATTTGCATAACAACTAATAAGTTTTAACACAAACCTCCATGAGAAAAGAAGACCCACAGAATCGCAACGTGCCTGGAACAAGAAATGAGAAAATTACTATGGTGTAGTTTTACAACTTTTTTTTATTTCGGCTTAAGAATCTTCGGGGTTTTTGGTGAGGTCTTTTGGTGAAAAGCTAGTGTTGGTTGACAATGAACTCATGCCTAAGTTACATTTTAAAATACCCTTTGAATTAAATTAAAGCATCAGTGTAAATGAAAATAAGCATTTCTATACTGTAATATGTGTCATACAAACTAGTACTCAAATGCTTTAACTGAGAAATGTAATAGATTGTAACAGGGGTAGTTTGACTCAATCGGGGGGGGGGTCATATCAACCGTGTGGATAGGGTGTGACCTGTGGTGAGTCTAGTAATGCTGGTTGTAGGGCTCCATCAGAAAGACTGTCAGCCTGTGGAGTTGCATTGGGACCTGGCAGCCTTATGAAATGTGAGAGAAAAACAAATTGTTAAGCGGATTGCGGTTCAGCCATGAACACTTGTAACCAGGTCAACACTAGGTTTTTTCCATTTAATGCAATAGTTTTTCATTGTATACTATAAGTCAAATACACTGTTTAATGACAGACTGTATATCATTGAGCTTTACCACGTTTTGTTGAAAGTAAATACGCTTGGCTAACACTAGGAAGCAGAAATCTGCGGGGCTGTATGCCAATCGCGAGGCTCAGAGCGGACGTTGGTTGCTAAATGAAAATATGCTGGAAGTGCTGTGTTGGTTTTGTGGCTAGTCATAGGATCTGTTCACGTTGTGGTGGCATTCCAATATCAAAAACCTAAAACGAACGAAGCAGGGAGACAGTTTCACAAAGTTATAACCGACCGCAAGACCTGTAAACATTTTCAGTTCAAAATAGCTGGTTAATTATTATATGACAATATTTAATATTGTTACAAGCCAGGGGACTTTTGCTTGACCGAGCGGTGTCAAAACCCTGGGATCGAATTCCGCTAGAAGTCATAAGTTTACCCCATATCTCCAAAGACTTCTATACAACTTTAGTTGTAATTTGGAAAACCCGACGTGTCCATTCTATACATAAAATTTACACTAATCAATACAAGACCACATTATTTACAACTTGCAAATTAGCCATCAACCGCACATCCCCACAGTTTCTCTATATTAACTTTCAGTTCCGCTTTTAATTCACACCGTAGAAACTGTACAACTATCCCTGACACGGGGGACTATTTTAACTGCCTACCTGAGGCCAGTCGATCTACCGTTTCAAGGCACATCACACCAGTAAACCTACATCACATTTGCCGCTATAGAAACCTAAACGGTATCTATCAAGTCCTTTCTCATTTATCCCATTGTGTAATTTGCCAGTTTACTACCATAAAATACTGCCGCTGCAGTCACAACACCGATGTACACTAGTTTTTATAAAGTGCACAGGGACCGTCATGCTGATTGGGTCTGAGTTCGCTACTCATTGGCTATGGCATCTCACTAACACTTTCTCTCCGTGACGTTTTCTCCTAATAATTGACTAATTATTTCGTGCTAAGGAATATTGCCCACTGCAATGAATTCCAATAATCAAACATGTAATCACAGAAGCCTAAAAATTGCTTAAACTAAATGCGCATCTCCTTCATTTTATTACAATATAAACAGATTGGTTAATATACAGATGTCCATATTCACACAAGGTAGCATTTAACCCAAAGTGAGAATGATGATAAGCTGGATGAATTATTGTCAAACTCACAACTGATTCGCCCTGAACAGCCAGCTCAACACATGGTCAGATCCAGTTCCTAGGCCGTCGAATTAATCGTGTTGAACAATCATTCCCTGGCCTAACGACCAGTTCCGTCTCCTAGAGAATACACTTCCTTGGCTGAACTGGTAATCCCGGGCACACAAATAGTTTTAACCTCTAGGAAGTTGGAACCGTGGGTCTCCATATATGACTTTATGGATTTAATAGACTAGAGTTTTAATCGGAAACAACATCCAGCTCAAGAACGATGAAAAGTAGTAGCAAATAACCTGACATAGTAACGTTAGGTACCATTACTGATGTAGCAGAAAGACTAAAACGTGGCCGTGACAAACAAGGACACACCTACATCTGAAGCTACTATATTTCTAGATGATATGGAGCCTAGTATGTACTCAACAATGAACTTGCTGATCTGAAGTCTAGCTTAGTGTTGACAGCAAAGTTGAAAAAAAGCTGAAACAAACATACAAACGTATATGACGATGAAGCTAAGCAAGACCTTGTCATAATAGAAGCCCATTTCAGAGATGAGAACATCGTGATACAAGCATTAATGAGATAAAGTGGCAGACTTATTAAGCCAATATCACCACACGTAGCTACGTTGACAAGTATATGACCGATGGGTCTGGGTGGGTATTTTAGCGATACAGAATGCTTTTACATTATTTGCAGTACTATTAGCTTTACTGACGCGGCTACATGCTGACACCAAAGGGAATACTACCACAATCAGTTATGAATGTAAAGAACAAGGGCAAGCGTTGCTTTGAGTGGACCGTCCTGTCAGCCCTTTACCCAGCAGAAATCGAAACGCTAATCAGCGAGACATTTGCCGAAAGCAGCTTGGCAAAATCCGCTTTGCTGGCATTGACTTTCTTGAGAATGTTAGAGGAACTGCACTCTGTTTAAAATCAGATCTCCACTTTCCTTGGTGAAGATATGAAAGTGACTGCTTAGTGGCAACGTTGTGGTGACCTTTCAGGTAGACAATGGAAATTTGAAAGTGAATCAAATTGATAGGCACTCACGAATGCTCTTCAGCTACACTACTCAGTCTCCCAAACTCGAAGATATAAGACTTTATCTAACTGGCTAACGCTGAGCTCGCTCTATTTTTAGGCTAGGTTGAAACTGGAGTTAAAAGGCTCTCTCTCCAACTTTGAACTGTTACATATGGCCCAGCCCTTGAATTAGTAATCTGGCGTCCACTTGATTGATGAAAGATATACCTATTAGGGCTGAGAGGGTATGGTCAACCTCGACTCTTAACAAGCAGACAAAAACAATGTGCAGCGTTCTGGGAGACACTGTCCCACCTTCTATAACTTGACTCGTGCTATATTGCCTGGTAAACTAATTTCGTCCTTTCGCAAGCAAGGGGATGTCCCTCGAGTTGCTGCCGTTGACTTTCGCTGTGCTTTTGAGAAATAAATGCATTTGTATCTTTTACATAACACAGATCCAAATGACCTGGTAAAGTTATCCGATGTCATGGGAGACCTTAAAACTCAGGCGTGGAGACTTTGTTCACCGATGTTCTTGCGAGATCATAAATTCAGGAGAGGACATCTCTGCGCTCCTCACCATAGTAGGCAATTTAGCAACCAGTAACATTCCCGTCTTTGTCCTCTTTAGTACAATGATGGGTAAAGGTGTTTTCGTGGAATATTTCAAATTCCATATGGACATTGTTTATGCTTGATGATTTTAAAGACTGGTGACATGATGAGCGGCGTACTTGTGATGAACAGCAAAAAGTGTGTATGATTCCGTCCTCATGATACTGACACGTGACCTTTCTCGTTAATCTTATAATACATTAGGACGTTTTAGCAACCGCTTTTGTCCGGTGTCTGCTTATCTATTTGGAAACATGCGTTTTCGGTAGCCGAAACCTTTGGCTTAGTCCATAAAAACCGTTATGTCTAACGGTGTGGGTACTATATACCGATACAGTGTACTTAACAACCAAGGTTGCAACGTCCGTCAACGGGACTACTGCGCCAAAGTGTCTTGTTACTATAGCTAGGATTCAAAGAAAAAGTTTCAAAACGTTGGGTTTTTTTCTCAGCATCAATAACAGCAACATCGCCCCACTCAGTGGCTGGATATTGCTTCCTTTATCTCTATGGACGCTATAGAAACAGATCGTAGGCAACGTTTTCAATCATAGAAATACAAACTGAGGCGATCAGTCAACTAATGGCGTTTCACACAAAAGCTTTACAACTAGTTTTATGCCTATATATGTCACTGGAGAAAACAGTCCATGTGAGGACTTTAACATCGATGCACAATCATCTGGTTTCTCATCCGTTTTTTTATATTCTTCTTATGCAATTAAAACCTTAATGATTAATGTAAAGCAAAAAAAACGTGAAAAACAATCAACACGTAAAAAGCAAAACCAAAACTCCTTGGTGGAGCCATCAGATATACCAATCGACAATCCCCCAAATGAGGTCCTGCAACCATCTCCCCAGGTGTTACCGCAACCCTTTTCTGCCAGCAGAGAGCAGGTCAAATGAGAGAGGTAACAATTTAAATGAGTAATAAACTCTTATTTAGACCTTATGTATTTCAGGCATGATCCAAGGAGTATGAGACATCCGATATATGCTCATTTTAGAAACACCAGTTTGCTTATCTTTATTTCTACTGTGTCTGTAGCTATCAAAGTCATGTCATCTTAATAAAGAAAGAAATTCTGTAGTGAATCCTGTTTGACAGTACCAATATCGTATCAGATCTGATTATGCTTGGTAAATCGAAAATTACTTTTGCACTACAAATTTTGGAACAATAGCAATCAATAGTTATCAATCTGGTATAAATATATACTAGTACCAGACTGATTGAAAAACAGTTTGCATAAATATTTTCGATCACGCTCTCTGCATTAAAAATCAATAGGTACAGGATCCAAGCCAGACTAGAAAAACAAAGACCATGAATCTTCATTTTTTGATGATCTAACAGAATATCCACTGTAAATTCTCTAGTGTACAAGTGACATTCAAATGTAAACTATTCACTCTGACCAACACTAGATTTAAGAACCCGAAGTTAATTTAAACATTTCCAGCCGTCATATATGACTTATTATTAGAAAAATTATCAAGAAATTCCTGTCAAAGAAAACCCCATGGTGAACCAGAGAACCGCCAGTTTAAGATGTCGATATCTTAATAAACTAAACAGCCTACATGTTTTCGCACTTTGGCAGGTGTTCAATTTGAAGTTAGAACATACCAGTTACCGTGTTAACCAGGAGCTGTCAGTGTGAAGCTCATGGTGGTGACCTAACAATCACAATTTGAATCCTAAGAACAAGACCTCAAAGATTTCATGACAATAAAGTGTAGGAGAACCATTTACATAGTATAGAAATTTGTTATAAAGTTATGGGAAGAGGGAAAATAGGAACTGTGAAAAGTGAAGCAAGGCAAATACTTAAAATGTACAGTTATTGTGTAATGAATAAGAAATGGCATGTGTCCTGGATATGCTACGGTACATTCCACTCATTTCTTAAAGTGTTTCAGAATGAAAATGCTTCTTGTACTGCAAAATGAGCAACAAGCAAAAAGCACAAGTAACAACTTCCACTAACGACGATTCTGATCTTCCATTGCATAATTACAGAACATATGTACTTTTATACTTTTCGTTAGGACGGCTCCAGTGTACTAAGTGGATAGAGCGTATACATCAAATGTGGGAGGTCGCGGGTTCGAATCTCGGCTGACTCATACCAAAGACTCATAAACATGGCACTAACAGTATGATGTTAGTGTTAGGACTGGTCGGATTCGTGCCAGGACACTATGACTGGTTGGGACATTATGCTACAGGTCTGTGGCATGATGAAACAGTAATAGACGTCACCCTAAACTGACACACTGCAGACATCGTAGGAATATGACTGTAATTGTTTTTAAAACTACCTTAAAAATTCTCTCTCTCTCTCTCTCTCTCTCTCTCTCTCTCTCTCTCTCTCTCTCTCTCTCTCTCTCTCTCTCTCTCTCTCTCTCTCTCTCTCTCTCTCTCACACACACACACACACACATACACACACTTACTTTTTTTATTCCAAGCAAATGTTCTCTCTCCTGGCTATACTCTTTTTGTTATTCAGTTTCATGGAAGACACGTTAATTGATAGAACACTTTGCTGAAACTAAAACCTCTATATAATGAGTGTGATATAAATAGAAAAAGTAAATATAGACCTTGATACACAGGCACATATTGATAAAAATGAAAATATAGACCTCGATACACAGTCACATAATGATTTAAACGGTAATATAGACCTTGATACACAGGCACGTGTTAGTAAAAAATAAATATAGATTTTGATCCATAAACGAACAAAAGGATGACAAGTTTCCGAGTCAGCGAATAACGAAAATCTCCTTACCGTATGATTTATAAACAACTCGTCGTCCTCAAATATAATCTCCCCATACGATTTATAAGCAATTTATTTCCTCAAATCAGTCTGTTGTCCTTTTATAACACAGCTTGAGACTTCCAAAAAATAAATTAGGTGACATTCAATAAAGATGAAAGCTAATGAAATACTGGTTGTGCAAATCTTTTAGTCTTTTACGCATAGCTGTTTTACATTTATGTATACCTCTTTTATATATACGCATAGCTTTAGTGATTTAACATGCTTTATTGATTTAACATGCTTTATTGATATCCTTACCCAAAAAAAATCCATTATTGTCAGTACCATTTCAACCGTTAATATATTTGTCGATGTGATTAGTATTTCAGCCTGACCATAGACCGTGGCACATAAGTTGCGGTAGGCCTAAATAATTCTGACAGTTGGACTTTTTATAAGACATATGTCATTTCCACTTAGAGCTAGGCGACGTTTGGACCATCTTGATTTATGAGTCGAATTTTTCAATCTACTGGTTAGTTGACTATCAAGTTTACGATATGGTCTTCAACGTAACATTCTACAATTTGGCGCCAAAGGTCACTGATCGTGGAGTCGATACTTATAATTATACCTGTAGTATCTCCTACACATAAAACGTGGCTATTATATCTTTACATGTATTAATATGGTTTAACGGCACGTCAGCTTAATTATAAATATACGGTGCCGACTAACATCCAAGTTCATCAAAAAGGTACGGAATGAAAGCTATTTATCTGAAGAAAAAAAACAAGGTGAGATATATTACTCATATGAGCTATAATTTCCTGTTTCGTGCAATTCTAAGGTTCTAGAGTCAACAAAAAGGCACGAGACAAGACCAGATATTCTTTCTTTGAAAAGCATATCCAGTGTAGACAGAAGAATATTCTCTGTGCTTTACTTCATTCTTTCGGATTTCCGATGTTGCTTATTTTGTTGTTATTGTTTGTTTTGCTTGTTTGATGGGCTTTTTGTGGACGTTTTGTGCGTTTTTGTTAATATACTCTTGTCATATAATGTAACCAATGCTACAAGAAAGACTGGAAAAAGGACAAGACCCCACACCAATAATCTTACTTTGCAATGGAATTATCTTTATTGCGATACTCAATGGACAAGGGCCCAATATCAATAATCTTACTTTGCGATGGAATTCCCTGTATTGCGATACTCAGAAAGACAAGGCCCTATACCAATAATCTTGCTTTGTGATTGAATTATCTATATTGCGACACTCAGATAGACAGGACCCCATACAAATAATCTTGCTTTGCGACGGAATTATTTATATTGCTACAATAATCATTCTTTGCGATGGAATTCCCTATATTGCGATAGGCAAGGCCCCATACCAATAATAATCTTGATTCACGATGGAATTATCAATAGTGCGATACTCAGCTGTTGCATCCTCAATCGATTGTCTTTTAATTAAAGGACTATTGTCACTTAAGTTAGTTAATGTACCCACCAGATACTTTCACGATTTTACTCACGTTTCAAAAACAATTCGTAGCGTCATAGTTTATTCTCAAGTAGTTTGCACTTTTTAAGATTTGGTTTTTATAACATCATAATTGGTTTTCAACGCGCGCGCGTGTGTGTGTGTGTGTGTGTGTGTGTGTGATGTAACAAAAAAGAATCACATATTTGTGCTCATTTTAAAATGAAATTATCAAACTAATTTAATGATTTCATATTTTTCTCACTGAGAGGTTACAACCGCTCGACTCATTTCATAATTGTCCTTGAAAGTGAATATTCCTTCAAGTTTTCTCAATTAATTAATAACACAATTGTATCACTCAGATTTGCCCCAACTCAGTATACAACCAAACTGTTGAATAATAGGAATGCCAACAGTTGTTCCTCACATTACGTTTTTATATTCCATACAAACGTATTACGTTTTAATGAGTTTGTGAATGAATGCTGCGTAAATAAGATGTATGATACATCATGCAAGTAAAATATCAGGATATATATGTATATGCGTGTGTGTGTGTGTGTGTGTTTTTAGTAGTGTGACAAACATCAACATTTAAGGAATTCTGCATGTCCTTCATACATTTGTTCTATTTGAATAAACACACCATTCTTGGACTAGTTATTTTAAGATTACCACTTTTCTTAGACCTGTACTTTAGGGCAAACTCCGTTCCTGGACATTTTCTTTTAGTGTAAATACTTTTCTTGGACTTGTGTTTTAGTACAAACACCTTTCTTGGATTTATTATTTTAGGGCAAACACCCTTCCTGCATTTTTTATTTTAGGGCAAACAGGCTTCCTGAGCTAGTTATTATAGGACAAACACCTTTCTTGATTTTATATTCCAAACGATGAATCAATAACCAACCTCATATAAAAGATTATCAGCGTCTAGAATTTTAAGGTCTTTGAAACGTAGAAAAACTGTAAATTTTATTACTAAGAAATTACCTTGAATGAACTGAACCATTGTTATTACCCCTCGAATTTCAGTACATAATTTGATGTATCTACAAGCCAACTCAAACAAAATCTAAACAATTTCTTTTGCAAAGAGCAAACGTCAAGGACAACGAAAACCATTCTACATAAGACATATCATAATGCCTACATATGGAATATCATATTACAAACAGTATGAATGCCATCATCCTACATATGGAATATCATATTACAAACAGTATGAATGCCATCATCCTACATATGGAATATCATAGTACAAACAGTATGAATGCCATCATCCTACATATGGAATATCATATTACAAACAGTATGAATGCCATCATCCTACATATGGAATATCATATTACAAACGGTATGAATGACATCATCCTACATATGGAATATCATATTACCAAATAGTATGAATGCCATCATCCTACATATGGAATATCATATTACAAACAGTATGAATGCCCTCATCCTACATATGGAATATCATATTACCAAACAGTATGAATGCCATCATCCTACATATGGAATATCATATTACAAACAGTATGAATGCCATCATCCTACATATGGAATATCATATTACCAAACAGTATGAATGCCATCATCCTACATATGGAATATCATATTACCAAACAGTATGAATGCCATCATCCTACATATGGAATATCATATTACAAACAGTATGAATGCCATCATCCTACATATGGAATATCATATTACCAAACAGTATGAATGCCATCATCCTACATATGGAATATCATATTACCAAACAGTATGAATGCCATCATCCTACATATGGAATATCATATTACAAACAGTATGAATGCCATCATCCTACATATGGAATATCATATTACAAACAGTATGAATGCCATCATCCTACATATGGAATATCATATTACCAAACAGTATGAATGCCATCATCCTACATATGGAATATCATATTACAAACAGTATGAATGCCATCATCCTACATATGGAATATCATATTACCAAACAGTATGAATGCCATCATCCTACATATGGAATATCATATTACCAAACAGTATGATTGTCTTTCATCACGTTTGCAATCCTTTCTTGATTCTATAAACATCAAGGGATTTGAATTATCTGCTACAAGCCCATATAATTTTTTCCCATAAACATTCGAGTAAAATGATCGCTGATACGTTTTGCAAAGGTGTATAGGATTAACAAAGACTAAAAGCATAGAATCGTCACTTTGACTGAAGACATTTGCTATTCAAATTATGCTGGATATGTGTCAAACGTAACCGATGATATTCGCTAACAAGGTTGATTTTCATAACCTACAAATTTGTTCTGCTTCAAATTAAAATGCCCACATTAGCAGGAAACAATCTTCATGACTGTTACTTGACCATAAATCTCCCTATTTCGGGTCCAGCCTTGGAGGGAGCAGGCCGATTAATTGCTCACTCATAAAGCAAGACGTTTATGACTGTAATTGCTAGATTTGAATTTGAAAGCATGACGAAAGTGCGACCTCTACATTGATGTTGTCTATAACATTCCAATAATGGTAGAATAATGGTTTCTTGGCAGTAGTAATAAGAAATGGCAAGTGCATTCAGAGTTTTAAATCACTTTGTATTTTAGGTCATATAAAAATATTGCGTTTTAGCATCAATGAAACAGTTAATCCAGTTGATATATTATCGGCATATTTCAACTGTCCTTTGAGAAATAAACAACACACTTACATGCATGTTTGCCTTTACATTAGGCTGTCAGAAACTTTCAGAGTACAATAGTTTTAATTCTTTTAATTTTATTTTCAAGCTAGAAGAGATTTACAGCTTAAAATACAAGAACTGAAAGATCAAATACACTTGAGATTTACAGCTTAAAATACAAAAACTGAAAGATCAAATACCCTTGAGAATGAAATATTTAGAGCTTTCCTGACACACATGAGCAAAAAAACACACATGAGCACGTTATAAAATATATAAAAGTTATAATCCTTCCTCTTCCAGCTGATTTTCAGGAAGTTGATATAAGTATTTTTTCAACACAAAAAAAAATCCATCATCAAAGAAGCAAGGACAGAATGGTTTTAATAAAAAGGAGGTCCCACCCCCAAACTATGTAATTAGCCATTACATGTTTAAAAGGATGCCTTCGCCAATTAGCTATTAGTATTTAAAAAAATGTCTTCACAAATATTCTTCATAAAAATATCTTAAAGCTGACAACAACGCTTCAGCCATCACACAGATTTTTTTCATAATGTTTATTGCTGTCATCTAACTATAAAGTAATGGTTTTAATCCAAAATTAGCATACGTACCTCACCCTAGTTCCTAAACTTTCGCTGTGAAAACCTGAAAAACTCGAATCAGTTGATAGTGATCTTGATTCTTGTAACTCTGCTGAAATGTTATGCATTCCTTGACAGAAAACATCGATCTCCATGAATTAAATCCAAACTCTTTTGATTCTACCTACAGGTTTGTTTTCTTTGTAAACATTGGTCTCTTGTAAGAAACAGAACCTGTCTATTATTTCGCTTAAAGATTACTTCGTCCTGACGTTTGACAATGTGATAAAAGAAAAACCCTTTTTGTTCAATACATGTATAGATTTTCCTTATTAAAAGTAATCCATACATAATAATCAATAATATAGTTCCATATATTTTGTTTCCATCTGATTGCTTAATTCCTATATTTAGTGATTGTTGAAGATTTGTCTTTTTTCAAATCAAAAGCAAAAGAAAATGAATATAAGAACTAACAATTTTAAAAACTAAGAAAGGAAAATTGTACACATTTAAAAAAGTACAAAACAGCAAGTGGTGATTGTGGTCAATGCACAACAACACTGTAAAGGTCATGTAGTGCCAAGGCAAGTAGAGTGCCTTTCACAAAGACACGCCATGGTAGCCAATCCAAGCTGCTACGAATCAAATCGCACCTTTCTGCATACGAATCCAACGCCTTACCAATAAGGGACGTATGCTATAAAAAAATGAATGCTAAAATTCAAAATGATATAGTGCTGACAATTAGAAAATACTTTGTTCAATTCAATTCAATATTTCAGTCTCAAGAACATGTACCTACTATAATTTCTGCACGGTTATTAAATATTATTCATCCATATATAGTTAAACTCAAAAAGGCAAATATATATATATATATATATATATATATATATATATATATATATATATATATATATATATATATATATATATATATATATGACAAATTGGCGGCGTGTAAAACACACCAACCTTTTTCACTACGGTTCGTTGCTAGGGAATGACCTCCGCGGTGTAATTTACCCAGTGTGGATAGATAGAAAGAAGAATGCAGATCACTGAACAAGTATATTGAAGAAATAACAAAACGAGCCCCCTTTCAATGAACAAATATAAAATTTATTCAGTTTATCAACAGAATTTAAAATGAAAAGAAATCAATGACTTGGTTACAAAAGAAGGAAAATGGTACTAACATGTACTCAAATAAAAAGACAACACAAATTTCTTTAAATGTAAAATTACTTTCAACGTTAATATACTATCTTCATTGCCAATGAGACGTGACCTTTGAGTGCAACGATGAGAGACTTTATCACCTATTTTATGCGGACATCAAGACTTCCGTTCGTCCCTGATCCGCTGATCTTTGTCTAGCTGTTTGGTCTTGGACTCTTGTCCGTCGAACTCTGATTAAACAATCGTCTCGGGACTTAGATTTCGGCTTAGAATTTGCTCTGGTCCTGTGATTGATTCAGGGATTTCTCAGGTGAATCCAGGAAAGCTGTTTCCTTTTGCTGTTTTCTTTATTCGTTTCCGCGAACCTCACGTATAGTCCGTCTCCTAACTGAGACAACTATCTGGCCCCTTACTCAATAACGAAAACGTACTTGTTTGAATTCAAATGTAGAGTTTGTCTACTAACTGAGACAAAACTTTCGCTTTACTGCCAAATAACGAGATAACGCTTCTCCCGGAGTCGACCACTCTTTTTCAAGAAAGATTGAAGGACTGAAGAATTTTCCTAAAGTAAAACCTTTAATTTCTTACAGAGTTACGCCCATACATCCATATTAACCAATCGGAATAGACTGTTTCCTAAACCTGTTCCGTAGAATTTTTGGATTGACAAGACAACTAAACAACTAATCATGCCGTAATTATCATTCCTTTAAACAATCATCTATGGCCAGCTCCCGCCATTTACCCGGTCGATTTTGGTAAGGGTCTTATGTCATTCTTTTGTACCATAGCATACGACTCGGTCATATTACGTCAGGTGGAACGAATTCCCTTTTGACGTTCAGAGATGAAATGAAAATAATCATCTAACTATCTCTAGCCCTTTCTACTTTAATTAAGTTCACTTTGATACAATTCCTTTAACCAAAGCTTCTAAGGGTTTTCAAAATTCGACACAGCACAATATATATATATATATATATATATATATATATATATATATATATATATATATATATATATATATATATATATACATACATACATAGAGACAGACAGACAGACAGACATACAGAGAGACAGACAGACAGAGAGAGACAGAGACAGAGAGACAAACAGACAGACACAGATGACTAATTTCTTTCTTTGTCTTTCTATGCTTGTTAAAATCAATATTTCCCTGCCATTTGATATATTTTTTAAAACATCACCTCACCTGTGGGCCTCTGATTAAGCGGACATTTTATTTTAAAATCTTTAAATATTCTGTATGTTGGGTGGTGAGGTAATAGCATGTTCTGTTTAGCTCAATAGTAATGTCTTAATCTATACAGAATACAATATACTTCAGTTTGTTAATTTCTAGTGGGTGACAATGAATGAAATCGTCAATAATGCATGCCGATTTTTAGCTTTTTGTCGCCAATAAATAAAATATAATGTAATTAATATTAAATAATTTTGATTCCACGCGTAGTCCCTGTTTACTTTTCAAAAGAAACAATTTTTGTGTACCAAGCTGCAAGCTTTTAGTTAATTAAGAGCCACTATCAAACCTTTGGTTCCTTGCAAAGTCTCAAACTCGCGTCCACTCACATTACACATCAGACATCTGGATTCCTTCTTTGAGTAATATCTTGGGAAACAAAATCAAGATGTAACCTAAAGGTAGTTGTTGACTCAAAATATAACGCTATACTACAGACAATGATGCGGACTAATCAACAAATAAGAGTAATGGGCAGGTTTAGACTGGTTTGAAACTCTGTCAGATCGTATTAATGGTCTGAATAGCCAAACTGTTTGGAATGGATTGAAATATATCACATTTTATTAATGATTTAAATGGCCAGTCTTTTGAGACTGGATTGGAACTGTATCAGTTCGAATGGCCATGCTGTTTGTACTGATTTGAAACTGTATCACATTTTATTAATGGCTTGAAGAACCCGTTTGTTTAGACTGAGTTAGAACTGTATCACATTTTATCAATGGCTTGATTGGCCTATGTGTTCCACACTGATTACATTAGCCAGCCAGTCATGTCATTGTTGGATTGCACACCATGGTATATAACACTTAAGATCAAGAAAAATGTTTTTAATTATCTGTTATATGTGGCCATTCCAAAAGGTGCTAGGGAAAACATGCTAGCAAACACCTGGGTGGGATCCGAAAATCGGCAAGCATATGCTGAACTATGAATTCTACCATGGATTTATTTGTTTGTCTGTTCTGTACTGTACTGTGTGACAATTGGTGTCATAAACAGGCGCTAATGAAAATATACTAGCGACTTTGGGTGGGATCCAAGGCTCAGCAAGCCTGTGCTGAGAGAGGACACCTACTGTGGCTCTGGTTGTTAATGTTCGTTTATCTTGTTGTGTCTTAATGTTATACTTCATGTAGTGGGGCTCTGCTGGCCTTGCTGGAGTGGAGGCTTGCCATGTGCTCTTGTCCTGCTGCTAGCTTGGGTGGTGTTCTTCCTGCGCGGACTGTATGGATGTCAAGGTCTTAAGGTTTGATCAGTAGCGATAAGGCCCAACCCTAGGTCATGTGCATCCCCGTGAATTCGGGCTGACTGCCAACCACATAGGAGGGTTTCTGGGAGTCCCACCCTTCTCTAGTCCCTTTATGGGCTTTAACATTGAAAGTCGTCAGGCAAACGCCCATACATATACGGCTATAATCTCCAAAACAACAACCTTTTTGTTTTCAAAACAATTCAAGAAGTAATTTATTTCCCTAGATAACAAAAAAGAAAAAATGCGTTAAAAATACTTTACGGCATTGCGAATTAAGTTGCAAATAATCTCACTATTTTTAACTCAAGTCAATACGATTGATTATAAATAAACATTAGTGCTACTCCAAAATTAATCCAACGCTGGAAGTGTTGATGTGCCTCAGCTGACCTGTGTCGTAGTGATGTACATAAAATCTTTTTTCAATCACGATATTACAGTTCAAGAATGCATTCCTTTTGTATTTCATTATTTGTCCAAGTATTATTTCAATGTGATATATTTTAGAACTTTGTATTAAAGGGGAAAATACATTGAATTAGATAAATGACAAACTGAACAACAATAATGAAACCGATTCTTATTAGATCTTACAGTACGAATGAACTAGTTCAACAGGATATAAGGTCAAAATTATATGACTGGTCTCATCACTTAATTCCAAGCCGCGCCTAATATTTATATGACTTTTCTCATATTTATATGACTTTTCTCATTTAATACCAAGCTACGCCTAATATTTATATGACTGGCCTTATCAGAGCTACGCCTAACATTTATAGGAGTGGTCTCACCACTTAACGAGTGGCACCGAGTGGCCCAGTGGTCTAAAGCGCTGTCCGTTACGGATCACTGCCATCTCACCTCCGTCTGCGTTGGTTCGAGTCAAGGATTCGGCGAATGTGGATATGTGAGAAAGCTTGCCAGTAGCTTCTCGTGGGTCGGTGGTTGTTTCCGGTGATTTCCGAGTTTCTTCCTCCACCATTAATACTGGCCGCCATGAATAGCCTATCGTGTGCTGAAAAATGGCGTTAAGCCCAACAACAACAACTCACCACTTAACGCCCAACTACGCCTAAAATTTATTTGACTGGTCTCATCATGCAATACCCAGCTAAACCTAATATTTGCATGACTGGTCTCATCACCTAATACCCTGCTATATATTATTATATCTGCGGAATTTGGTATTAATACTCAAGTACATATAGTTAGCATCGTGGTATATATCGTTACAAAGAAGTATTATGATTTAATTCCGTGGTAAATAGTAATATGCACCACTTTATGCATTACTTAATATCGCTTAGTATGAATTAATACATACTGCAAAACACAACCCCACATAACGAAATGGATGACTTGCCGTACTGTAACATCACTGGGTAATCTCGTTAATTGCCCTTCAAAATATATTTGTTTTTCGGGGTTAGGAGGCTGGAAATAAAAATGTGACGGAAAGTATGTAAATTAAAATCATAATTATTAAAACAATGTCAAGTTGGTCTCTTTAATGTCTTAAGATAAACTGATAGAAATACCAGTCTTGGTTCAAACGAACTTATACATACATTTCAGTGTGAAATCGTGAAACTGAACGAAACGGTTCCCGTTGACGAGAATTTATCGTGCATTTCGGTGGAATAACTATGCCAACTTAAAATAAGTTCATATTGAAACATTAAATATCTGTATCGTTATTCTGATGCGAAGCATATTAATGGGCAACCATAACGACTACGAAGCAATAATTATGAGGAAAACATTTTCTTGCTTTTTCATGTCGTGAAAGCTGTTTCTGAATTCCAGGAGCAGCAGAGAAACATACTAGCTAATCTGATTGTTTTGCGATTTATATGTGTTCATTAAGAAAAATATAAA
The DNA here is from genome assembly GCA_016746295.1 of Potamilus streckersoni. NCBI lineage: Eukaryota > Metazoa > Mollusca > Bivalvia > Unionida > Unionidae > Potamilus > Potamilus streckersoni. The sequence continues at coordinate 778,091 of JAEAOA010000291.1, forward strand.
TTGAGGTTATCTGTTAGAGATTCGAACAAAGATTTCAATTAGCCCAGATTTGACAAGCAACCAAAGTGTTCACTGGTTTTGATTGCTAATTTCTTTTAAAAGAAGTAAGATAAAGAGTTAGTAAACAGTTATAATCTAGCTACACGTGATCGTTGATACCAAATACAGACAGTAAGTCACATTTACCATAACGAGAAAATCTTGAGTGCTAATTATGAACTCCATTAACAATTAAGATTGTATTGTCATGCTCCAAGCATCTCACTCGGTGGCCCCTTACTTTAACCAAGTGCAAAGAGCTTAGGGGTGTTCTTTTCAACCGAACTTTATAGATTACAGATGGCATTTATTTTCTCAGGCACTCAGCAGTTAGCCGACTAAGTGACCTGGTGTGTTGATACTGAGCAGGACCACTAACATCCCGGATTTGCGTCTCGAATCGTTGAGTACAAGATTTGCACTTTCCTTGCAACGCTATTTGGCTGTCGTGAGAAGATACGAAGGCATTTGATGGTAATCTTGCAGGGAAGTTCTTTTACTTTTTTTTTAAAGTGATCGGTTTATTTATAGAACTATTTAAGTTTGTTAACTCTGGGCAGGATATGAACCTACATCCTTGAGTTGAGGGACTATAATTGCAACAACTGAGCCATCGCATCTTCATTACGAGTAGATATCACACTTCATATGCACTGCATGTACGTACGGAAATCATTATCTTTATTTTTAACGTAGTCCATTTTAATAAATTAACACAATGATGATGACAGCAGTTCTCTTGATGCATATACAAAACACACTGTGGACTTCTTTGAATGGAGCGTCATATGTATCTACGAAAAGATTACTTTAACAAGTAAAATTCTGATGTTTGTCGTCATGGTATATACAAGCCATTTCAATGCCTCAACCAGGTCATGACCATTGACCTCTACAGGTTAGAGGTCAGTGATCATGATCATTATCTCTAGTACATTCTAGATATGAAATATGTTCTTAAATGTACAGCAACTGTACGTGGTCAAATATATCATGTTTACAAATCTACCTGAAGGCACAATTCTCATCTTACCTTCAGACAATAGTTCATGAATATACACAAGAATTTATATTTCAAATAATCACTAATGAATGTCCTTGAACAAAAGTAGCACGTCTGACTTCTAACCTTTTCATTGATAATGGATTATATATATATATATATATATATATATATATATATATATATATATATATATATATATATATATATATATATATATATATATTTGCCTGTATTGTGTTTACAAAAAAGTCGCAGCAATAAATTCTAATTTTAAAATATAGAACATTAGAAAATGTATAGTTCTATAATTTCTAATTCTATATTCTAAATTCTATACTTCTATATTCTATATTCTAATTCTAAAATTTATAATTCAATATTCGATAACTGGTGATTGATTATTAGATTTGAAAAAGATATTACCAAGATATCACGCATGTCAAATAGAATTCAGATAGACATGTATTTGTTCGTTTTAATGGCTTCTAAAGGAAGAATGGTTTATAAGCATGAATTATGAGCAGTGAGTTTGAACCCAAGGTCATACACTGTAGATTCTTTGAATTTATTAAATATGCACCTAAGATTTATTTAAAACCCACATTTAGTCAATATTCATTTCTATATAAATGCCTGTTAGTTCAGAAAGGTAAAGTCTGAATTGTTATCCTTGATACCGGCAAAAAAGTCTAGGCAGTTGTTGATCTTTTTCAGTCATTATATTTGATGTCATACATCCTAGTGTAAGATGATATCAAAATCGACATGGATTGAAAGTTCTTGTGCTCACCCATAGACATATTTAGCATTGCAACAATGTTTCGATACCAGCACAACAGTACTGGTGGTTTTCACACATTTGGGATACCATAATTTTAGCCAATATAATCTTCGGATGAGAGATATTGTGTAACTGTATTTAATACAAACGCTCTCATTGTAGGGGTATCGTGAACCAATGATAGATCGATTCATAGTTATTGGATAACTTTATTTACTGCCGACCTGTAAATTTAACAGGGCAGTGAAAGATAATTTTTTTTCCCAAAAAAGTAGACTTTGCCTTGCATTGATGATATATAACTAAATTATGGAAAATACATCCACTGACCTCAAGATCAAATGTAAGATTTCTATTCATTTTTGCCATTTGTATTGTTTGTTTTTAATACAGTGTCGAATTCGCATGACTTGTGTTGTATGTTTTTAACATGATTGGAGAGATTTGTAAGATTACCGACTGAATCATGGATTCATGCACATCACACAAGGTCATCAGATGTGCATGATGATTTTGTTTTGAAGGAAATCTTCAACTTTGATGATGACAGCGGAAATAGATGTTAGAAACCTTATGTGTGCGGGTCTGTGTGTATCTGTATGTTTATGTGTATCTGTATGTCTGTGTGTATCTGTATGTCTGTGTGTATCTGTATGTTTATGTGTATCTGTATGTCTGTGTCTATCTGTAGCTTTATCTGTATTTGTATGTCTGTGTATATATGTATGTCTGCTTGTATCTGTATGTTTATGTGTATCTGTATGTCTGTGTGTATCTGTAGCTTTATGTGTCTTTGCATGTCTGTGTGTATCTGTATCTTTATGTGTATTTGTATGTCTGTGTGTATCTGTATGTCTGTGTGTATTTGTATGTTTATGTGTATCTGTATGTATGTGTGTATCTGTATGTATATGTCTATTTGTATGTCTGTTTGTATCTGAACCTTTATGTGTATTTGTACGTCTGTGTGTATTTGTATGTCTGTGTGTATCTGTATGTTTATGTGTATTTGTATGTCTGTGTGTATCTGTATGTTTATGGGTATTTGTATTACTGTGTTTATATGTATGTTTATTTGTATTTGTATGTCTGTGTGTATCTGTATGTCTGTGTGTATCTGTATGTCTGTGTGTATCTGTATGTTTATGAGTATTTGTACGTCTGTGTGTATCTGTATCTTTATCTGTATTTATATGTCTGTGTGTATTTGTATGTCTGTGTATATATGTATGTCTGCGTGTATCTGTATGTTTATGTGTATCTGTATGTCTGTGTGTATCTGTAGCTTTATGTGTATTTGCATGTCTGTGTGTATCTGTATCTTTATGTGTATTTGTATGTTTATGTGTATCTGTATGTATGTGTGTATCTGTATGTTTATGTCTATTTGTATGTCTGTTTGTATCTGAAACTTTATGTGTATTTGTACGTCTGTGTGTATTTGTATGTCTGTGTTTATATGTATATTATGTGTATTTGTATGTCTGTGTGTATCTGTATGTTTATGTGTATTTGTATGTCTGTGTGTATCTATATGTTTATGTGTATTTGTATGTCTGTGTGTATCTGTATGTTTATGTGTATCTGTATGTTTATGTGTATTTGTATGTCTGAGTGCATCTGTATGTTTATGTGCGTTTGTATGTCTGTGTATATCTATATGTTTATGTGTATTTGTATGTGTATGTGTATCTGTATGTCTGTGTGTATCTGTATGTTTATGATTATTTGTATGTATGGTTGTATATGTATCTTTATGTGCATTTTTATGTCTGTGTCTATTTGTATGTTTATGTGTATTTGTATGTCTGTGTGTATCTGTATGTTTATGTGTATTTGTATGTCTGTGTGAATTTGTATGTCTGTGTGTATCTGTATGTTTATGTGTATTTGTATGTCTGTGTGTATCTGTATGTTTATGTGTATTTGTTTGTTTATGTGTATCTCTATGTCTGTGTGTATCTGTATGTCTCTGTGCATCTATATGTTTATGTCTATCTGTATTTTATGTGTATCTGTATGTCTGTGTGTATCGGTATGTCTCTGTGTATCTGTATGCTTATGAGCACTTGTATGTCTGTGTGCATCTGTATCTTTATGTCTATTTGTATGTATGTGTGTATTTGTATGTCTGTGTGTATCTGCATGTCTGTGTGTATATGTATGTTTATGTGTATCTATATGTCTGTGAGTATCTGTATGTTTATGTGTATTTGTATGTCTGTGTGTATATGTATGATTATCTGTATTTGTATGTTTATGTGTATTCGTATGTCTGTGTGTAGCTGTACGTTTATGTGTATCTGTATGTCTGTGTGTATATGTATGTTTATGTGTATTTGTATGTCTGTGTGTATCTATATGTTTTTGTGTATCTGTATGTCTATGTGTATCTGTATGTTTATATGTATCTGTATGTCTGTGTGTATCTGTATGTTTATGTGTATTTGTATGTACATGTGTATCTATGTGTTTGTGTGTATGTTTGTTTATGTGTATTTGTATGTCTGTGAGTATCTATATGTTTATGTCTATTTTATGTCTGTCTGTATCTGTACATTTATGTGTATTTGTATGTCTTTGTGTATCTGTATGTTCATGTGTATTTTTATGTTCATGTGTATCTGCATGTTTATGTGTATCTGTATGTCTGTGTGTATCTGTATGTTTATGAGCATTTATATGTATGGTTGTATATGTATCTTTATGTGCATTTTTATATCTGTGTCTATTTGTATGTTTATGTGTATTTGTATGTCTGTGTGTATCTGTATGTTTATGTGTATTTGTATATCTGTGTGAATTTGTATGTCTGTGTGTATCTGCATGTGTGTGTATCTGTATGATTATGTGTAATTGTATGTCTGTGTGTATCTGTATGTTTATGTGTATATGTATGTCTGTGTGTATCTATATGTTTATGTGTGTTTCTTTGTTTATGTGTATCTCTATGTCTGTGTGTATCTGTATGTCTCTGTGCATCTATATGTTTATGTCTAACTGTATTTTATGTTTATCTGTATGTCTGTGTGTATCTGTATGTCTGTGTGTATCTGTATGCTTATGAGTACTTGTATGTCTGTGTGCATCTGTATATTTATGTCTATTTGTATGTATGTGTGTATTTGTATGTCTGTGTGTATCTGAATGTCTGTGTGTATATGTATGTTTATGTGTATATATATGTCTGTGACTATTTGTATGTTTATGTGTATTTGTATGTCTGTGTGTATCTGTATGATTATCTGTATTTGTATGCTTATGTGTATTTGTATGTCTGTGTGCAGCTGTATGTTTATGTGTATCTGTATGTCTGTGTGTATATGTATGTTTATGTGTATTTGTATGTCTGTGTGTATCTATATGTTTTTGTGTATCTGTATGTCTATGTGTATCTGTATGTTTATATGTATCTGTATGTCTGTGTGTATCTGTATGTTTATGTGTATTTGTATGTACATGTGTATCTATGTGTTTGTGTGTATGTTTGTTTATGTGTATTTGTATGTCTGTGTGTATCTATATGTTTATGTCTATTTTATGTCTGTCTGTATCTGTACATTTATGTGTATTTGTATGTCTTTGTGTATCTGTATGTTTATGTGTATTTTTATGTTTATGTGTATCTGTATTTTTAGGTGTATCTGTATGTCTGTGTGTATCTGTATGTTTATGAGTATTTATATGTATGGTTGTATATGTATCTTTATGTGCATTTTTTTACCTGTGTCTATTTGTATGTTTATGTGTATTTGTATGTCTGTGTGTATCTGTATGTTTATGTGTATTTGTATGTCTGTGTGAATTTGTATGTCTGTGTGTATCTGCATGTGTGTGTATCTGTATGGTTATGTGTAATTGTATGTCTGTGTGTATCTGTATGTTTATGTGTATATGTATGTCTGTGTGTATCTATATGTGTATGTGTATTTCTTTGTTTATGTGTATCTCTATGTCTGTGTGTACCTGTATGTCTTTGTGCATCTATATGTTTATGTCTAACTGTATTTTATGTTTATCTGTATGTCTGTGTGTATCTGTATGTCTGTGTGTATCTGTATGCTTTTGAGTACTTGTATGTCTGTGTGCATCTGTATATTTATGTCTATTTGTATGTATGTGTGTATTTGTATGTCTGTGTGTATCTGCATGTCTGTGTGTATATGTATGTTTATGTGTATATATATATGTCTGTGACTATCTGTATGTTTATGTGTATTTGTATGTCTGTGTGTATCTGTATGATTATCTGTATTTGTATGTTTATGTGTATTTGTATGTCTGTGTGCAGCAGTATGTTTATGTGTATCTGTATGTCTGTGTGTGTATGTATATTTATGTGTATTTGTAAGTCTGTGTGTATCTATATGTTTTTGTGTATCTGTATGTCTATGTGTATCTGTATGTTTATATGTATCTGTATGTCTGTGTGTATCTGTATGTTTATGTGTATTTGTATGTACATGTGTATCTATGTGTTTGTGTGTATGTTTGTTTATGTCTATTTGTATTTCTGTGTGTATCTATATGTTTTTGTCTATTTTATGTCTGTCTGTATCTGTACATTTATGTGTATTTGTATGTCTTTGTGTATCTGTATGTTTATGTGTATTTTTATGTTCATGTATATCTGTGTGTTTATGTGTATCTGTATGTCTGTGTGTATCTGTATTTTTATGAGTATTTATATGTCTGTGTGTATATGTATCTTTAGGTGTATTTCTTTGTCTGTGTGTATTTCTATGTCTTTTTGTATCTGTATGTCTGTGTGTATCTGTATGTTTATGTGTATCTGCATCTCTGTTTGTATCTGTATGTTTATGTGTATTTGTATGTCTGTGTGTATTTGTATGTCTCTGAGTATCAGTATGTCTGTGTGTATCTTTATGCTTATGTGTATTTGTATGTCTATGTGTATCTGCATGTTTATGTGTATTTGTATCTCTGTGTGATACTATATGTTTATGTGTATTTGTATGTTTATGTGTATCTATATGTCTGTGTGTATCTGTATGTCTGTGTGCATCTATATGTTTATGTGTGTCTATTTTTGTGTGTATCTGTATGTCTGTGTGTATCTGTATGTTTATTAGTATTTGTATGTATGTGTGAATATGTGTCTTTATGGGCATTTGTATTTCTGTTGGTATTTGTATGTCTTTGTGTATCTGTATGTCTGTGTGTATCTGTATGTTTATGTGTATTTGTATGTCTGTGTGTATCTGTATGTTTATGTGTATTTGCTTGTTTATGTGTATCTCTATGTCTGTGTGTATCTGTATGTCTCTGTGCGTCTATATGTTTATGTGTATCTGTATTTTATGTGTATCTGTATGTCTGTGTGTATCTGTATGTCTGTGTGTATATCTGTAAGTTTATGAGTACTTGTATGTCTGTGTGCACCTGTATCTTTAATCTATATGTATGTATGTGTGTATTTGTATGTCTGTGTGTATCTGTATGTTTATGTGTATCTGTATGTCTGTGAGTATCTGTATGTTTATATGCATTTGTATGTCTGTGTGTGTCTGTATGATTATGTGTATTTGTATGCTTATGTGTATTTGTATGTCTGTGTGTATCTGTATGTCTGTGTGTATCTGTATGTTTATGTGTATCTGTATCTCTGTGTGTATCTGTATGTTTATGTGTATCTGTTTCTCTGTTTGTATCTGTATGTTTATATGTATCTGTATGTCTGTGTGTATCTGTATGTTTATGTGTATTTGTATGTCTGTGTATCTGTATGTTTATGTGTATTTTCATGTCCATGTGTATGTGTGTGTTTGTGTGTATCTGTATGTTTATGTGTATTTGTATGTCTGTGTGTATCTGTATGTCTGTGTGTATCTGTTTGTTTATGTTAATTTGTATGTCTGTGTGTATCTGTTATGTTTATGTGTATTTCTATGTCCCTGTGCATCTCCATGTTTATGTTTATTTGTATGTCTGTGTGTATCTGTACCTTTATGTGTATTTGTATGTCTGTATCTATATGTATGTCTATGTGTATTGGTATGTTTATATGTATCTGTATGTTTATGTGTATTTGTATGTCTGTGTGTATCTGTATGTTTATATGTATCTGTATGTCTGTGTGTATCTGTATGTTTATGAGTATTTGTATGTTTGTGTGTATATGTATCTTTATGTGTATTTGTTTGTCTGCGTGTATTTGTATGTCTGTTTATCTGTATGTCTGTGTGTATCTGTATGTTTATGTGTATTTGTATCTCTCTGTGTATCTGTATGTTTATGTGTATTTGTATGTCTGTGTGTATTTGTATGTTTATGTGCATTTGTATGTGTGTGTATCTGTATGTTTATGTGTATTTGTATGTCTGTGGGTATCTGTATGTTTATTTGTATTTGTATGTCTGTGTGTATTTGTATGTCTCCTTGTATCTATATGTCTGTGTGTATCTGTATGCTTATGTGTATTTGTATGTCTGTGTGTATCTGTATGTTCATGTGTATTTTTATGTCTGTGTGTATCTATGTTTATATGCATTTGTATGTTTATGTGTATCTCTATGTCTCTGTGTATCTGTATGTCTGTGTGCATCTATATGTTGATGTGTATCTGTATGTCTGTTTGTATCTGTATGTCTGTGTGTATCTGTATGTTTATGAGTATTTGTATGTCTGTGTGTATCTGTATCTTTATGTGTATTTGTATGTCTGTGTGCATCTGTATGTCTGTGTGTATCTGTATTTTTATGTTCATCTCTATGCCTGTGAATATCTGCATGTTTATGTGTATTTCTATGTCTGTGTATCTGTATCTGTATATGTATATGTATATGTATATCTGTGTGTATCTGTATATTTATGTGTATTTTTATGTATGTGTATCTGTATGTTTATTTGTATTTGTATGTCTCTGTGTATCTGTACCTTTATGTGTATTTGTATGTCTGTGTGTGTCTGTATGTTTATGTTTATTTATATGTTTATATGTATCTGTATGTTTACGTGTATTTGTATGTCTGTGTGTATCTGTATGTTTATGTGTATTTGTATGTCTGTGTGTATCTATATCTTTATGTGTATATTTATGTCTGTGTGTATCTGTATGTTTATGTGTATTTGTATGTCTGTGTGTATCTCTATCTTTATGTGTATTTGTATGTCTGTGTGTATTTGTATGTCTGTGTGTATCTGTATGTCTGTGTATATGTATGTTTATGTTTGTCTGTATGTCTGTGAGTATTTGTATGTTTATGTGTATTTGTATGTCTGTATGTATCTGTATCTTTATGTTTATTTGTATGTCTTTGTGTATTTGTATTTCTGTGCGAATATGTATGCCTGTGTGTATCTGTATGCTTATGTGTATTTGTATGTCCGTGTGTATCTGAATGTTTATGTGTATTTGTTTGTCTGTGTGTATCTATATGTTTATGTGTATCTGTATGTCTATGTGTATCTGTATCTTCATATGTATCTGTATGTTTGTGTGTATTTGTATGTTTATATGTATTTGTATGTCTGTGTATCTGCATGTTTATGTGTATTTGTATGTCCATGTGTATCTGTGTCTGTGTATATCTTTTTGTTTATGTGTATTTGTATGTCTGTGTGTATCTATATGTCTGTGTGTATCAGTATGTTTATGTGTACTTGTATGTCTGTGTGTATCTGTATGTTTGTTTGTATTTGTATGTGTGTATCTGTACCATTATGTGTATTTGTATGTCTGTTTGTGTCTGTATGTTTATGTGTATTTGTATGTTTATGTGTATCTGTATGTTTATGTGTATTTGTATGACTGTGTATCTGTATGTTTATGTGTATTTGTATGTCCATGTGTATCTGTGTCTCTGTATGTTTATGTGTATTTGTATTTCTGTATATATCTGTATATTTTTATGCATTTGTATATCTGTGTGTATCTGTATGTTTATGTGTATTTGTATGTTTATGTGTATCTATATGTTTATGTGTATTTGTATGACTGTGTGTATCTGTTTCTCTATGTGTATCTGTATGTCTGTGTGTATCTGTATGTTAATGTGTATCTGTATGTCTGTGTGTATCTGTACGTTTATGTGTATTTGTATGTTTATGTGTATCTGTATGTTTATGTGTATTTGTATGTCTGTGTGTATCTGTATGTTTATGTTTATTTATATGTCTGTGTGTATCGGCATGTTTATGTGTATTTATATGTTTATGTGTATCTGTATGTCTATGTGTATTTTTGTATGTGTCTATCTGTATGTTTATGTATATTTGTATGTCTGTGTGTATATGTATCTTTATGTGTATCTGTATGTCTGTGTGTATCTGTATGTTTATGTGTATTTATATGTCTGTGTGTATCTGTATGTTTATGTGTATTTGTATGTCTGTGTGTATATGTATGCCTGTATGTATCTGTATGTTAATGTGTATTTGTATGTTTTTGTGTATCTGTATGTTTATGTGATATGTATGTCTGTGTTTATCTGTATGTTTATGTGCATTTCTATATCTGTATGTATATGTTTGTATGTGTATATCTGTAATTTTATGTGTATCTGTATGTTTATGTGTTTCTGTATGTCTGTGTGTATCTGTATGTTTATGTGTATCTGTATGTTTATGTGTATCTGTATGTCTTTGTGTATCGGTATCTTTATGTGCATTTGTATGTCTGTGTGTATCTGTATGTTTATGTGTATCTGTATGTTTATGTGTATCTGTATGTCTGTGTGTATCTGTATGTTTATGTGTATCTGTATGTATATGTGTATCTGTATGTCTTTGTGTATCTGTATGTTTATGTGTATTTGTATGTCTATGTGTATCGGTATCTTTATGTGCATTTGTATGTCTGTGTGTATTGTTATAACTTTCAGTTGATCATGTCATGATGATAATTTTTGACGTTGATTCACAATGAATCCTCATTCAGAGAACCTCAACAATTTTTGTGATATAAAAATATGTATATTGACGCAGTAGTGTACTTTTTAAATAGTCAATTTGTTCGTCTGAAATTTATTTGCAAGAAAGAAGCTAAAATCTGTTCAAATAGCATCGGTTATTTCTACGATAGAATTGATAGAAAAGTTGCAAATGAAAAATACAGTTCCTTGTGTTAGCATACGTTCTTGCAAAACGTAGCATTCCGTATGCACTCAATGGAGCACTTCAGTATGTTCTCAATGGATAACTTCTGTATGCGCTCAATGGAGCACTTCTGTTGTCAAACATTCAGTTTTGGAGGTGCTTAGTTTATGCACGTTGTCAATTTCTTCAGTTTCGGAGGTGCATCTTGAGTGGAGTTTGTAATACGATTATGTTTAAATGGAAGTGATCAGTTTTGAAAAACACCGAAGCTTGTGCATATTATACAATCTATGTTTCATAAAATTGACCTTGAAGTTGCGAATGACTGAATCCCATATGTTTTAGCCCAAGAATACAAGTGACAGCATTGCAATGTAAGAAATACGTAATCAACGAAATAAAATCATTGTAGTTAAACTCGTATATGAATGAAAATAAGCAATATTCATTAATACTTGACTTTTTACATCTCTTTGTGCATTCGAGATGGTATGCTTATTGTTTTGTTTCTGTTTCTGTTGGGGTTTTTTGCTTTTGTTTTGTTGTTGTTGTTGTTGTTGTTTAATTTTAATGTTTTGTTGTTGTTTTCAACGCAGGTTGCATACGTAATAATGAGCCAGAGATTGAGTTCTAGGGAGAAACATTCAGTTACTCTGACCTCAATCTTCATTCCTGTATAATTCAATTCTGTATGAACTAAGTTGTCTTCGTTTTGATTGGATATAAACAGTCACGTAATACTGATCTTGAATTGTTTACACATCGATGTATCAGGATTATTTGATTTAAAGTTTTATCTATATCAACGCTTTACACCCTGATAATAATGACAACAAGATATCACCCACCCACTCGTGTGATTTCCGATAAAAAAAAATAAAATGACAAGCCACAGTTTAAAATCAACCATTAGAACAATGTAATTGCACAGACCTTCCTGTACTCAGACACTCACCCCTTTTGCCGATAAAGAAATATGGCAGGCTTTAGAAACCAATCTTCGGAAATTATCGCCTTTCACCTCTTACAGCACCGATTATTAAAGGTCAGGGCCGTTTCAACCAAGGGATCTCACTAAAATGGACACTATTTTGCTTTTGAAAGATCGAAATGCGTAGAAAGTAACAACGACTTTTCCTATAACAACACGAACCAAACGCAAGCATAATTTTTGAGGAAAAAAAAGGAATATTTATGGCATAACCGCAACAATCATTTTTTTATATATATTAAAATAATGATCATAACAATATATATCTGGCATGCCCCACTATGGCATTCTGCCCCATATCATTGTATAAAAAATCAATGAATCTTGGTTCTGTATTATCGCAGTTAAGATGCAAATGAAAGAAAACTTCGAGGTACATGAAAGTGAGTGATTTGTTGATTAAATCTGCTGATCTGATGTTAGAAAGGACGTACATTGAAATTATAAGGATTAAATGATTTAAGCTGGTTATTTATTGATGTGTAAAATTTACCTAATCACTCACAAAGTTTACATAAAGTCCTTGCGACTTATTTACTTTATGAGTGACTAGGTAAAACTTACACATCCTTAAATACCCAACCATGATCATTTAATTCTATAATAAAGTTCTCACCATGGGAAACTTTGGAATTGTCTAAAACAGTCCCAACAAAATTGTAGAAATAAATATAATCCTGCCTTGCATGAAAACTAATCTGACCCAAAACTCCCAAAAAAGGTAACGGTATTTCCAATTTGTCTTTATCATTAAAGTTTTAAGGATTCATAGGGGTAAGTATTAAGTAAACCACCTCTTGAAATGATCAAATATTGACTCCTGATTGGTTGATTCCGAGAATGATATCGATGGAGGGGTGTATATTTTGACTTCGGGGTCATGACGTAAGATGAATTAACAACACATAGGTATACAGTAACTTAAAAAGATGATCCAAAATAGGTCTGTAGTGAAATGGAGCCTCAAGCAAAGCTCTATTAAAATTTGATAAAAAAAATTGTCATAAATAATACATGGCTAATTGGGGTTAAAGGCTATTGGAGAACTTAGATGTATGCTACATGCGGAATGCATGAAAAGTACAAAAGGCTCTAGGGCAACTTAGATGTATGCTACATGCGAAATGCATGAAAAGTACAAAAGGTTCTAGGGCATTTTAGATGTATGTTACATGCGGAATGCATGAAAAGTACATATTACTGTACTGGGGAACTTAGATGTATGCTACATGCGGAATGCATGAAAAGTACATATTACTGTACTGTGGAACTTAGATGTATGCTACATGCGGAATACATGAAAAGTACATATTACTTTACTGGGGAACTTTGATGTATGCTACATGCGGAATACATGAAAAGTACATATTGCTTTACTGACCATATAAGGCTCTAGGGGAACTTAGATGTATGATACATGTGGAATGCATGCACAGTACATATTAATTTACTGACCATATAAGGCTCTAGGAGAACTTAGATGTATGCTACATGCGGAATGCATGAAAAGTACATATTACTGTACTGGGGAACTTAGATGTATACTACATGCGGAATACATGAAAAGTACATATTGCTTTACTGACCATATAAGGCTCATGGGGAACTTAGATGTATGATACATGTGGAATGCATGCAAAGTACATATTACTGTACTGGGGAACTGAGATGTATGCTACATGCGGAATACATGAAAAGTACATATTACTGTACTGGGGTACTTAGATGTATGCTACATGCGGAATGCATGAAAAGTACATATTACTGTACTGACCATATAAGGCTCTAGGGGAACTTAGATGTATGCTACATGTGGAATGCATGAAAAGTACATATTAATTTACTGACCATATGCAATAATATTGTCTGTAAATATCCGGAAGGAATGTGGATGTGAAAATTTTAATATGATCCTCCTTAACCATTCCCATTAAAATGAACCTATAATGTGTATCAGAATCAAGCAGTTTAATGTCATTTATGAAAACAAATCTATTACTTCAGGAGATACTGTGTTACTGTGGATGAGAAAAACTAAATAATATATTAGTTACAAAAAAGTTCCTTTCATTTAAAGAATAATTTCATAACTAGATAATTTAATGAAGATATTTTTAATTCATAATCTTCAGGATATATGTACACGATGCCTGCGTACTACTTTCTTGCGCAAGACATTTGTAATGTTTGGTTTTGTTTACCCTCAAAATGGAGGAAATTAGTTAGCCATGTATATACTAGTTTACTTTTGATTTGACACAGTTATCTGAAGATGTTCAAATTGAGGGAAAACCTGTAAATCGGTTAATCGCCACTCAGCGTACTGTAATACAAGCGAACGAGCTCAAAAGACGGAGCAGAACCAATGTGAAAAAGAGATCATCCGTGGGACGAAGTCCTCGCATTGCGACTATAGGGTGGATACCACGTCCATCCTAAAAAAAGAGAGCATATTCTTTTAATAATGTAATTTTCATCATGACAGAAGTTGTAATGCCAAGTTTACAACAGCATTTGAGTCACACTTTGCGAAAGGCTGTTGTTAATATTAAATTTAGTAATACCTGGTAATAAGTTTCTGATATATTTAACAATATATGACTACCTTAGACTAAATATTTGAGTATTTTATACAGAAAACTTTGAATAATGATAAATAAAGAGTGTAAGAATATCCAGTTAGCAATTCAATTTCTCTTCCCGGAAACAGGATAAATCTTAAGAACTATAGGTTGATAAACTGTCGAACTTTCCACTCTCGAAGAGGTCTAAACTTGTAAACTGCTGTAAAAATACATGATAATTAAGCATCTAGGTTACGAATGCTATCTCATCGCTTCTTCGCAAACAAGTGCCACAGTCTTAGTTCCAGGTTAAGAAGCACGGGTTGTCTTTAATTGAATTTGATGTAAACAATACTATCAACAAAAAGTCTAGTCAAAGGGCGTCTTCTCACGTTTCTTTATAAAATCAATAGTGTGAAAAAGTCACAAACACGCCCTCGAACCACATGAAAGAGCTCAAATTCCCGCCCAGAATAAATAGATAATTTTGAAGAATAGTTTCCGGCAGCAAGGCTTTATCTGTTATCAAACAAGCCTGCAATTAGTGTCTGAGCCTGGGCTCAAGGCGTGTGACAAAGTACCGCTATGGCCTATGACTGGGAAAATAACTACCCATGCTTTAAACGGGGTTAAAGGATGGATCTCATAATGTTGAACACAGGCAACGCCGACAGTTTCAATACTCGAACACATTAATTCGCAACACAAACGCATCTACGAACACTCATTTGGATAAGAGTTTAGAATAATTCTGTCTAAGAGTGAGACCTTCCAAGACATAAAAAATAACCCTTCTTAACATTTTGTCACGGACCTTAATCACTGGAATAACTCTAACGATTACTTTAGTTAATGTTTTGATGCATATATCATTGAAACAACGTATTAAGTTCTCTTTATCCATGCTTCAAATAGGGTCTAGAAGATATGATACATAATGTGTTTTTCTTTGCTAGAGATCCTCTTTCTATATTATTCTACTGAGTATCATTTCATTTGAGTTGAAGGTGCCGCGTAACTGTCATCATAAAAATGCAAACTGCAAATCATAAATGTAGGTAATCTTATTTTTGTTAATCATTTCTCTCCAAACAGCTCAATTAAACACGTACTTATAGTCAGGTAATTGGTCAATGTGACATACTTGAGGTAAATGGCGCCCGGCGACAATAAAGGCAAAACTCTCTGGCAACCGGGACAACCAAGCCCCGTCAGCCCCTCACCCCGCCTTTATATAAAAATGTGTGTCCTTGGAGCTCTGCTTAGCGTTCTGCTGATATGACTAGAAAAAGTGCGCGTAACTTAAAAAGCACAAGTATAGAGGTTTCTGATTAAACCTATTTGTTATTATTGCAAATTCGGATTGCGTTATTTAGAAATAATTAAGTTTAAATCTATGGTCCATGATTAGATGCATTTTTTTTGCCATGATTAGATGCATTTTTTGTGTTATATATATATATATATATATATATATATATATATATATATATATATATATATATATATATATATATATATATATATATATATATATATATATATATATATTGTTACTTCTAACTTTTTTAAAAAATTTCATTATATTTTATTGCATTGTAACATTGTATGTTGGACCTGTCCTTATCCAAAATTGAGTTCTGTGGATGGGCTTAATATCAGTGCCATTATTAATAGAATAAGTAGATATGTTTGGTTGGGTCTAAGTTTGAAAATTTCCTGAGTGTAATCTAGTTTATGGTTTTGATTTTATAAACATCAGGATCATTCTATAAAATTATTCTCCAATTATGAATGGTTTTTGTTGAAGTAATTTTGTTTGTTTTGGTGTGTGTGTGTGTGTGTGTGTGTGTGTGTGTGTGTGTGTGTGTGTGTGTGAAAATGCTGATTGTGACTTGAGGTTAAGTAAAGAATTTATATTGTAAGGACTTAGGCATTCGTGCTTTAACACCTACCACTTTCAAGCAATTTTATATTGTGTCCAGTTGGGATGAATCATTTTCCTCAAATTAATTAACTCAAACGATTACTTTTTTTAAGGAAATACAAAAGTGCTCTGTTAAAATTCTTGGATCAAGATATTCACTCGAATGTATACTGAATTCATACCTTGAATTATATGAATTGGATTCAATAAAAGACTGTTAACACATCAAAACTCTAAAGCTATAACAGATATTTCATCTCCTTCAGTTTGATGGGGGGGGGCTTTCTTCAGGACTTATTATGAGTTTTATTCAGGACTTTAAATTACTACGACATGTGTCTGTAATTCTTGGATTATTTTGGAATTTAATTCACAATACCTTAAGTTCTTTTTCCTCGTTAGTAGTAGGAGAAAGTAAGAATCCGAGCTCAACAACCCCCTCCAGACCTCCAAACAAATACAAAATACCTAGGTAATGTAATAGAAAACCTATTGCAATCAATAATTGCGTTAAGAATCCGAGCTCAACAAATACAAAATACCTAGGTAACGTAATAGAACACCTGTTGCAATCAATAATTGCGTTAAGAATCCGAGCTCAACAACCTCTCTAGACCTCCAAACAAATACAATAGAACACCTGTTGCAAAATACGTAGGTAACAGGTAAAATTTAATTAAGTGATCTTCCAGAATAAGCAGAATGATATGTCAGACTCAATTTTCCAAATCATTACGATTTAGCAGAGCGTGGCGATTGTGGACTAAATTACGCATTAGAATTCCAGTAAGGTAAGTGGTATTATATAAAATTTTATGTTATATCATACTTCTTTTGATAATCTTTCTCATATTTGCTGATCCTCATGGGTAGAATATCTGTTAACATGTTGTCAATAATACGAAATTCACGTATTAAATCGTCCATACTATATTTTACTCCTCGTAGGTAAGATCTTATTTGATCAAGTAGTTTTTTGTAAGTTATAATTGATGTTAAGCAGCCGTGCTTTTTTATCAAAATTTTAGGTTCAACTTTTTTACAAGCTGCTGTAAGAGAAACACCAACACCGGATATGATTAACAAAAACGGGTTTAATGATATACCACTTGAAATTATGCCAGAACTAGTCATTAACAAGGGTAGATATGATATTACTCGAAGTATTTTGTTATAATATTTGTAACATTTTTTAACGCACCAAAGTTTTTTATGATAATATTTGTAGTATTGTATTAGTGCGTCAACATCCTGTCCTGGAATATCTTTTGAAATATGATTGAAATCAACTATACTTTTTTTCATTATAATATTTGTTCACATAATCTCAGGCTTGATTAAGTAACTAGTTGAGGTGTTTCAGCCACAAATTCCAAACAATACCAATATGACGCAGCAGTTAATTTTTTGTCATCTGCTATTAGCATAAAAGTTTCTTCAACATCTTTGTTTAACACAATAGACACAGTTCCAGAGAAATTATCAGTCGAGTGACGCCATGGAAATAATGTAAATATATTAAACTTTGCACTGCTCAACACGGACAATCTATACACACCAGTGACCTCTGCAGTATGTTTGAGAGTGTTATTTTGCGGCGACCAAGTAGACATTCCAGAAGCAACAGTATAGACAATATTTTTAATCTGCTTGTGAGGAATTTTAATCATACTCGTTTTCTCAACAATACTAGGAATTCCACTAATAATATCGTTGAGTTTTGTGTTAATATTATCGAGTGTAATATCAACAGATGGCGGACTTCCAAAAAATTCGTTATTGGTTTTGTTTATGTTTCTGCGAAAATTTAAAAACGTGGTGATGTGATTAGTAAAATCAGTTTTGAACTTGGTGATTTCATTGTTGATATCATCAACATATTTCTTTGTTACAGCATCAAAATCAGATTCTGGTGTTCTAAGATTATTGATGCCATTATTGTTCATGTTGAGAAATGCACGCATTATACCGCCACGCACCGACACGTACTTTGATTCCTGATCATCAACATATTTCTTAGTAGCAGCGTCATTATCCTCAGTTGGGTTTCCAAGGTATGTGATCTTGTTCTGGTTCATAACAATGTTTCCCGTAAATAAATCACCTGCTTTTCTAACATAATCGTTAACTGACCTACCCGAATCTTCTATCTTACCTTGATTATTAAAAGTAACAATATTATTAGCAACTGCAGTAGGATTTCGTACTAGTACATCTGATAGTTGTACATTACTCGTCTTTAATCGTCCTTGTTTGTCCTGGAAAACTACAACTTCATTTGGATCTACACTTGCAACGTTTAACAAATTGTTGATTTCATTTTTGAGCTTATCAAGAGTTGCATACTTGGATAAGTCACCCTGGTAACCTTCTGTTAATAAATCTACTGCTAATGTTCCAAATTTTGTATAGTAGCTCATTATACATACCGTTCTACACAAAATTGTTGGATTAATATAACATAAAATTATACGATGGCGAAGATAATAAACTTTGACACCGAGCGATTGGTGAAGCATAAACATAACAATGAACTTCCAGACTGTCATTATCTTATTGTTGGGCGAACTGGATCTGGTAAAACAAATTTGTTATTAAATCTTTTACTCAATAATAACTTTAACTATGATAAGGTGTATATTTACACCATTAACCCCCAACAAGACAAATACAAATTATTAAATGAGTATAATGATAAACTTCGTGATGAACTTGGCATTGGTGATGATATATTTTTGATAAAACAACCAGAAGAACTCGTTCCAGTGAACGAACTCGATTCGTCAGAGCATAAGATAATCGTCTTTGATGATATTCCGCTAAACAATGAGGAGATGAACAAGATTAGATCATATTTTTCACTATCACGTAATAAAAGATGTAATTCTGTTTATCTTGCCCAAGGTTTTTATAATGTTGATAGGTTTATTAGGCGAAATACGGGTTGTTTCATATTATTTCCCGGACTAGATAATGTGGATGTGAGAAATATTGCAAACGAACAATGTGGTGATGTTACAAAAGATAAATTTATCGAATTATATCATCGAGCAACTAAAGATCGATATAGTTTCTTTTTATTTGACAAACTAGCACGTGATCCAACCAAGATGTTTCGTTGTTGCCTTGAGACGTTTCTATGATATAATTTTGTAAAGCGTATAAAAATAATGGACAAACATCAACAGAAAATCGAATTACTAAAAAAGTTTCTCGAAACTCGAGCGGCTTTTAAGAAAAAGGTGGAAGAAGCTCGACGTGGACAAGTTCAAGCAGAAGAAGAAAGAACCAAATTTTTCAAACCTGTTACTGAGGCAATGCTTGGCAAGCAGCCAGAAATACAAACATCATCTCCAGAAGAACTAGCAAAAATGAAAGAAAAGGGTTTGTTTGGTTTACTTGGAGAAAGATCAAAAGAAGAAACTGTAAAAATTGTAAACGAACTTGTAAGAAACATTGCTGATCCTGCTGCACGACAGGTTGAATATGATAGATTAATAAACAACCCTCTTGCACTTCAGCAAGCTATAACAACAAAGGCTGTTAATCCCGACGAGTTAAGGAGGTTAATAGAAAAAGTGTCAGAACAAACTGAGGAATTAGCTGAGAAACAAAAAACGTTACAAGAAAGTATGATAAAAATAATGCCTCCTGAGGAGGATACTATCATATTTTACAGAAGACAAGCTAGGTCTAAAATAGAATATGTTGAGTATGAAGAGTTTATGGAAAATAATAATATCACTAATATTAATAGTATTCGAGATTGGTCAAAAGAAAACTATGATAATTTGATAAAAAAATTAAAAAGAATTGTAGAAGATGGCTCACGTGCTGATAAAGAAATTAAAGATCAAAAAGATGAAGAAAATATTCCAACATTACTCAATTATATTAGAGATGGAATTATGGCTGAAATTTTACTAAAAACATCAGAACGATATCGAAATAAAGAAGGAGGTTATAGTAAAGGTTGGGATTTTAAAAGACTACTCAAACAATATGAAAACATGCGAGATAAAAGATTACCAGAGGAAAAGACTGGATTTGGAGTTAAAGTTTTTACATCAAACGCAGACATAGTCGATCGGCTAATGCTGTTGATATCCTCTAAAGAAGCTGGTAATGAAAGTGTAGAGATTGATAACGAAATTATTGATATACTTGATCATCTAAGATCGAATGGATTACTAACATCATCTGAGTACGAAATTTTACACCGCGATCTTATCTAAAATATTAGTATAATGCAAACAACATTATTGCTTGATTCGTCACAAATAACAGGAAACAGCGCAAATTTTACAGTAAATTACAACCCACCAATAGAACTAGATCCTGCAAAACAGTATGAGATTGGATTAATTTCTTGTACTTGCTGGAACGCCATGCCGAATATTAAAACTGGGATTAATGATGAAATTTTAATCGTTAATGTTAAACAATCTCCAACATCACAAAAAGAGTTTATTGATATACAATACAAACTACAGATTCCACAAGGAGCTTATAACATTACTGATCTAAACAGAACAATAAAAGAGCTTCTAACAAAAGCTGGTGGGAATGCTGATAATTTCGAATTAGCGGCGAATTATAACACCTTACGAGCTAGGATAACAGTGAAAAGAAATATGAAAGTCATCTTTGAAGAAAGAAGTTTTGGAAAGATGTTAGGTTTTACTAGAGTTTTATACTATACCACCGGTGAAGATAAGTCTTTGACATTTGATGGAGAACTACCAGTAGATATTACAGAAGTAAATACAATACTCATCAATTGCTCTATCGCATCTGGATCTTATACGTCAAAAGGCAACCGCGGGCAAACGATCTACAGTTTCTCACCAGAAGTCCCACCGGGTTCTCTCATGCAAATCACTCCGCGACAGATTATCTACTATCCAATAACACCTGAGAATCAAATTACAAGCATTACAATGCAACTCACAGACCAATCTGGACGACAAATAGACGTGAACAACGAGATAGTCACGTATTACTTACACCTACGCACTGCTTAGGCATGTGATTTTGTGTACATAATTTTATAAAATGAGACGAAGAAAAGTTTATCGAAGAAAAATTGTAGGTGGATTTTTTGGAAATATATTTACAACAATTGCAGAGAATATTCCAGGAATCGCGCGTAAAGTAGCGCCCATTGCACTTGACGCTGGTAAAGCTTTCGCTACAGGGGCGGCATCTTCAGCAGGCACTGCAGTAGGGCAAAAGATTGCTGATAAGATTAAAGGACCTTCAACAACACCTACGGTGTCTGAAATAAAACGAGTAGTATCAGATATTGCGCCAACAGAAGAAACAAAACGAGCTATGATAGCTACAACAAAAAAATTATTGTCGCCGAGTGGTGAAGAAATAGTACGTAAACTTGTAAAGAAAACAGCACCGATGACCCCTGCTGCCTTTTAATTTTGTGTAACGATTATAAAATAAATGTCAGCTAAAAACTATCTCGATCTTGCAGAAGAAATTGATACTGACGATGCTGTAACAGAATTAGAGTATGTCGAGTATCTCGATGAGAACTCGAACGAACCGAATAAAACCGGAGTTAGAACTTTTAACACAAGAGACGAGGACGTGTTTCTACTACCTCATAAGGCAATGCTAGAAGTGCGTGGTCAAATATTAACTGTGATAGGTGGTGATATTGCAGCTGATGCAGAAATCGCTCTCGTCAATAATGGTTGGAGCTTGTTTAAGAGTGCACGATACCAACTGGCCAATCAAACCGTAGAAGATATTTCGATGCACTTACCCATAGCGAGTACAATACTAAACATCGTTTCGTTTAGCGATGACTATTCCAGATCAATAGCCACAAATATGATGTGGTTTAAAGATACTGGACTAGGGACAACTGCGTCGAGCGAGTTTATTTCAAGAGGTGTAAAAGTACACGAAGCTAATGCCGCTGCAGATGCTGCAATTGTAAGAAATTTTCTTATTACTAATGCTAACAATTTTGGTATAGCCGCACCAGGTGCAGCTGCTGATGAAAACGCCACAAGAGTTTCACTTATTGCCGCTTGTCGTAATCTTGGTATAACTCCACCAGCGGCAGGCGCAGATGGTGTTGCAATGTTAAATTTTATAAACGAAGTTATTAGTGCACGTAACATAAGATATAACGAGGGATTTACCAAACGAAAAGCGTTTGCCGC
Organism: Potamilus streckersoni; assembly: GCA_016746295.1. Classification (NCBI taxonomy): domain Eukaryota; kingdom Metazoa; phylum Mollusca; class Bivalvia; order Unionida; family Unionidae; genus Potamilus; species Potamilus streckersoni. The sequence goes on from JAEAOA010000291.1 coordinate 800,644, forward strand.
AGAATCTCGCCAAATAACGATGATGCTTCCGTTAAGTACAATCTTTGGATTTTGCCGTGATTATAACAAAGTGTTTCGAGGAATAAAACATACGCTTATATTAGATCGAGCTGATCAAAACGATTGTATAATACACGCCGGTGGAGTGGCTGAGGGACAGTTTTCTATTACAAGATTAGCACTGTGGATGCCTCGGGTTGTCCCTTCATTAGCTAAAATGATGGAGCTCGAATCTTTACTAGCCACCTTTACAAAAAAGATACACTTCCAACAGAACAGGATTTATCAAACAGCCATTCCCAACGCGACTGATTACACATGGCGTGTAACGACCACGCCCAGCGAACAACTACCGCGACACTTGTTCGTCGTATTTCAACGACAAGCACGTCGTAACAATCAGGAAATAAACAACTCCGTATTCGATAACCCAGACGTTAGACGAATATTTGTGAGAGTAAATTCCAAACAGTATCCCGAACGTGCAATCGAATGTAATTTTGCCGTAGACGCCACCAGAAACATCTCTCGGCCGTACATGTATCTTATGGAAGCAATGCAAAAATATCAGAACGCGGACAGTGGATCTCAAATATCAATAGATGAGTTTCGAACGCTCTATCCCATCTTTTACTTCGACGTATCAAAACATTTGGAGCGTGTTGTGGGATCGACTGCAGATATTGAGGTCACGTGGACACTGGGCGTTGTGCCAGCTGAACAGTATAACGTATACGCGCTATTGGTTAGTGATCGATTTCTGACCATCGATTCAATCAAAGGAAGAATGACAGTACAAGTTTAATCTAACAACTTGGATATAACATTATGAAAACCAAATACACAACTCGAGAAATATACCTAACATCTGGTCAAGTTGAAAAATTATCAGCAGCTGTTGCTAAACGCAGCTCTGTTTCTTTGATGATCTCTCCGGAAACTTTAAATAAAATTGCAGTAAAAGTCATGTTAACGCAACAACAAATCAATAAACTCGATCGCAACAAACCTTTTGTGCTGAAATTATCTGTTTCTCAGGTAACTGCAATGTCAAAAGAAGGTGGATTTTTTGGACCAGCGTTATCAATAATAGCTAGCAAAGTTTTACCAGTACTTGGTACACTTGGACTTGCGGCTGCGTCAGGAGCAGTCTCTGGCGCAACGAAGAAAGCAGTCGAAGGTCGTGGTATCAAACAAATCTATCGTTAATTTTATGTAACAGTATAAAATAAAATGCCAACGAAAAAAACAAAATCATCGAAAAAAAAGAAAACAACAAAACGCAAACAAACAAAACAAGGAGGAATTATTCCTTTCGCTCCACTTCTAGCGGGACTAGCGGGAAGTCTGCTGCCAAACTTACTAGGAATCGGACGCGGATTAACTCTACCAGGGACCAGACGTTATTGAGCAATTTTGACATCATTGAAAAATTGAAGGACGTTGTTGGATTTCGAGGAGTATTTTCCAAGGATGAACTCGATGACGTACCAACAGGCGGTTCTTGTGTTGTAAATATTGAAAACTTCAATGATGGCTCTGGCACCCACTGGGTTGCTGTCCACGATAACAATTATTTTGATTCGTTCGGACTTCCTCCAAGCGATCTCATAAAAAAATATATTTTTAAAAAATTTGATAAAATAAATTATTCGTCTAATCAACTACAGCCGATTGGAACATCAGCTTGTGGTTATTATTGTATCATGTTTGTCAGACAAATGCACCAGAGTAAAAACTCTGGGAGTAAAAACTCTGGGAGTAAAAACTTTTTAAAGTTTATTTTACAATTTGATGAGCTTCCTTCTCATGCGAATGATAATATTGCAATCAATTTTATCTAAACTCCTTGATATAATAATGTCAACATACTGTCTCAAATGCAAAACTAAAACAGAGAACAAGGATGAGATGACGGAAAAAACGAAAAATAATAGAACGATGTTAAAAAGTATTTGTGCAATCTGTGGTAGAAAGAAAAGTATGTTTTTGAAAAAACAAGTAGGATCTAGCGTTGATAGAGTTATCTTGATCGACGATTAATCTTATGAAACAAAATAAAATAAAATGAAATGCAATTGTGATTGTGACAAAGATCTTTGCATAGAACAAGATAAAATCATTACGTACTGTCAACGTTGTAACAACAGAGAAATAATAGGGTTAGGTATAGATATACATAAACTAATTGGTAAATTACCAAAACCAAAAGGCGGTTGGACTTTGCCAGGTCATCGTTATACAGGTCCGTGGAATCCGCTAGATCAACAACTAGATGAAAACGATAATCCATTGCCAGGACAAGAGCCTTATAATCAAGTGGATGCAATAGCAATGCGTCACGATATCTGTTATCGTGATCATGAAAACTCGAAAGCAGATTGTGATAAAGTAATGTTAGACGAATTACATGATATGGAGCCAACAAATCTACGAGAACGTTTTGATAGAAGATTTGTTCAAGGAATGATAGGAGCAAAATATAAACTTGGACTCGGAAAAGAATTATATGATGATCTTGCAGTCGAACTACACAGACCTAAAAAAAAAAGTTTCCGAGACGTAAAGTTGTTGCAAACGCTGTAGATGATATCTGGGCAATAGATTTGGTAGATGTATCCAATCTGGCTCAGTTTAACGTTGGCGCTGATGGCGCTCCAAAGAAGTATTTGTTTAACGTTATAGATGTTTTCAGCAAATACGCTTTTAGTGTGCCAGTTTCAGATAAAACAGGAACGTCAATCACTGATGCGTTAAAACAAATAATAACGAGTACTGAAAGAAAACCAAACAAAATCTGGACTGATCATGGAGCCGAGTTTTTTAACAAAAAGTTTGAGCAGTTTCTAGAACAAAATAATATTAAAAAATACGTTACAGGAAACGAAGGCAAAAGCGTTGTTGTTGAGAGATTTAATCGCACGTTAAACGAAAAATTACACAAACATATGACAGCTAAAAATACCAACAGGTACATCGATGACCTTTCTCAAATCGTAGGCGAATATAATAACACGAAACATCGAACCATCAAAATGTCACCCAATGACGCTATCAAAAATCCCATATTAGCAAACGAAAACATGTACCGCAGACATAAATTTAAGGTCGGTGATAAAGTTAGAATCTCTTTGACTAAAAAGATATTTGAAAAAGGATTTACTCCAAACTGGAGCGAAGAAGTATTTGTTGTTGATAAAGTACTCTTAACAATACCTGTAACGTACGCGTTAAAAGATCTGGCAGGTGAGCCTATCGTAGGTAGTTTTTACGAACAAGAACTACAAAAAACTGAACAAGATGTTTTCGTTATCGAAAAAGTGATTAGGAAAAAAGGAGATAAAAGTTTAGTCAAATGGCGTGGGTATAGTGATAAATTTAACAGTTGGATTCCAACCCGGTCGATTTTATCGACTGCGAAATAATGCTATTATAAATTTCCTCATACTTTCGTTTGATAGATTTGCATTTTACTGGTTTACATAATGATATTAGATATTGTCTGCGATCGTCAGAGATTGTCATAAGATTAAAAATCTTAACAAAGATGAAATCAAATTTTATATTTTTCTGTCGGTCTGGAATTTTGATGTTTAAAAAAGGTCTGATTAACTGCAAAAATACCTGCTGTTCGGTAACGGTAAAATTAAATTTTATAATTTTTTTAGCAATGTGATACTTGACATTATATTTTCCAGTGGTTGGTCTGCTATAATTATATCTGTTAACGACGGTGACTATTTCATCATCATCAGACTCGTTGTTATATAAAATATCATCTTCGTTATAACCAATGGATTTGTCTATCATATCATTAGAGATTGTGGAGACCTTATCGCTAGCAAGTCGTTTCATCATATCCATATTATAATATACTTTTTATCTAATTTGTTGTTATAAGATGACTGACAAGGTCAAATATCACCAAAAAGTTAATATAATAAACTACCACGAACTGACTGAAGCGGTAAGAAAATGCTTGTCAGGTTATAGTTCATATTCCGTTGACGTTATTGTAATGCAAGGTGATTCTCATAAAATATTACTAACAGAAGCAGAAAAAAATAAAATTAATGAAAGTGCAGTAGTGACGCTAAAATTTGATTGCGATGATATTATAGCATTTGCTCATCATTGTTTGACTAAAACCGAATTACAAAATATTATTAATCATCATATCTAAAAATAATACTAGCATCATATTTGTTTGAAAAAGCTGATTTTGTTGCTCCATCAGCTACAAATTTTACTGCTCTGGGATTTATATTATAATATTTCGCCGCAGCTGTAATTGATTTGAATTTGATCTCCTCATCCGTTTCAAGGTTTAACGAAATAACAGGTTTTATGGGGCATCTAAAATTAATACCACCACCTCGTCCTTTTCTCACATTTTCCTGTTGGGTCACTAGCTCCAGATTTTCCAATCGATTGTCTGTTTTTACATTATTGATATGATTAATAACCAGACCATTGGGTATAGATCCGTTGAACACCTCGTAAACAAACCTATGACCAGTATAACAAACTCGATCTGTCGATGTTCCTCTAACAGTCACACTGATATATCCCATATTGCTCATATTATTAAGAACTTTTTTCGTTTTTCTGTTTCTTATAATACCACGATCGTTAGCCTCGTATAAATCAAAGACCGGATGCGGCTGAAACTCATCTTGTAAGGATAAATTTTCAATATTATCATCAGTGACTTTACCGTTATAATGATATACTCGTTTCCCCTCTGGAATGTCATCGCAAAATAACGTGTAAATAAAATCTTTTCTAAACATCGTAATTCTTTCAGTATTATCTCCCTTTACACTAATCGTATAACCCGCTGGCGTTGCTTTACCAACAGATATTCCAGTAATGATATTAATAACCGAACCAAGTGCATTTCCAGCGTACAGGTTGTACTTTTGGTAAACGTAATATTCCTCTTGCTCACGTGCGCTTGTCAGATTTACTGTCATTATATTATAGGTGATATTTTTATCTCTAATTGTTGTTTAGCGGAGTAAATTATCAATTAGATATTAGACTATAGTATAATAATGTTGAAATTGCGTGATATAGCCAAGAGAAGTCTTATTGGAGAACCTGATAAAATAGCGACTGCTTTTACAGGTTTTGACAATAGTTATCAGTTTGATAATCAAAACGTTTTAGTAAATTTTACTACAATAAATCTCTTTCATCTGCTACAGACGACTGTAAAACGTGAGCTTGAAAAACACAAGGGTCTAAGATTGTTAGTGCAATATCACGTTATATTTTCAAAACTACTTGTGACGGAAGAATCTACTAACAAGGAAATTGCAGACCCTTACATCAACGCAAAATCTAGACGTGTTTTACTTGGTAGTGATCTTTTGTCACTATCTAATGAAATACACCAAGAAATTTGGAAAAAAATAGAAGAATTTACCGAATTAGGTTCGGGTTGGAAGTTTGAAATGATCAAGGAAATTTTGTTTCACACGATGAAATATGACGCATTACGCGGTAGTTCGTATATCGACCTGCCACCAAAAATAAAAAATAAACAGTGCTGTATAAACATAAAAAACGTCGATAGCAAATGTTTCCAATGGGCTGTTCTTTCCGCGCTATTTCCAGCAGAAAAAAATGCTGATCGTGTTGAGAAGTATATCAGTCACGTGTCAAGATTAAATTGTGCTGGTATTGACTTTCCAGTGGCAGAAAATCAAATACCAAAGTTTGAAAAGCAAAATAATATTTCGATTAACGTTTTCGGATTAGATGAAAAAGAAAATGTCTATCCGAGGTATATTTCAGAAAAAGCTTCACAATCGACTATCAATTTACTGTTTTATAAAAATCATTACGTTTGGATCAAAAACTTTAACAGACTAGTTGGAAGACAGTATAATAAAAATAACAACAAAAAGTTCTTTTGTTATCGCTGCTTGCACGGTTGTAGAGACAATGAAACATTACAAAAGCATTTGCAGTACTGTAGTGACGTACAAAGAATAACAATGCCATCTAAAAAAGATAGCGTGTTACAGTTTGTCCATCATAATCATAAACTAAAAATTCCTTTCGTCATATACGTCGATTTCGAATGCTTACTTCAACCTGTACTTGGCGTAGAAAATGATCCTAACCAATCGAGTACAAGAAAAATTCAAAATCATGTTCCATGCGGAGTAGCGTACAAGGTAGTTTGTTGCGCTGATTCGAGATTATCTAAACCAATCCAACTCTATCGTGGTAAAAATCCAGCTGTCTGGCTTCTCAAGCAGTTGATTAATGAAGTTGATAATATTACTTATCGTTTGAAAAAAGTAACTCCAATGTTAAAATTAACACCTCAACAAGAATCTGATCACGAGCAAGCGAAAATTTGTTATATTTGTGAAAAAGCTTTTGATACTGACAACAAAAAAGTACGTGACCATTGCCATTTGACTGGACAGTATCGTGGAGCGGCTCATGACCAGTGTAATTTAAAATTTCACGCTCCAGATTTTATTCCAGTTATTCTTCACAATTTTCGAGGATATGATAGTCACATTATAGTAGAAGCTTTTGGTGATCTTGATATAAAATCTCGTCTAAAACTCGATAACATCATCAAATGCATCCCAAATAATTTTGAAAAGTACATGTCAGTTACGCTAGGTAAATTGCGTTTTATTGACAGCCTGCAGTTTATGGCAGACTCGTTAGATGAGTTAGTAAAAGGTTGTAGTAAATTTAATAACCTAAGAGACTGTTTTGGAGATAAATTTAATCTATTAGCTAAAAAAGGAGTTTTTCCATACAAATATCTCGACGATTGGAGTAAATTTGATGAAACATCTTTACCTGACAAAGACAAATTTTACTCGCAACTTAAAAATGAAAATATAACTGATGACGAGTACAAGTATGCACAAGATATTTGGAAAGAGTTTGATTGTGAGACTTTTGGTGATTATCATGATTTGTATTTGAAAACTGACGTGTTATTATTAGCAGATGTTTTTGAAAGTTTTCGAGAAGTGAGTTATAATAATTACGGACTAGATCCTTGCTGGTATTATTCTGCCCCCGGACTGTCATGGGATGCTCTGTTAAAGTTTAGTAAGGTAAGGTTGGAATTACTGACTGATGTTGATATGTTCAATTTTATCGAAAAAGGTATCCGAGGTGGTATTAGTGTGATAACGAAGAAGTATGCTAAAGCAAACAACAAATATTTGAAAGAGTATAATCCTGACCTTCCTTCGAAGTATATAGTTTATCTAGATTGCAATAACTTGTACGGGTATTCGATGGCAGAATCAATGCCTCTTGGTGGCTTTCATTGGATCACGGCTGATCAATTTCTATCAGAGACAGAAAAAAAGATACCCGACGATGTTTCGTATTTCGTTGAAGTTGATCTCGATTATCCAACTTCGCTACACAAACTACATAACGATTACCCTTTCTGTGCGGAATCGATGGTTATAGATTATAGTTTGTTATCAGAAGAACAACAAGCGTCAGCATCACCAAGGCAACATTCCATGGTCAAGAAACTAGTACCAAATTTGCTTCATAAACGTAATTATGTTTTGCATTACAAAGCTTTAAAACAAGCAGTCGATGCTGGTCTCGTGTTGAGAAAAGTTCATCGCGTACTAAAATTTAATCAGTCGCCGTGGATGAGAGGTTATATTAACTCAAACACTACAAGAAGAGCTGCGGCAAAAACTGATTTTGAGAAAAACTTTTTCAAACTGATGAACAATTCCGTTTTTGGTAAGACGATGGAGAATATTAGGAAACGCGTAAATATCGAACTAGTCAATGATGTCAATCGCAGAAACAAACTTGTGTCAGACGATGATTTTGTGAGCATGAAAATATTTAATGAGAATCTTGTTGCGATACAAAGAAGAAAAACAAATCTAAAACTAAACAAGCCGATCTATGTTGGAGCTTCAGTGTTAGATTTATCAAAGTGGCTGATGTACGATTTTCATTATAATTTTGTTAAAAATCAATGGCCGGCTAGTAGATTATTATTTACTGATACTGATTCACTCGTATATGAAATTGAATGTGAGGACATCTATCAGGACATGCATGATAATAGATATCTGTTTGATCTTTCTGATTACCCACGTGACAGTAAATTTCATGACGACACAAATAAAAAGGTTATTGGTAAGTTCAAAGATGAAATGAACTCGAGCGCTATCAAATTCTTTATCGGATTACGTAGTAAAATGTATGCCGTATTGTTAGACAATAATAAAATAACAAAAAAAGCAAAAGGTCTGCCTCGTGATTTTGTTAAAAAGTTTATAAAATTTGATGACTACAAGTATGCGCTTGATGGCGGTGTTAGTTTTATAAGAGCTATGTCAATTCGGACAAATCATCATAAGCTCGAAACAGATGTTCTTATCAAACGCGGTTTGAGCAATTTTGATGATAAACGTTATTGCGAAAATGGGGTAGATACATTTGCACTTGGGTATTGTCATGATGATAGAGATATATTTGACATTATCTTTGCAAACTAAAATTTTATCTAAACTTTAAAAATAATGTTTGAAAATTTGACAGTAACAAATAGCTACAGTAGCAAAATCAAATATCTAATGATGGACGGCAAACCATTGACAGTTGAAATTAATAATGAAACATCAGGCATATGCTTTAGTGGTACCCGTGACAAGTTAAAACTTTCGCTCATCAGATCTGATGACAGCGAGTATTTTAATTATCTCGAACAATTGTATCAAAAGTTGCTAGCGGAATTTAACAACTTTCACTGTCCGATTAGTCAGCAAAAATACACCAAACTTACAATTGATCTTGATCGGTCAAAGTTGTATTTTATCGACAAAAAATACCCTCTTAACAAATCACAAATAAAAGATTTGTTTGAGTCCCGTCGTTATGTGAGCGGTAAAGTAAAGTTTAGCCTCTATTACCATGATAATGAAATATTTTTGATATCTACAGTTGAGACATTAACAGTTGGTAATGAGGTATAATACCACTTACCTTACTGGAATTCTAATGCGTAATTTAGTCCACAATCGCCACGCTCTGCTAAATCGTAATGATTTGGAAAATTGAGTCTGACACATCATTTTGCTTATTCTGGAAGATCACGTAATTAAATTTTACCTGTTACCTAGGTATTTTGCAACAGGTGTTCTATTGTATTTGTTTGGAGGTCTAGAGAGGTTGTTGAGCTCGGATTCTTAACGCAATTATTGATTGCAACAGGTGTTCTATTACGTTATCTAGGTATTTTGTATTTGTTGAGCTCGGATTCTTAACGCAATTATTGATTGCAATAGGTTTTCTATTACATTACCTAGGTATTTTGTATTTGTTTGGAGGTCTGGAGGGGGTTGTTGAGCTCGGATTCTTACTTTCTCCTACTACTTCGTTTTCAGGAGAAAACGTGAGAAGACGCCCTTTTATTCCAGGAAGATAAATTATTTGTTAAATTTTGAAAAGATTGTTGTCTTTCACTTTTCTCTATTCTGTTACTTGTTCCAGGAGCATAGACTAGTAACAGCTGTTTTGACTAAAAGAATGGTACTAAGGTATTTCTTTGGTCGTTTGTTTTAGCGAAATTTCAAACATACTACTGGCTATATCATGTTTGGGAAATCGAGGGTAGGAGAATTTAGTGAAGGCACATTGAGGCATCCGACATTGGTTGGGCTGAGTTGGTATCGAAACCGTGACAACTGAATTAAGAGTCATATTCTTTCACTGCTGGTTACCGCTTTTCTACATTCGCAGAAGAATACGATCTTTCTAGCATGTGTTGTAAAAAGCTGTAACTGTTACTTGACACTCAGTCCATTGCTATATTATACTAAATAAACTGTTACGCAATCTTAATAGCTAGGATATGTTGTGTCGCTATGTAAAGCTTACTAATAACGTCACTAAGGGTGTGAAGGTGGTGCGGACCGCACCGGGTGACACCATCATAGGGGTGACAACAAAATGACCATCTATTTGAATTTTTGTGCAGGAAGTGGGTCCATGTGGGTGACACCATAAATTACTGCACAAGACTGTCTATATAATGGTTTGAATTTCTGTGCAGGAAGGAAGTATTAGGGTGACACCATGAGTTACCGCACTGGATAACACTAACCCTAGTGAAGCCACTGAAGCTTACTGATAGGCCCCTGTAATTGGCCATAGAACATAATTAATTTTACTATATAGTCTCTACATTTGTTTCTCCGTACTGAACTTTCCAATGTGTAACAATTAATACAAATCATATGTTAATCTAAAATACCTTCCAAGATGACATTACGGTGAAGTTCTTGTCAAGGGTTGACCTGCACTTTTTTGAGAGGCTGAATTGTAAAGAAAATACCATGCAACGGAACACAGATTGCACTTCCGAATCATCACCATGACCTTATTACTCAATGTGCACTGTCGCCGAAATACACACAGACAACCACACCATAAGCTCACATTCTAAAGAATAAACATTTGCCTTTAAATCCGTACCAAGAATGCCAAAATCTAACTCTTGTATCACCACCAAACGGAGACAGGAAAAAGTGATCTAAAAATAGACTGGGACTACATTCGTGAGTACTGAACCGGATTTTATTAATTGTGTACTGATGCCAATTGTATTAGCTAAGATAGTTGGGCTCCCGTGCAAAGCTTACTGCTGTACCTCTGCAACTGCAATGTTAATAGCAATTTTGCGGATCCAGAATTACAGTATTTAATGGATGGTATATTGCCTATTCCTAGGTTTTTTCCTACAGTGTAATTAAAACAAAAATTGTTTGGAAAGGCCCGTGTATGTATGGATCCCTATGTTTTGCATATTATTGCTATATAGTAGCAAAACCCTTAAACATGTATAATACTACCTCATTACTACATAATAATCAGAAAGTCATGCAAAGAAAAGGCATAATGACCCAGGCATCTGAAGTATTCCAAAGTCATCTCACAACTCTGTCGTGCAGCGTTTTTTTTTTGGGGGGTGAGGGTTTTATTAAATAAAAATCATTATTTTTCGACGTGCAATTAATAGAATCTTTCATTTATACCCATTTTAAATTAAATTTATGAAATTCGTCTATTAATTTCAGTCTTTAACATAAATTATTCTACACGTTTTATAAATTTCGTTTGAAATTATCACCCACTTTATCAAATTAATTTAGAACAAAAATTACTTCGGCTCTAGCCTCAGATGACTTCTCTTATATGTCATTCTGACAAGAGTTCCGCTAAATATAAACCGTAGAAAAAAGATTTCAAGAATAAGTTTCAGCCTTCACCTGACAATTTCCTTAGAAGGTAAGTATTCGTTTACTCAAGTAGCTGTTTAGAAGGCACTCAGCCCGATTAAAATTTGGATTATAACAGAGATTTGACACCAACAAAAGGTCATGTTTACTTGACCTTTTCATTCCACACTCATATCACTACTTTCAAATTTATGAAAGTGATAACGTCATTCAGAGCCTAACGCTTCTAGTGGTTATTTACCCTAACACAAAATGTAATTCTTTATCTGATGTTGCGTGTCCAGACTCGTTCAAAAGTAACAAAGAAAAGAGTGAAGCCAACAAGCTTTTAAAATTTAACAAAATAATTTATTTCCCTAGAAAACAAGGCAAATATTAAAAAAAGAACTTAAGCTTTGTGAATCCATTCCAAAAATTAGTCCTAGAATTTCAAAAATATAAGTTCTATCACTAAAAAGTTCAAATGAATCAAAGTTCGAATCCGATGAAGTTCCAAGGTGGAAGACGATGACGTCTTCTATATCCTTGTTTGTGCAGTCATGTCAACAGTTCCTTGTACAATTTTATGAATAAAGAATTTTATTCCGGCTTTAGAATTCTAAACATTTTCGAATAAATGTTTTTTCCAAGAATTTTGATAGAGAGCACTTATGTATGTTTTCCAGAGAAAGTTATTACTAATTCTGAAAATTAGAAAGGATTAGCTCATACTGGTCACAACACATAAAACTTTTGAGCGACTAAGGTATTAATTTATTACTGCTTAAAATCACTATAAAGCGTTACTTTTAAACGCAATTTTAGATGTCTGTGCGGTTACGTTGTCACTTAATTGGAATGGTGTAGTATGACCTCAGGCCGATTGACACGTACGCCATGGACGAATTCGATTCTACCTAACGAATCTTACTATAAGATTGAATAATAATAAAAGATTTTAAAAATTGTTTACAATAGAGCTGACACGCAAGCCAAGTATGACCTTGATCACGACCAATAATTTTCAGTCTTGGATAGGAATAAATAAAAGTTGTTTACTAATTCTGAATCAAAGTCAGGAAATAAGTCAGCTATAAATACAATATAGCAAAACAGAACTTACCTGAATTTTCCTTAACAAAATGTCAAATCCAGTGAATAAAGTTATCATTACAATGATAACATGTAATGAAATAAAATTTAAATAAAAAAGAATTTGAAAATAATACACAAGCAACCAAATTACATATACGTAACACTTATAGATTACTAAAACGAAATAGACAATGAATTACTAATGTTACCATGATCGGAACGTTTGTCGCATACAGTCAGATCTAATTATAACAGCGGATCTTGATTAATTAGGATCTGATTGTATAAGTACTCGTAATCTGATATCATATAGGGATATACCGTAGCACAGAATTCACATAGATAAGCAGATCCGTTCTGGCAGATTGAGCTGAAGATCCGGTCTTTGACAGCTTTACACTTTGTATTTGTATGCAGTAGTATGGAGTTCTATTTGTCAACATTCATGAATTCCTATAATTTACATGCAAACCTAATTTAGTTATAACGTAACATAATCTTAAAAATGCATCTAGATGACACACACAGATTTATTCATAACTGAGAATTTGCATCTTACCAACCAGAAACACAACGGCCAAATAATGGTTTGGGTCATATGTCCTAACCGGACAAGTGGAAACTGATTTTAAATGCAGTTTACAAAAATTGTTTTTGTTTATGTGAAAAAGTGGACAAGTCTTTACGGCATCAGCTACGTTATTTTAGGTTTTATTAAAATGTCAAGACGATCTATTCCGATGTCACCATAAACCTCTAACATAGTTCCAAAGAAAAAATATGACCTAATCGCCAAGAAGCGAGTCAAAATATTTTTTCGAGTGAGTTGATTGCTTTTATCATGCAAATTTATTAAATCGTGAAATGTGTTAATACCTCAAATGGGGCTGCTTAAATCAAAAGGAGTATGGCTCCGTTTAGTAGACCGTTGTTACAATATAAATGAGATTTACCCGTTCAGTAGACCGTTGTTACAATATAAATGAGATTTACCCGTTTAGTAGACCGTTGTTGCAGTATAAACGAGATTTACCCGTTTAGTAGACCGTTGTTACAATATAAACGAAATTTACCCGTTTAGTAGACCATTGTTACAATATAATCAAGATTTACACGTTTAGTAGACCGTTGTTACAATATAAACGAGATTTAACTGTTTAGTCGACTTTTTGTTACAATACAAACGAGTTTTACTTACTCCATTTTGCACGAATATATTTTAAACTTAATTGACTTTGACATCATATAGAACTCTGGACCTGATCAGAGTGGCTCGCTAAACACGATGCACATGGCCAATGGGGTCTGTTCTTTCATTAAGCAGTCAGCCATAACGGCTTGACATTAGGATCAAAATAAAGACTTAACACAAATCTCAAATGCAGTAGCCTTGTATTTTCATGATAATTTTCAGAACATAAAAAAGAAAATAAAATTTCCAGTGTTAGAGAAGTAACCATACACTTGGAAAGTCCTTAATGCTCTGTGCATCTCGAGTGATAATATTGCAAAGTGTTCAAATGAAAATGATTTGAAAATAGTTTCAATACTTCATGCTCATATCTGTAATTATTGTTGATATGAATAATTATTGAATTCAGTAATTGTCTTCACATTCAAGCATACTGTGTATACTATGATAGTGTGTATACTGAGTATACAGTGCATATTGTGATAGTGTGTATACTGTGTATATTGTGATAGTGTGTATACTGTGTATATTGTGATAGCGTGTATCCTGTGATAGTGTGTATACTGTGTATACTGTGATAGTGTGTATACTGTGTATATTGTGATAGCGTGTATCCTGTGTATAATATGATAGTGTGTATACTGTGTATACTTTTATAGTGTGTATACTGTGTATACTGTGTATATTGTGATAGTGTGTATACTGTGTATATTGTGATAACGTGTATCCTGTGATAGTGTGTATACTGTGTATAGTGTGTATAATGTGTATATTGTGATAGCGTGTATCCTGTGTATACTATGATAGTGTGTATACTGTGTATACTTTTATAGTGTGTATACTGTGTATACTGTGTATATTGTGATAGTGTGTATCCTGTGTACTATGATAGTCTGTATACTGTGTATACTATGATAGTGTGTATACTGTGTATACTGTGATAGTGTGTATACTGTGTATACTATGATGGTGTGTACCCAGTGTATACTGTGATAGTGTGTATACTGTGTATACTTTTATAGTGTGTATACTGTGTATACTGTGTATATCGTGATAGTGTGTATCCTGTGTATACTATGATAATGTGTATTTTTATTCGTAATTAGATACGCTTTATTTGATCTCCAGTTATTAAATGATATTTTGCCTATTGGTTGTCTGCCTAGCTGACTTTCCATTATTAAGCTAAAATTCTGAGGAAGACATTTTCTTATGTTTTCTTCTCTTAAACACAACTACACATTTCCATGTAGTCTAAATATAAAATACGAAGAGGCTTTTTCACGCAACTGCAATCACTTTAACATAAACATGTAACACGATTAAATTCTTTGACACAACTGCTATCCCTTCAACACCAACATGTAACATGATTAAACTCTGACACAACTGTGATCCCTTCAACACCAACATGTAACATGATTAAACTCTAACACAACTGTGATCCCTTCAACACCAACATGTAACACGATTAAGCTTTTTGACACAAATGTGATCCCTTCAACAAAAATATGAAATATGATTAAACGCTTTGGCCCAACTCCTGTCACTTCAACACAAATATGTAATAGTGTTTCCTGGATTACTTGCTATATTTGGACCTTTGTTTTCTTTTGGGCCTCGCACATCCTAGGTTCAATCCTGCGTATGTGTTGTTTCTTTGTTTATACCTGCGAATCGTTCCTTGCAACGTTGAATGGCTAAATGATAAGAAACAAAAACAGCTAAAGAATTGTACTTTTGTTTTTGAAGCAGAGGTCAGCCTTCAACTTGCTAATAGATTCGACAAGTGTATAAAAATACTACAACAAAAAATAATAGGAAAAACACTAGGATGAACTGACCAAAGCATGCATCTTGTCTGACTAGGACGAACTGCCCAAAGCATACATCTTGTTTGACTAGGATGAACTGCCCAAAGTATATATCTTGTTTGACTAGCATGAACAGCCCAAAGCATGCATCTTGTCTGACTAGGATGAACTGTCCAAAGCATAAATCTTGTCTGACTAGGATGAACTGCCCAAAACATACAACTTGTTTGACTAGGATGAACTGTCCAAAGCATACATTTTGTTTGACTAGGATGAACTGTCCAAAGCATACATTTTGTTTGACTAGGATGAACTGTCCAAAGCATACACCATGTTTCACTAGGACGAACTGCCCAAAACATACATCTTGTCTGACTAGGATAAACTGTCCAAAGCATACATCTTGTTTGACTAGGATGAACTGCCCAAAGCATATATTTTGTTTGACTAGGATGAACTGTACAAAGGATAAATCTTGTCTCACTAGGATGAACTGACCAAAACATACATCTTGTTTGACTAGGATGAACTGTCCAAAGCATACATTTTATTTGACTAGGATGAACAGTCCAAAGCATACATCTTGGTTGAATAGAACGAACTGCCCAAAACATACATCTTGTTTGACTAGTATGAACTGTCCAAAGCATACATCTTGTTTAACTAGGATGAACTGTCCAAAGCATACATCTTGTTTGACTAGGATGAACTGTCCAAAGAAGACATCTTGTTTGACTAGAACGAACTGCCCAAAACATACATCTTGTTTGACGAGGATGAACTGTCCAAAACATACATCTTGTCTGACTAGGATGAATTGCCAAAAGCATCCATCTTGTTTGACTAGAACGAACTGCCCAAAGCATATATTTTGTTTGACTAGGGTCAACTGTCCAAAGCATACATCTTGTTTGACTAGGATGAAGTCTACAAATCATACATCCTGTTTCACTAGGATGAACTGCCCAAACCATACATCTTGTCTGACTAGGATGAACTGCCCAAAGCATACATCTTGTTTGAATAGAACGAACTGCCCAAAGCATACGTCTTGTTTGACTAGGATGAACTGTCAAAAGCATACATCCTGTTTGACTAAGATGAACTGTCCAAAGCATACATTTTGTTTGACTAGAACGATCTGCCCAACACAAAGATCTTGTTTGACTAGGATGAACTGTCCAAAGCATACATCTTGTTTGACTAGAACGAACTGCCCAAAGCATACATCTTGTTTAACTACGATGAACTGCCCAAAACATACATCTTGTTTGATTAGGATGAACTGTCCAAAGCATACATCTTGTTTAACTAGGATGAACTGCCCAAAGCATACATCTTGTTTAACTAGGATGAACTGTCCAAAGCATACATCTTCTTTGACTAGAAGGAAATGCCCAAAACATACATCTTGTTTGACTAGGATGAACTGTCCAAAACATACATCTTGTCTGACTAGGATGAACAGCCAAAAGCATCCATCTTGTTTGACTAGATCGAACTGCCCAAAGCATACATCTTGTTTGACTAGGATGAACTGTCCAAACCATACATCTTGTTTGACTAGGATGAACTGTCAAAAGCATACATCTTGTGTGACTAGGATGAACTGACCAAAGCATACATCTTGTCTGACTAGGATAAACTGCCCAAAGCATACATCTTGTTTGACTAGAACGAACTGCCCAAAGCATACGTCTTGTTTGACTAGGATGAACTGTCAAAAGCATACATCTTGTTTGACTAAGATGAACTGTCCAAAGCATACATCTTGTTTGACTAGGATGAACTGTCCAAAACATATATCTTGTTTGACTAGAACGAACTGCCCAACACATAGATCTTGTTTGACTAGGATGAACTGTCCAAAGCATACATCTTGTTTGACTAGAACGAACTGCCCAAAGCATACATCTTGTTTAACTACGATGAACTGCCCAAAACATACATCTTGTTTGACTAGGATGAACTGTCCAAAGCATACATCTTGTTTAACTAGGATGAACTGCCCAAAGGAAACATCTTGTTTAACTAGGAGGAACTGTCCAAAGCATACATCTTGTTTGACTAGAACGAACTGCCCAAAACATACATCTTGATTGACTAGGATGAACTGTCCAAAACATACATCTTGTCTGACTAGGATGAACTGCCCAAAGCATCCATCTTGTTTGACTAGAACGAACTGCCCAAAGCATACATCTTGTTTGGCTAGGATGAACTGTCCAAAGCATACATCTTGTTTGACTAGGATGAACTGTCAAAAGCATACATCTTGTGTGACTAGAATGAACTGTCAAAAGCATACATCTTATTTGACTAGGATGAACTCTCCAAAGCATACATATTGTTTGACTACGATGAAATGCCCAAAACATACATCTTGTCTGACTAGGATGAACTGCCCAAAGCATACATCTTGTATGCCTCGAACGAACTGCCCAAAGCATACATCTTGTTTGACTAGAATAAACTGTCAAAAGCATACATCTTGTTTGACTAGGATGAACTATCCAAAGCATACATCTTGTTTGACTAGGATGAACTGTCCAAAACATACATCTTGTTTGACTAGAACGAACTGCCCAACACATAGATGTTGTTTGACTAGGATGAACTGTCCAAAGCATACATCTTGTTTGACTAGAACGAACTGCCCAAAGCATACATCTTGTTTAACTACGATGAACTGCCCAAAACATACATCTCGTTTGACTAGGATGAACTCTCCAAAGCATACATCTTGTTTAACTAGGATGAACTGCCCAAAGCATATATCTTGTTTAACTAGGATGAACTGCCCAAAACATACATCTTGTTTGACTAGAACGAACTGCCCAAAACATACATCTTGTTTGACTAGGACGAACTGTCCAAAGCATACATCTTTTTTGACTAGAACGAACTGCCCAAAGCATGCATCTTGCCTTACTAGGATGAACTGCCCAAAGCATACATCCTGTTTAACTAGGATGAACTGTCCAAAGCATACATCTTGTTTAATTAGGATGAACTTTCCAAAGCATACATTTTGTTTGACTAGAACGAACTGCAAAAAAGCATGCATCTTGTTTGACTAGGACAAACTGCCCAAAGCATACATCTTGTTTAACTAGGATGAACTGCCCAAAGCATACGTCTTGTTTAACTAGGATGAACTGTCCAAAAAAATACATCTTGTTTGACTAGAACGAACTGCCCAAAACATACATCTTGTTTGACTAGGACGAACTGTCCAGAGCATACATCTTCTTTGACTAGAACGAACTGCCCAAAGCATGCATCTTGTCTGACTAGGATGAACTGCCCAAAGCATACATCTTGTTTAACTAGGATGAACTGTCCAAAGCATACATCTTGTTTAACTAGGATGAACTGCCCAAAGCATACATCTTGTTTAACTAGGGTGAACTGTCTAAAGCATACGACTTGTCTGACTAGGACGAACTGCCCAAAACATACATCTTGTTTCACTAGGATGATCTGCCCAAAGCATACATCTTTTTTGACTAGGACGAACTGCCCAATGCATACATCTTGTTTAACTAGGGTGAACTGCCCAAAGAATACATCTTGTTTAACTAGGAGGAACTGTCCAAAGCATACATCTTGTTTGACTAGAACGAACTGCCCAAAACATACATCTTGATTGACTAGGATGAACTGTCCAAAACATACATCTTGTCTGACTAGGATGAACTGCCCAAAGCATCCATCTTGTTTGACTAGAACGAACTGCCCAAAGCATACATCTTGTTTGGCTAGGATGAACTGTCCAAACTATACATCTTGTTTGACTAGGATGAACTGTCAAAAGCATACATCTTGTGTGACTAGGATGAACTGTCCAAAGCATAGATCTTGTTTGACTAGGATGAACTCTCCAAAGCATACATCTTGTTTGACTAGGATGTACTGCCTAAAACATACATCTTGTCTGACTAGGATGAACTGCCCAAAGCATACATCTTGTATGACTGGAACGAACTGCCCAAAGCATACGTCTTGTTTGATTAGAATAAACTGTCAAAAGCATACATCTTGTTTGACTAGGATGAACTATCCAAAGCATACATCTTGTTTGACTAGGATGAACTGTCCAAAACATACATATTGTTTGACTAGAACGAACTGTCCAACACATAGATCTTGTTTAACTAGGATGAACTGTCCAAAGCATACATCTTGTTTGACTAGAACGAACTGCCCAAAGCATACATCTTGTTTAACTACGATGAACTGCCCAAAACATACATCTTGTTTGACTAGGATTAACAGTCCAAAGCATACATCTTGTTTAACTAGGATGAACTGCCCAAAGCATATATCTTGTTTAACTAGGATGAACTGCCCAAAACATACATCCTGTTTGACTAGAACGAACTGCCCAAAACATACATCTTGTTTGACTAGGACGAACTGTCCAAAGCATACATCTTTTTTGACTAGAACGAACTGCCCAAAGCATGCATCTTGTCTGACTAGGATGAACTGCCCAAAGCATACATCTTTTTTAACTAGTATGAACTGTCCAAAGCATACATCTTGTTTAATTAGGATGAACTTTCCAAAGCATACATTTTGTTTGACTAGAACGAACTGCCCAAAGCATGCATCTTGTTTGACCAGGACGAACTGCCCAAAGCATACATCTTGTTTAACTAGGATGAACTGCCCAAAGCATACGTCTTGTTTAACTAGGATGAACTGCCCAAAACATACATCTTGTTTGACTAGAACGAACTGCCCAAAACATACATCTTGTTTGACTAGGACGAACTGTCCAAAGCATACATCTTGTTTGACTAGAACGAACTGCCCAAAGCATGCATCTTGTCTGACTAGGATGAACTGCCCAAAGCATACATCTTGTTTAACTAGGATGAACTGTCCAAAGCATACATCTTGTTTAACTAGGATGAACTGCCCAAAGCATACATCTTGTTTAACTAGGGTGAACTGTCTAAAGCATACGACTTGTCTGACTAGGACGAACTGCCCAAAACATACATCTTGTTTCACTAGGATGATCTGCCCAAAGCATACATCTTTTTTGACTAGGACGAACTGCCCAAAGCATACATCTTGTTTAACTAGGGTGAACTGCCCAAAGCATACATCTTGTTTAACTAGGATGAACTGCCCAAAGCATACATCTTAATTTACTAGGATGAACTGTCTAAAGCATACGTCTTGTCTGACTATGACGAACTGCCCAAAACATACATCTTGTTTGAATAGGATTAACTGCCCAAAGCATATATCTTACCTAACTAGGATGAACTTCTCAAAACATATATCTTGTCTGACTAGAATGAACTTCTCAAGGCATACATTTTGTCTGACCATGATGATCTGCCCAAAGCATACATCTTGTTTGACTAGGATGAACTGTCTAAAGCATACGTCTTGTCTGACTAGGATGAACTGCCTAAAGCATGCAGTTTGTTCTGAGTGTATGGCATGCAGAAAATCCGTTTCTTTACTCTGCACTGTCTGCTACTAACACTTCATACACACACAACTCGCGTGCCTGCCAATCATCTCTACTTAGATCCCTCTTCCCCCATTCCCCCTTCTCTTGCAGTACGATCAGTATGACAAAATATAGACACAACTCAGAAGAAAACGCTGGCATGTACCATTTAGGAGACTGAGGATATATGTACCCTTTGTCGACCTTTTTTGTACTTACGTTTAAATGTCATGTCTTAACGGTGTGCTGAATATAATCTTTGTCATATTTGCTCCGAATACTGTTGAATCTCGTTAAACTAGAAGTTTCCATAGAGATTTTATTCTACATGAATTGATAAAAAATCTGACAGAGGTTTTATTATACTTGAATTGATTTTTTTTAAAAAAAAAAAAACTGACACGTTTTAATACATGAAGTGATAACAAAACAGAGCTTATATTTTACATGATTTGATAAAACAAAACAACTGACATGTTTTAATACATAAAATGATAACAAAACTGAGAAATTGTATTATACATGAATTAATAACTAAAAATCTGACAGAGGTTTTATTATACATGAACTGATAAAAAAAACCTGACATGTTTTAATATATTAAGTGATAACAAAAATTGACAGGTTTTAATATATTAAGGGATAACAAAAATTGACAAGTTTTATTATACGTGAATTGATAAAACAAAAACAATGACAGGTTTTATTATGCATGAATTGATAAGAAAAACAACCTGACAGGTTTTATTATACATGAATTGGTAAGAAAAACAAAACTAAGAGGTTTTATTATTCAATCATTGATAAGAAACTGACCTATTCTGTTAAACATAAAATGATAAGAAACTGGGAGGTTTTTTTATACATGAATTGATAAAAGAAACAATGAGACAGGTATTATTATACACGAACTGATAAAAGATATCGACAGAGGGTTTATTATACGTGATTTGATAACGAAAAAATAGACCACCCTTTTATTCAAGAAATGATAACAATGACATAGGTTTTATTATACATGATTGATAACGAGAAAAACTGACATAGGTTAATTATTCATGTGTTGATAAGAAACTGACGTATATTTTGTTATAATAAAATAATAAGAAACTGAGAGGTATACACGAGTTGATAAAGATAAACTGACTGAGTTTATCATATATGAATTGATAAGAAAGTTGCAAACATAAGATAAACTGTTTCTTTTTTATTGGTCGTATATATTTCGGTACTGAGGGAGAGTTGTTAGTATGGTCACGTGAGTATCAACATTAATGGATTATTTGCTATTTATATGAATAGTTATGCAATATGGATGGATAACGTGTTCTTAAGTGTTTGTATTTTGCGTTAATCGACCTTGTAAACAAAAGTATGATAGACGCTTGAAAATTTATAAACAATTTGTAAGTCGCAGATAATAACCACTATACTGTATTTTACAGCCAGAGCTGTCATGGGAAACATGCGTTCATTATATTAAGCCTTCAGCAGAATTCACAAAGAAGGAACACAGTTGTACTAGCAGTGATTTTCATAGTAGGTACCTACGATATAGCATTTACTAAAAAGAAGAGTTACGAAAGATATCGTTTTCATCGTTTACTATTGAATAAATAATGCATTGGATTTAAGTCTATCTTACCAATAAAATTATTAACAATCGGGTTGTAGTGGTGCAACAGTTCTATAGATATTTTGTAGCTTAACATTTTATCGTGGTCAGCATGACATGTAACAATTAGCACTGACGTATTACAAGGCTGGCCATACATATGTAGCTTGAAATTATTAATCTCTCTTAAGATATGGTATTGGTTCAAAATACAAATAAAATGATAATACAAGAAGACGAAGGTACGAGAAAGCCTTCACTATAATAAATAATAAATATTATAATAAAGTTAAAGATATCTACCGTGCATACTCCCTTATAAGTGTTGTCCTACTTCAATTAAGTTAGACCGTGATCTGCCGCGCGTGATACATATTTGAAGGCACAATACATGGCATTCGATGGTATATTAGCATTCAATAATTAAAATCCCTATGCATAAATACGTTGTTTGTCGGGTAAGGTAAATATGGGGTACTTACTATTTGTCTTCTTTTTATTATATACATAAAGTTGTGCAACTATTTTTTTACATTTGGAAATGGGAATTCTATTTACTGACGGAACAACATCATTTATATGATTCTAAAAGAAGTTTAAGATACGACACTTTCTGTAATATATATTATTAATGTCTAATAATAGGTTCATATTGAATATGCGAAGACGTGGGGGTTTTTTCTTCTTCTTTTTGTTTTAGCAAAATAATCCATTTTGGATGGGAGATTATAAACTATATTTGTACAAGATTAAAAGCCCTTGCCATGCCAGAATGTTCTCTTTAACATCTGGTCAGCATCATTTTCATCATTTGAAAGCTTTAATACGAGAATACCTTCTGTCGAAAGTGGTAAATTTCTGCAGACTACTTTCTTAATAGTAGTCGTTGAAACATTTTTTTTTTATTTAGCGATGAGGAACATATATAATAGTGGACTGACATTACTTGTTAAGGTCTTAAGGACTCTTAATATAAGGATACTTTCCTACAAAGTTCTGTCAAATTCTGCTGAGTATTTTCTCATAAAAAGTCACTAAAACATATTTAGTAACGTTAGCCAAATGTTGATGCCGTGTCAGCAGGTTTTGTATAGGACTGAGCGTTCTAAATGCTGAGATGTTTTCTGTCTATTAAACGTTGTTCTTTTCCTTTTGTTTTTGCTGTTGTTTTTAAAGTAGCCATTTAAATGTGTTGATATTATCCTTAACAACGGTTATATCTGATGTCGGAACATCATCATCTACAAAGAATGCTATTAGGCGTCTATTTCGTCAAATTCTGTTTTATTCTTTGTTTTTAATTGATGGTGGACATATTTAATGGTAGATTGGCATCATGTCATCAGCTTCAAATTATCCATGCCAGAATGCTTTCTATCACGTTTGGCCATGTTCTATTCTGCAGTTTTTAGAGAAGGTGTCTTTTGTAATTTTATTTACGACGTCGAAATTTGACAGCGGATCAGCATTATCTTTAAAAATTGGAAAGGTCTTCATGCTATTTCTTAAATATATTCGAATTCTGTTTAGCGATCTATGAGAAAAAGAATTGAAATGTTAGTAACGACAGCAATGTTAGTAACGACAGCAATGTTAATAACGACAGCAATGTTTGTGTTATTCGCATCATTTGTATAAATATAAAAGCCATCTGTGCCAGGACGCTCTGTGCCGAATTTGGTTGAAATTAAGCGGTTAATTTCATAAGAAGTTGAAATCAACAATTATTCATCGACAGAGGACAGGTTCTTCTTAGGGTTTTTTTTTCGTGACTTCTATATATGGATGCTGATCTACATATTTGGTACAAAAGTTAAGGTTTTATGTTTGGATTTCTTTACTAATATTTGGTCAAATTTTGTGAGTGGATTTTGAGAAGAAGTTCAAAGGTTTTTCTAACGCCATCTTTTATATTTGATGTAGTATCTACATCTTTTTAACCAAACTGGAAGCCCTTCGTGCCGAGACGCTGTCATGGCGGTCCACTGAAAACTGACAATAGTGGCATGCACAATATTATGTCATAGACTACTTCCAACTTCAATTTTTAAAGCAAAAATGTAATTATGTTTTTAAAATAACTCTGGAGCACTGGAACACTCTAATGACCATAGTAAGTACCAGTGACCCATAAAAAAAAACAGAATATAGTATCTAGAGTAGTAACGGATATAGTGTCTAGAGTAGAAACAGAAAATAGTCTACATAACAGTCTATAGAATAGTAACAGAAAATAGTCTATAGAATAGTAATGGATTGAGTCTCTAGAGTAGTAAGAGAGAATGTGGTATCTAGAATAGTAACGAACATACAGTCTCTAGAGTAGTAACAGTAAATAGTCTATAGAATAGTAACGGATAGAGTCTCTAGAGTACTAAGAGAATGTAGTATCTAGAAAAATAACGAAAATACAGTCTCTAGAGTAGTAACAGTAAATAGTCTATAGAATAGTAACGGATAGAGTCTCTAGAGTAGTAAGAGAATTTAGTATCTAGAAAAATAACGAAAATGCAATCTCTAAAGTAGTAACAGAAAATAGTTTGTAGAATAGTAACAGAATACAATACCTAATATTATTAACTTAACTAATAGTATCAACATCATTATTAATCCAAGCATTTTAATAATACTTATTAATTATTATTAATTATTAGCAATTAACTAATAGTATTATTAGAGCATTAACATAAATATTTTCTAGAAGTAGTAACATAAATTCAATCACTAGAACTGCTTAATCATATTAATTAATTTATATTGTTGATTATTAGCAATCAATAATAGTAATGATTGAATATTAGCATAATCTCTAAAAATAGTAAGACAAATTCATTCTCTAGAATACCGACAGAAATAGTTTCTTGATTAATAACAAAAATACAATCTCTAGAGTAGTAACAGAAATATAGTCTCTAAAGTAGTAGCAGAAATGCAGTCTCTATACTATTAGCAAAAATACAGTCTCTAGAGTACTAATAGAAATACAGTCTCTAGTGCACTAACTGAAATTGCGGTTTCTAGAGTGGTAACAAAAATACAGTCATTAGACTATTAACAGAAATGAAGTGTCAAGAGCACTAACATAAATAGACTCTAGACAAGCAAAAGAAATAGTCTATAGAGTAGTAACAGAAATACATTATCTAGACTACTAACATGATTAAGTCTCTAGAGTAGTAACAGAAATAGTCTCTAGAGTAATGACAGAAATGCAGTCTCTTGAGTAGTAAGAGAAATAGTCTATATAGTAATGACAGAAATAGTCATTAGAGTAGAACAGAAAACGTCTCTAGAGTACTAACACAAATACAGTCTCTAGAGTACTAATAAAAAACAATCTCTAGAGTAGTAACATAAATACAGTATCTAGAGTACTAACATAAATATAATATCTAGAGTAGGAACAGAAATACAGTCTCTAGAATACTAACAGAAACAGTCTCTATAGTACTAACATAAATACAGTATCTAGAGTAGTAACAGAAACTGTCACTATAGTACTAAGAGAAGTACAGTCTCCAGAGTACTAACAGAAACAGTCTCTATAATACTAAACGAAATAAAGTCTCTAGAGCAGTAACATAAATACAGTCTCTAGAGTACTAACATAAAAATAATATCTAGAGTAGGAACAGAAATACATTCTCTAGAGTACTAACAGAAACAGTCTCTATAGTACTAACATAAATACAGTCTCTAGAGTAGTAACAGAAACTGTCACTATAGTACTAAGAGAAGTACAGTCTCCAGAGTACTAACAGAAACAGTCTCTATAATACTAAACGAAATAAAGTCTCTAGAGCAGTAACATAAATACTGTCTCTAGAGTAGTAATATAAATACAGTCTCTAAAGTACTAACATAAATACAGTTTCTAAAGTACTAACAAAAAACAAGCTTTTGAGCACTAACAGAAATACACTCTCTAGAGAACTAACAGAAATAGTCTATATAGTGCTAGCATAAATACAGTTTCTAGAGTAGTAACATAAGTACAGTCTCTAGAGTAATAAGAGAATTACACTCTCTAGAGTACTAACAGAAATAGTCTCTATAGTAACAACAGAAATACAGTCTCTATAGTAATAACAAAGGTAGTCTCTAGAGTAGCAACATAGTACAGTCCCTAGAGTGGAAACAGAAAAAGTCTCTAGAGTAGTAACATAAATAGAGTCTCTCGAGTACTCACATCAATACATTAACGGAAATAGTCTCTAGAGTAATGACAGAAATATTCTCCAGAGTAGTAACAGAAAAAAAGTCTCTAGAGTACTAACATAAATACAGTCTCTAGAGTACTAAGAGAAAACAGTCTCTAGAGCAGTAACATAAATACAGTCTCTAGAGTAGTAACAGAAATACATTCTCTATAATACTAACAAATACAATCTCTAAAGTACTAAGAAAAAAACAATCTTTTGAGCAATAACAGAAATACACTCTCTAGAGTACTAAAAGAAATTGTCTCTATAGTTCTAACAGAAATACAGTCTCTAGAGTAGTAACATAAGTACCGTCTCTAGAGTAATAACAGAAATACACTCTCTAGAGTACTAACAGAAATAGTCTCTATAGTACCAACAGAAATACAGTCTCTAGAGTAGTAAAATAAGTACAGTCTCTAGGGTAGCAACATAGTACAGTCCCTAGAGTGGTAACAGAAACAGTATCTAGAGTAATGACAGAAATAGTATCTATAATAGTAACAAAAAGTCTCTAGAGCAATGACAGAAATAGTCTTTAGAGTAGTAACAGAAATACAGTCGCTAGAGTAGCAACATAAAAGATCTCTAGAGTAGTAACATAAATAGATTCTCTCGAGTACTCACATGAATACTTAGAGTATTAACGGAAATAGTCTCTAGAGTAATGACAGAAATAGTCTCTAGAGTAGTAACAGAAAAAGTCTCTAGAGTACTAACATAAATACAGTTTCTAGAGTACTAACAGAAAAACAGTCCCTAGAGCAGTAACATAAATGCAGTCTCTAGAGTAGTAACAGAAATATTCTCTATAGTACTAACATAAATATTTCTCTAAAGTACTAACAGAAAAACAATCTTTTGAGTAATAACAGAAATACACTCTCTAGAGTAATAACAGAAATAGTCTCTATAGTTCTAACAGATATGCAGTCTCTAGAGTAGTAACATAAGTTCAATCTCTAGAGTAGTATCATAAGTACAGTCTCTAGAGTAGTAACATAAGGACAGTCTCTAGTGCAATAACAGAAATACACTCTCTAGAGTATGAACAGAAATACTCTCTATAGTACAAACAGAAATACAGTCTCTAGAGTAGTAACACAAGTACAGTCTCTAGAGAAGCAACATAGTACAATCTCTAGAGAGGTAACATAAAAGTCTCTAGAGCAATGACAGAAAGTCTTTAGAGTAGTAACATAAATGCAGTCTTTAGAGTAGTAACAGAAAAAGTCTATATACTAGAAATATAAATAGTCTCTACGGTACTCACATGAATACTCTAGAGTATTAACAGAAATAGTCTCTAGAGTACTCACATAAATAATGTCTCTAGAGTGCTAACAGAAAAACAGTCTCTAAAGTACTAACGAAATACAGTATCTAGAGTAGTAACATACGTACAGTCTCTAGAGTAGTAACATAAATAGTCTCTAGAGTAATGACAGAAATAAAGTCTCTAGAGTAGTAAAAGAATACGATCGCTGGAAAAGAAAAATAAATACAATCTCTAGAGTATACAATCGCTAGAGTCAAAGTAGAAATATAGTCGCTGGGGTAGTAATAGAAACACAGTCTCTAGAGTACTAACAGAAATACAGCATCTATAATGGCAACAAAAATACATTCTCTAGAGTAGTAACAGAAAATCTCTCTGAATAGCAACAGAAAAATGTGTCTCTAGAGTAGCAACATAAATTCAGTTTCTATCTTAATAACTCCCACAATCAGATGCAAAATCATCAAATTAGTATGCTTCGATCTTGCTCGTTACCAAAGGCATACGAGGGCTTGAAAATACAAGCCTCTGCACCAAGCCTGATCAAAATAGGGCTTTCCAGTATAAGCTTTATCAAAATATGGCTTCCAGTATATAAGCATCATCAAAATAGAGCTTCCAGTATAAGAATAATCAACATAGGGCTTCCAGAGTGGTGGCAATCTCAGCCAGTCACATATGCTAGATGTTCTCATTAATACGACCAGTTGAGCAAAAGAAATGTGTTAAAGTGACACTTGTCTGCGGCGTATATCGAAGTACATTACGATGTAAAATAACCTAACGTTAAAAGAACAAAAAATGACGGGTGTTAGTTAACATGTATACATTGAAAATGAAAGGAAACAGTACCTTATTGCCTGTGTTCATATTCTCAGATGCCTGTAGAAAAACATACCAAAGATAGCATTTATAAGTCATAAATATAAATATTACAGAAGTCAAAAACAAAAAGATGCAATTAATGTAGAATTCTAGCATTAATACATCACAAACAGCAACGAATTTAAAAAGTTGCAATTTTTTTACTTCGAATGCAACTTAAGTGACTGCCCATGCTGAGCATATGTTTGATATGAATGAATAGTATTTGAACTTCGGTTAATGCAATTGACTACTTTTAACTTCAATGCCTGCCAATGCCCAGCAATATGAATGAATAGTATTTGAACTTCGGTTAATGCAATTGACTACTTTTAACTTCAATGCCTGCCAATGCCCAGCAATATGAATGAATAGTATTTGAACTTCGGTTAATGCAATTGACTACTTTTAACTTCAATGCCTGCCAATGCCCAGCAATATGAATGAATAGTATTTGAACTTCGGTTAATGCAATTGACTACTTTTAACTTCAATGCCTGCCAATGCCCCGCAATATGAATGAATAGTATTTGAACTTCGGTTAATGCAATTGACTACTTTTAACTTCAATGCCTGCCAATGCCCAGCAATATGAATGAATAGTATTTGAACTTCGGTTAATGCAATTGACTACTTTTAACTTCAATGCCTGCCAATGCCCAGCAATATGAATGAATAGTATTTGAACTTCGGTTAATGCAATTGACTATTTTTAACTTCAATGACTGCCAATGCCCAGCAATATGAATGAATAGTATTTGAACTTCGGTTAATGCAATTGACTACTTTTAACTTCAATGACTGCCAATGCCCAGCAATATGAATGAATAGTATTTGAACTTCGGTTAATGCAATTGACTACTTTTAACTTCAATGACTGCCAATGCCCAGCAATATGAATGAAATGCATTTGAACTTCAGTGACTGCAATTTACTATTTTCAACTTCAGTGACTGGCAATGCCCAGCAATATGCTTAGATCGTATTATGAACTTCGTATGAAGTTTATAGACCATTTAGGGCTTTATATGTGTATTCACGTTTACATTTGTAGCGTGATACAGCAAGGAAATCTACATTCCACACAACCATCTCAGTACCATCTCTATTATGAACTTCGTGACAATCTTGGTGCCAACTGTACATTATGAACGAAGTTACTATCTTATTACCAAGTCTATATTATGAACTAAGTGAATATCTTGGTGCCAACTGTATATATATATATATATATATATATATATATATATATATATATATATATATATATATATATATATATATATATATATATATATATATAAACAGACAGAAAGAGAGAAAATTATAAATATACATCAGTCAAAACAGAAAGTACTATACCTGGATTCTATAAAAGAATGCTTGATAATAGTAGGCATACTTCATATTTAATACAAATAATAATATCATACAGATCAGATAAATTTTAATACGTACTCTATGGAGATTCGAAACATGTATGTGTGTGTAAATATATATATATATATATATATATATATATATATATATATATATATATATATATATATATATATATATATATACATACATACATACATACATACATACATACATACATACATACATACATACATACATACATACATACACACACACACACACACACACATACATACATACATACATACATACATACATACATACATACATACATACATACATACATACATACATACATACATACACACACACACACACACACACACACACACACACACATACATACATACATACATACATACATACATACATACATACATACATACATACATACATACATACATACATACATACACACACACACACACACACACACACACACACACACACATACATACATACATACATACATACATACATACATACATACATACATACATACATACATACATACATACATACACACACACACACACACACACACACACATACATACATACATACATACATACATACATACATACATACATACATACATACATACATACATACATACATACATACATACGTACGTACGTACGTACGTACGTACGTAGTACATACATACATGCATGCATGCATGCATGCATGCATGCATGCATACATACATACATACATACATACATACATACATACATACATACATACATACATACATACATACATACATACATACATACATACATACATACATACGTACGTACGTACGTAGTACGTAGTACATACATACATACATGCATGCATGCATGCATGCATGCATGCATACATACATACATACATACATACATACATACATACATACATACATACATACATACATACATACATACATACATACATACATACATACATACATACATACATACATACATACATATATATGCCTTGATAACTTTCATAGGAATAGGAATCTGGAATGATTGTGTATATAGATGAGAATTAATTATTGCGTCGTAATGCGAGTGTCTGCTAAACGCAAGTGCATATAACAACAATTTCGTAGCATCATTTATTGGTGATGTAAGTTTATAACTAAAATCTAGCAAGATAAACTACTTAGCTGCTTGCTTCAATGGAGAGAATGGGATTTTGGATTCCTAATAATAAGATCAGATTATAAGCACATCTTATATATATCCAGTTGTAAAAAAAAACTTAGTTTCGGCACTTCATCAAATGAATGTGTATGTATTTAGAATTTTAACGTAGCGTTAGAAGTTTTCAGTCGTATCTCTATGATGCGTGCAGTGGGACAGTTGATAGTGATATCTAGAACAGACGTATAGTAGTACTATGTCCCACCCAGTCACATTACCCTGGCACCCACCAATCATAACATTAATCTCTTAATGTTAAGCGCCAAGCGAGGCGGCTGCCAGAACCATTTTTATAAGTCTTTGGAATAGCTCAGCCGTGTTTGAACCCGCTACCTACTGCACCAGAGGTAGACGCTCTTAACCACTTTGGCCACCGGAGTAGCTGTCATCAATCGAAGGTCAACACCAATATTGTCCTGGTAAAAAAAAAAAATGAGTCTTTTAACTAGACCCGATCTACATACGCCTACAATTTTCTCACAAAAATGATTGCCCTATAGAGCAGAGCGATCGTTGCAAATCATTTACTCGAAAACTCGCAAAGCTTCTGAAGCAGAAATGAAGAAGAGCAAAGATAGTGGCGCATGCTGAACGTGATCCGTATATTATTTGCACTAAAATTAGTTGTTTGGGGCGATTTAAAGACGAACATTTGAGAACGTGTACTTTGTTTTTAATCGAATATCTAATAATAACTTCAAGTATGTAGCAAAATATTTAAGCAGGATAAAATCATAACGAATCTTTGTTTTCCTTTCCTCAAACCGTCTCTATCAAACCTGCGAGGAATTTAAAAGACCATGCAAATAAAATAGCCTAAATAAGCAAACAAAAATGCAAAGAAGCAAGAGAATTTTTTTAAAATTTGTTCAATGCCTCATTTGTTAACTGTTAACAGTTTCAAATCAATCCATAATTATCATTAAAATATAAATTATCAATACTTAGATGACATGACAAGTTCAAATTTCAGATGAATCTACAATTCTATCAAAGTTTAAAAATTCTGTTCAGGATTTCGATATCCTCAAAAGAAGTATAAAAGAGATGGCTTCTTTGATAACTTCCACATGCACTAGACCCCTCCAGTGAACCATTTACTTGTTTAGTGCTACCTGTGAGGCACATTTTGTACGGACAATTTAAGTTAATCATATAGGAAAGAATGTTGCTTGTTCGGTGTTAATGAAAGCAAACAAAATAGTATGTACAACATCCCTCTATTTGCCACCAATATCAATTTCAAAGCAGGCAACCCGCAGTCGTATGCCTCGGGGTCGTGTTATTCTATACGAACATCAAGGTATCCATCAAAATCTAAACCACATTTTCTTTATCAAGGTTATCCAGGAGTTAATTAACTTTAACAAGTTGTAATGACAACTCCGTAAATCGAATTAGACTCTTTCATCTTAATGGATTATCCTAGTAAGTAATATTCTGGTGACTTAAACGAGAAGCTTGACTGGTATGAAAATATCAACGGTTAAAAAATGTCCCTGTTCTTTTTACAGATGTCATAAGATGGAATTACTGTCTAACAAAAAAAAACACATTTAAAATTAGGATATTCACACCGCGAAAGGATATTATTTTAGCTGTGAGAACAAGAAAACATATCATTTTCAGTCAAATCTAGAGTCTATTTGATACGGATCATTTGCGTTTATGTGTGTATAATGCCATAGAGCTCGTCTGTCACTCGATAAAGGCAATTAAAACCTAGAGTCAGGGGTATAATTCTAGCTAGTCACTAGGTGTGAGTTAGCTACGATGTCGTAGCCTCAACTTGTGTTGTTGTGGTTGAGGCTACGAACTGATCCCATATCATGTAATGGATCAAAAAAAATCCTCAACTAAGTCAGAAACACGAATAGTTTAGAAATCTACTAAATAAGTTTGATCATTTTGTCAAAGAAGTTTGGGGGTTTTTTAAATTTATTTAGTTCTTACACGGTAAAATAAATTGGCGTAATTATGCTGACCTTACCGGGACTACCATGACAGACAACGCGAGACTCTCGCCGTGAAAACCTTTTCTACATAAGGCTTGCCAGACTATATATGGATATTCTACGCTATGGTATTAGTTGTTGAATGACATAACGCGAGATGGAGAATGGCCACTTGAATAAATTGCGGAATACGGTTTTTTTTTTGGAAAATAATTGTTTCTTGGAGCAATTTCAAAGACACCGGTAAACCGTATTTACTTTTAATGCGCTGCGCAGAATTTCCGACTCAAACCGCGCCATATTTTTTAACTACGATCTGTTTACGTTTCCAAATAAGGCATGAAATCCTTATATCGCACACAAATAAACAAGACTGAGAACTGAAGTAGGCATTATTTGAACTAATATGGCGGACGATCAAAACGAAAATATTGGATAAGAAAGGTAAACGAGATTTTACTATTTCTACAATGATTTGCGATTATTCCAATACTAAATAAAAAGGACTACTCAATTTATTTCATAATATATGAAAAACATGTTCAGAAATTTTAATATTAGGCTAAAAAAGAGCCGGGTGTGAATCACACCCGACTGCTCCAGTAACACACATAGACTCATGATAGTACCGAATCCACAAAAGGACTAAGGAACTAATATTAGTACTAGGTGTGAGTAATAATATCATTTGATGAGTATTTGACGAAGCAGAGCTTCATGTGGACATTTTGGAATTGGAGTCCTGAAGGACGCCCCGAGTGGCCGAGTAGTCTAAAGCGCTGACCGTTACGGATCACTACATCTTACCTCTGTCTGCGTGAGTTCGAGTCCAGTCTCGACTAACGTGGGTTAAGTGAGAAAGCCTGCCAGTAGCTTCTCTTGGGTCGGTGGTTCTTCCCGGGGTTTTCCAAGGTTCTTCCATCACCATTAATACTGGCCGCCATGTATAACCTATCTCGTGCTGAACAATAGCGTTAAAGCCTATAACAACAACTGCACGCTCTTCAGTAAACGAGGCCCTGGTGAAAAATGAGAGTAGGAAATAGGCAGGAAATCATGACATCCAAACAAATCAGTCAATTTCAATTGGAATATATGCAATTGAATGATTCTTAAGGTTAAGTTTCAATAACATTTGGTCTTAGCAATATTTACAAGTAATTGTGCTTTCGTTCTGTTCATTGGACAGCCTTTCTTACCTACGCTTTAAGCGTTTATTTTGCAAATTTTTTGGATACGTGGGGTGCATGGTTTTAAAAAATGAGGTTCCAATACTGGTGTCTGATACTCAATTATAGTACAATTATTTCAGGTGCTATTGTATTTATCTGTGTATTAGGTGAAAAGATACATTTATACATAATTATCGGATACGTTTACATAGTTGACTATGATTAAGGGTCATATCATTTGTGAGTGAGGGCACAATATGGATATCGGGACTTCTATGTTAAAAGGTGTCGCGACACTATAGGGACAAAAGATATTTTAACGTGGGTGACGTTATGGTACAGGACACCAGGGAAACAATGGCAACAATGTTGCAAATGGCTGGCATCAATCTAGCAGAACAGTGTTGCAAGTGGCTGACCTAAATACGCACTACTTTAGGGGACAAAGGGCAACCATAAGAGAACGAGAACAGTGAAAGTCTAACGGTGAGGATCCTCTTAGACATTTTAGCAGAGTTAAGGAGTCTTAATATCTTTAATATGACTCAATAGAAAAAGACCTTCCCGAGACAAACACTCCAAACCCATTCATATTCCCACTATGCATGAGATACCAAACGCTAGTGATTTCTACCAAATCATCAATAAAAGCAGGTCCAGAAGTAGCCTTTATCCCTGGCAAAGGTATAAGACAGTTACAGCTCATTACTTCCCGTTCCTGTGATTGCTTTTAATAAAGCAAAGAACAACCACACAACTATCCTTTTAAGGGCCACATATATCTCTCGAAAAGAGAGTACTCATTGTTTGCGAAAATCATTTAAAACTCAAAATTCCCTATTTTCCCTTGATGTACGTGCATGAATACGTGAGTGTGGGTCCTTATGATGATTATCAAAATAAAAGAGACATTTACGTTTTTCTTTCTGTTATATTCTCTCACAAATTACAATCAAATTTCACAACACGCCACTTTAAAAAGTTCATTTTTGCTTATTTTATTTTCAGTCTCCATCTTTGTTTTTTAACGTGTCTGGGTTCTTTCTTTTTGGAGGGTTCCTTTTCTCTCTGTCCGGAGCCCGTTTCCCTTCTACTCCTGTTGTTTCTTATAGCATTCTGAAGACCAATGTCTTTCCTCTTGACAATGGTAACAGGTATTTTGACCTTTGTCTCTTTTGACGCTTATCGTGCTTTGATGTTTTGGACATTCTGAAGACTAATGCCCTTTCTTCTGACAGATTCAACAAGTATCTTGACTTTTATCTCCAAAGAAGTGTGAGAAGACCTTCAACTTCTTTGATGAAAACCTTCATATGACACCTCGCAAAGCTCTGATCAGAAGTTCGATCTGTGTTGACTCTGGTAAGATTCAAAATGAAACGAATACCTTGAGGGAATACACCAACCTTTTATATATGGAAGACACTGATCTTCCATTGATATAAAAGTGGAAAAGTGGCTATGGCGGTGAAAGTGTAGTCATTTGACGTTTTGCAATCAACATGATACGATCGAACCATTTCGTGAAGAA
Source organism: Potamilus streckersoni (assembly GCA_016746295.1). NCBI lineage: Eukaryota > Metazoa > Mollusca > Bivalvia > Unionida > Unionidae > Potamilus > Potamilus streckersoni. Next base: position 836,706 of record JAEAOA010000291.1, read on the forward strand.
TGGAGAAGAAAATAGGAGCCAGAAACGTGACCTATCGCCTCAGAATAGTAGCTGAAGTCTGACTCAAATCCATGCCAAAGATTTTCAAGATGCCATGAGTGAGCCAGAATCCTGAGCTAACGAGTCAAATTCAAACCAATGTCTACCCCAGTAACCCCTGAAAACTACTACCACATGCGAGGGACAGATAAACGCTCCTCTAGTAAATTTAAAATCACGGCATACGCGTACACGGTGAAATTTAAAGATTTCAAGTCACATGTACCGCTGGAGAAACCAAAGGAGGTCATCATCGATTTGTGGGATTCTTTGTCAACCACACTGAATTGAAAATGTCGAGACAAGATGTGTTTAGCCCGAATGTATGTTAATAAAAATGATTCGACAGAATGGTAAAAGAGCCTGGCAAACTATTCCAAAATCGAACCTAGTCAAACAATAACCAGAAGCAAAACTCTTGTTACAACAAGCGGGATATCCAAAGACACTGCCTGTGGCATTCCTGAAATCCAAAAATTGCAAAACCTCTTAGCTCCACGATACACCTTGAAAGCACACACTCATGAAGTGCGCGGACCTCTGTTGTTTGGAGGTAAAAATTTCAAAGAGGGAAAATACATTCACGTCTATCATCACGATGAACATTTGGATACCATTACCAATATCACTGCATTCCTGGAATACAGTTATTATTGTGAGAACTGTGACTATGGGTATAGAAATCGATAGCAACAGAAGCGTTGCAGATTGAAATATCCAGAATCTATGGCTTTTAAACCCTACCTTGTCAGCCCTACTTGTTACGAAAAACATCTGAAGACATAAGGTATACAGCAGAAAAGTGCTTGTCAACTCCTAAATTGTTATTCTGCTTGTGGTAAAATCATACCTAAAAATAGTGTCAAGGCATATATATTTCCAGGAAAGGAACGATGTCACTCCTGTCACCAAAAGGTGGCCTTGGAACACGAATTCTACAGTAAAAAATACCAACCCCAAAAGGATGAAAAAGATGATGACCAGAAAAAGGCAGTTTAATCTTTATCGATTTTGAATCCATGCATGAGACTGGCATTCACATTCCTAGTTTCTGCGAGGCTCATCGAGTGTGACAGAAGTATATCCAAGAACCAGTTTTTATCATTGCTCCCACTGTAGCAAGATTCCTTGAGGATTTGAAAAAATTTCGGGGACCGAGTGCATTGGCCAATTTGGTACCATTGATCTTAAACCCCATCGACAACACGTGGAGTCAATAAGACTTTGAACGTTACAGAGATTTCCATCGCTATGCCACAGTGATGGCTTATAATTTCTCAGGATAATATGGACAGTTTATTAAGAAATACTATACAGAACAAAACACCGGATGTCCTAAAGTGACTTTTTATGGAGCTAAACTGATTTCCATGCAAGTGGGACAAGTGCAGTTTAAAGATTCGATGAGTTACTTGGCCATGTCATTGAGTCGAATGCCTCAAAAATTTGGAATGACAGAAATAGCCAAACGTTATTTCCGCACTTTTCAATACCGCAGCAAATCAACGCGCCGTTCTACCTCACTACTACGACCCAGACAGCATGCGCACCGAACAACGAGAAGCTTTCTACGCTTGGTACCACTCTTAGGCATTGGAGCCCTTCGATGTTCAGGAAGAAATGTTAAAGTACTGCCGTTCCGATGTGGACATTTGACGGCGATGCTATGGAAAATTTCGAGAAAATTTCGAGAATTTCTCCTTAGTGTACCGCAAATGATTCATGTCTTATAAGACCATGGTTATCATACGCCCTCGAACAACCAATGTTGTCAAACGTCATTACTCGGTAAAAGCTTTATGCTGGCTACATTACTTGTGTGACAAGGAATATAAATGGATCCAACACGCATGAAACGGAGGATGTGAAAAGACCATAAAAACGTATTCGGTGGATGGCTGAGACTTAAAAAAAAAAACGTAAGATCGTGTACGAGTTTAACGGTTGCTTTTTTGCTACCCTCAATGGTACACCCAAATCAATTTTTACAACATACCATGGAAGACTTGTACGAGGCCACTTGTCAGCGACACTTATAGTTAGAACAGCAAGCATACCAAGTCGTTGAAATGTGGGATCACGAGTACGATCACCGTTTGAAAACTGATCCCGAGTTTAAACGGGTCGTGAAAAGTTATAAGTTTGTGGACCCTCTGAACCCGCAGGACAGTTTGTATGGAGGACAGGTGAATGACACTTGAAATTAGAAGAAATTAAATACTTGGACGTGTGTTCGCTGTATCCTTATGTGTGCAAATATTGTCACTTTAACACAAGGCACCCATAATTGCTGACTTAACACATCGACGTGGACAACATTCGACAATACGAAAATACTAAGGATTATTTAAATGCGAAGTTTTGCCTCCCACGGAATTTGTACAAGGGTGACAAGACTCTAAAAGGCATTTTTGCAGATTACGTGAATGACTTTTTAAAACTGAAACAAGAAGCCAGTGGTTATACTACCTGGTGCCGCAGTCCCGAAAACAACAACAAAAAAAAAAAATACTTGGAGCAGAAGGCATCACTTTAGATCAAATCGATAAAAAAACCAAAGTCGACGATCGTTTCCCAAAGTGATGTTAAATCGCTTGTGTGGAACAATGGCAAAACGAGAGAGTGTATTCAAAACGAAACATTTGACAGAACATTTCCGCTACTTCCAGATGACTCACAACAAAACCATATATANANATATATATATATATATATATATATATATATATATCTATATATATATATATATATATATATATATATATATATATATATATATATATATATATATATATATATATATATATATACATGTATGTCCTTCGTGAAGACTTGATCTTTGTCAATTATGAAGAAGAAATGGACTTTGTAATGGCTGAAAAATTTGGAAATGCCATCGTTGCGGCCTATGCTCGCTTAAAATTGTAGGAAGCCTTACACTAGTTAGGATATATTGTGCTGTATTTTGACACGGACAGTTGCATCTACATCGTTTGATTTAGTCAAAGTCACCCTGACATTAAAGGAGACCGTTGAGGAGCTTGGAATGACGAGCACCCCGACGACAAGATTCTAAATTTTGCTACTGGCGGTCCCAAACATTACGGCCACTAATACCATAACCCACAAGAAGTACTCACTGAGTGTAAAGTGAAAGGACTGACTATCGCACCAATCAAGTGGTGAACTTTGGGGTAATGAAAGAAGCCTTGCAGTCTGTAAAGGATCAAAATTTTAAATAAATCACCCACGAGCCTTACAAGATTGTACCTTGAGCCAAACACCAAATTGTCAGTCGACCTTTGGAAAAACTATGCAATTTTGTTCCAGAAGCGAGTACTGCTTTCCTAACACTTCACTTTACCTTACGGACACGTCGATATTGGTCACCATATAAAAAAGGAAAACGTCCAAGACCGATAGTTGATTATGACTACCATTGCCAAGCGATAAGGATAGATTCTAAGAAACAGACACTATTCGTGTTCGCTGATTCTCAAAAAGAGTGCGAAGCTGTACCTTGCGACTACAGGGATACCGTACGCTAAGATCTCTGCAATTCAGTACCACTTCATGGGAACTCTACTATGAGTACTTCTACTATTACACTTACCTTGGAAAGTGATTTGCGTGTTAAACTTGACGGATGCAAAAGCGATGCCCTTTGTTATCGTGGACTCTTTACTGGTTGTCATTGTTAATGCCATCCTGCCACCCTGCGAATGTCATCCATGCCTGAACAGACCACCGCGGGTTTCACCGTACCATCATCGAAATGACCCTGTGAAAGAAGAATATTCATTTATTGTGTTTTTGTCTGAATAATGCGACTGTGAAAGTTGTTTCCAACCCTACCAAGGAAAGTTGCCTAAATATCTGTGAGGACCTAACTCCGGAGAATTAGCCAGAGCCGGATTTATCTACTCGGGTGAAGGTGATGAGGTCAAGTGCTTCGGCTGCGGTGTGGCACTACACGAGAGGGATCACAAAGATTCAGCTTACCTAGAACATGTTCGATGGTTTGTACCCTGTTACTACCTGCCTTTAGTGGGACGACCTCAATAATGTGTTGATGGATATTTTACAAGAGAATATTCGTGGTTTGCTTGTGTCAAATTGATTCGTGCCTTGTACGGCAATCAATCGTGAATAATATCCATATATACGTGCTCGTGTCTTAGTAACCAGTCTCAGAGAAGAGAAGTCGTTTTATGGTTTGGTGACAGCATGTCCATTACTTCAAGGCATAATTCACACCCCTCATCAAACCAAACGCTTTTTTTGAGAAAAACAAAGTAGCCTTGAAAGCAACTTGATCAACCCCGAATCGACACTCTAACCAAAATGCAATTCATTTTTAAACCTGGAAGCAGAGATTCTCTAAAATGTTCTCTCTCTCTCTCTCTCTCTCTCTCTCTCTCTCTCTCTCTCTCTCTCTCTCTCTCTCTCTCTCTCTCTCTCTCTCTCTCTCTCTCTCTCTCTCTCTCTCTCTCTCTCTCTCTCTCTCTCTCTCTTAACAGTATCAGTAAGTGGTCGACAGCTTCAAAAGGTATTTTCTATCTGTACTGGTATACTGGTAGTTTCTGGCAGTAGATAATGTACAGAAATTCCCGACTAATCTTATTTTACGAATTTTAATATATTACATGTATGTTTTCATTATTTAATAACAAATTAATTGCTCAAATGGTCATTGTTTATAAAATAAATATTATTGTCACAAATTCATTTCTATTATTACAAACAGAATTATATTTATGAGCCTTTTGTTTCGTTTTTGACACGTGTTACCTATGCCAATGTGAAATGTAAAAGATATTTTCTAACCACATCCAACTTTAAAAATCTTTAGAAATAAAGAAAGAAACAGAAAATGTTGTTATTGGTTCTTTGCTGACGTATGTTAATGTTTTGAATATCGTTTTACATGTGAAACAATGCACCGTAATTTATTTTTATCTCAATACAGTTAATACGTTCACAAAAAATATAATGGGTATAATATGGTATTTTTTTGCCGAGCAGGATATTTTACCAGCTATATGAGAACCAGAATTAAAAATCACTCCCTAATATAACTGTGGAACACTGTCTTACGTATCGTTGTATATTACGTATCGTCTTGTGTTACGTATTGTGGTTTGTTACGTATCGTGGTGTGTTACATATCGTGGTGTGTTACTTATAGTGGTGTATTACATATAGTGATGCTTTACGTATCGTGGTGTGTTATGAATCGTGGTGTGTTACCTATCGTGATGTGTTACGTATCGTGGTGTGTTACGTATCGTGGTGTTACGTATCGTAGTGTGTTACATATCCTGGTTTGCTACGTATCGTGGTGTGTTACATATCGTGGAGTGTTACATTTTCTGGTTTGTTACGTATCGTGGTGTGTTACATATCTTGGCGTGTTACGTATCGTGGTGTGTTACCTATTCTGGTTTGTTGCGTATCGTGGTGTGTTACATATCCTGGTTTGTTACGTATCGTAGTGTGCTATATATTGTGGTGTGTTACGTATCGTGGTATGTTACATATCGTGGTGTGTTACGTATCGTGGTGTGATACATATCGTGTTTTGTTACGTATCATGGTGTGTTATATATCCTGGTTTGTTACGTATCATGGTGTGTTACATATCGTGGTGTGTTACGTATCGTGGTGTGTCACCTATCCTAGCTTGTTACGTATCGTAATGTGTTACATACCGTGGTGTGTTACGTATCATGCTGTGTTACATATTGTGGTTTGTTACGTATCGTAGTGTATTACATATCCTGGTTTGTTACGTATCGTGGTTTGTTACGTATCGTGATGTGTTACATATCGTGGTGTGTTCAGAAATACCTCAATATATAGCAATACAAAATTGTAAGTAGTAGCTATGTCTAACAGCAATATGTTTACTTAAAAATCATCATTATTTTATCTCCTTGCAACTGAAGTCTTTGGGTATTTTTGAAGTATTCAGTTTTTGTGTGCTTATTCTGTGTGTATGTGTGTTATATATCTATATCAGAGCTAGATTTAATGTCTCACCTGAACTGGTGTCAGGTGTAGTGGGTTAAAGTCAGTCAGCATATGGTTTCCATCAAATTGTGACGTAGTCAGCGCTCCTCGTTTCGTCCCCAACGCCATTTTTATTTAAACCCATAAGTAGTTATAAAACGTGTTTACCATATAAGAACCTGTGTATATTTTAATTACTGCCAAAACTGATGGATATCGACCGGTAGAAATAATTGCTATTGGGACTTTCTACTGAGTTTTAAAATTTATGTTTCGAAAGAGCTAGACCTTCAAAGTCATTTTTTATAACTATGACAACGATACTGATGTTTCCCGACTCATAACATCGTACAAATATAATTAATTATGACACGCAAACGTGTAATGTACTTACGTTATAAAACTGACCCCATAATCTATATTACAGTTTAAGTAGATATGCCTAAAACGAACCAACATCGTGTGCAAATATCTCTAAAAAAAAAGATATTTCCATTGTCAAATTATTCTGACGACTACTGTTGAAAAAATATTAATACATATATTTCAATTTATTTGTAGTTCCTACTTGACCTGTGAAAAACTAATGGGGGGAGTTGGTTTTTTTCTTTTGTTTTTTTTTTCAAATGTCGCTGTGCTATCTCCTCTGAGCAACCCTGTGATATTCTCCCTTGTGGTCAAATTTCAAATATGGCAATTAATAAAAATTTGCAACAAAAGAAACAATTAAACCTTTTTCACTCAATGTATTCAATGGGAACAAATAGATCAAAGATTTAATGATTATTTCATTCTCTCTGCAGGAGTCCAGAGTGAGAGAGAAAGCATTACCAATGTAGAACATGATCTCAATGCTTGTTCAGTTAAGAGCTAGTATTTTCATTATTAAATTATTTCCTCAGTTGCAAATTTAAAATTAATTTTTAAAATACCCTTTTATAAAAACGGTAGCCAGCAAAGCAGTAGTGCGTCTGTGACGTGTTTCTTTTTTTCTTTTATGGTAAATTCATCTCTCTAAGAAACAAATTCTCTCAAATCAATATACAATAATAATGGCATCTATTTTTGATGCATGTCCTTTTTCAACTATCTCACAGATGGGCAACCTTGATGTAACAAACCTCAAGATAATGCAAAATATGCAAAATTTTTAAAATACCATTTTATAAAAACGGTAGCCAGCAAAGCAGTAGTGCGTCTGTGACGTGTTTTTTTTTCTTTTATGGTAAATTTATCTCTCTAAGAAACAAATTCTCGCAAATCAATATACAATAATAATGGCATCTATTTTTGATGCATGTCCTTTTTCAACTATCTCACAGATGGGCAACCTTGCTGTAACAAACCTCAAGATAATGCAAAATATGCAAAAATAATTGGTCTTCGATAATAATCATTCAGTGAGGTCATGGGCGCCCGCAACATAGGTCAAGCCCCCCCCCAATCATTTTAATAAATATTAGCTATAGTTTCAGACTGCTTCTTATTATAACTCTCCCGGCCGGCCCCCTTTGCAAAAAATCCCGTGGAGTCCACACGTACAATTTATCATTTTCTCTCGTGTGTATCTAGCTTGTATATATTACAAAGATAGAAATATTGGAAAATTGATGCACGTGACCTAACACAAAACCTTTATAATCGCCTTGTCAGTTAACTAATAAGAACTAAAAGTAAAAATGCAGATAAACCTTTATAAATGCAGTAAAACCTTTATAATCGCCTTGTCAGTTAACTAATAAGAACTAAAAGTAAAAATGCAGATAAATAATGCGTAACGGAGATAGAACCAAATGTTTGTTACGGAAAAAAGAAGACTTGCACACTTTTTGCCATTTGTTGGGAGGGGGCAGTATTTTCTTTATTTTTGCTTCGTAATAATTTTCGAAGCTCTGGTGTACTTTATTTTGAAAACTTCTGTATAGAGCATTTAGCATGACACTTGAAAAGATGCTTACCAATTTTAAAAGGTTCATAGATTGCCATGAGCAACAAATGAACTCAGTACTATATGATCCACCAGCGAAGAAATTATGAGTGCCCATCTATAGACGCATAGTCACAATTAAAACACAGGGCATATTGTCTTGCAAAACAACGATAAATAGCATATAGAACATGAGGCCCAGGTGGGTCTGATTTCATTTATATGTGCTACATAACTTAACAGTTACCCTTATCATACAGCTGTCTCATGCATTATTGTGAGAAAAAAAACACCTTTTTTAAACCTCATAATTTTGAAACGCAATATCATGTCGATTTTACCTTTTCCCAATAATCTGCTAAAAAGAGGACCTTGAAAGGGCTGACCCTTTACTATCCAAAAAGAATTTCCTGAAATTCAAGATAAAACCATTTCTTTTCAGCTGCTGAGTGTTCAAACCATCTTGGAAATTCTTGAGTAAGAAGATTTTCAACTTGATCACTGTGGCAGTCGTATTGGATCAAGACTGGCGTCACTTTCATTTAGAACAAACAAGACATCGTTAGAAGGCAACGAGCTTTGAACTCTAATGAAGCCTTTAGCATGTATACGTGTCCGCCGAGATAATATCTAAAATTGAATAGTAAATTGCTAGATAGCATATAGACGCATAATTAGAGGCAATGGTGCCGAGTTTATCAACATGACCGTTGTGGGGTCATATGACCGTTGTGGGGTCACATGACCGTTGTGTGGTCATATGACCGTTGTGGGGTCACATGACCGTTGTGGGGGTCCTATTAGACATAAGATGAACGCAAACCTCGTTTTAGTCCAGAAGAGCAGTAGTAACAATATTTTAAAAATGACCGCCGTGTTCAAAAACATTTTTATTTAATGCGAACTAGACATCATAAGAAGTATTTTAGTGAAAACTCCATGTTGGCATGACCATCCGTTTAGATGCAGCAGCAAAACCACGATTTACAAGATGATCGCTATGGTGGCCATATTTGATGACTAGACACAGACAGCAGCATTTTCATGTAGTACCAACAATGATCCATAAAAAGTCTTCTGGAAAAGCCACTACCTACGCTACTTTCCGTTCAGGAGTAAAGATAACAAGATTTAAAAAATGGTTACCGTGATGGCCAGATGGGAACCATTTGACCCGAACGGATGCTTGGGTTATATGACAAAACAACACACTGTGGTGAAAGATGGAATTTTACGAAATGAAATAATAAAACAAGTATATCCTCTACAATATACAGTGAGATCCTTTCACGCTCCAGACATACGACTCATTCAATTACTTTAGACAATCATTTAAAAAAGGGAAAACAAAAATGTTATTCATATATTCAAAAATGAAGGTAAGATTTATACAATCCGTGTAATGAAAGATTCATATAACCTGATACAATGAAAGTAAGATTCAAATAATTTCATGTAATGAAAGAATCAAGTAATTTCATGTAATGAAAGTAAGACAATTGTACTCAAAAGAAATACACCATAAACTCAATTCAAACATCAATTAAAACAAATATAATCAACTGAATTAACATTGATTGTACCAAACATGTGACTCGTAACTTAGCAATTTGTACAGCCCGTACAATTCATAACCACGTATGACTCATAAATACTTGTAAAAACTTGCAAACGAAACATGTTGAGCTGGTGTTCATTGTCAAACCACAGTTCTCCAGAATGCTTGGGTTGGCCCACACTTGTATCAGCCACACACACACACACACACACACACACACACACACACACACACACACACACACACACACACACACACACACACACACACCTTTTATGGATCCACCATGCGCACAATTTACAAATCAGCAGCTCCGTCATTGCATGGTATTGACGGTCACACCTACCTCCATCCCAATACAGACATACAGATGACCAGACCGACAGCCTGATATACCCACACACTCACATTCGCAGCTATAAAAAAACAAACTGGTCATAATAACAGGAACTAAATTAAAATTTTTAGATACATGCTACTAAATTAAACTCTTAATAGTAACTTGAAAGCATTCGAAAGTTCACAACGTTTCTAATCCGCGTAGTGGTAAAGACAGTATTTAACGCTACGACATTAAAACTGAATATGCTTCATATTTCAAATAGAATAAAAATATAACACTTACCCATAGGGCTGTAGAAAAAAAATGAAAACGTACACTCCTTGATAAGATCCAGAAGACCTATGTGTCTATTAAAAAAAAAAACTAGCCTTAAATCTACAGGAGAATTAATCTTAGTTACAGTAAAATATCAGTTCATACCGTGCGTTTATTGTCTCTCTCCGCAAATGATCTACAACGAGATACAAGCAAATCAGTCGCTTAACTAGAAAAAACAATCATTCAACCTAGCTAATGTTGTACGCATGTACGACGAAAATGATCAAATCATTTAAGATGAAACAAAGTTATTTCTTGCCTTCTTCTGTGACACTAACTAGACATCATAAGAAGTCTTCTGATGAACACTCATGTCGATATGATATTCTGTTCAGGATGAGTAGCAATACGATATTTTAAGCTGACTGCATTGGTGGCGATATTTGATGTCCATTATGAACCATTTTCAATTAGAACCAACTAGACGTGATAATAAGTCTTTTGGTGAAAACCCGATATTGATATGAACAATAACAATACCAAGATTTTCAAGATGGTTGCCATGGTGGTCATGTTGAACACAAGAACAGTACCATTTTCATTTAGGACCAGTCAAATACCAAACGTATTTTAGTGAAATGCATGCTAGTATGACCACCGATACAGGAGTAATAGCAACATAATTTTCAAGATGACTACTGTGTTGGCCATATTTGATGTCTGAGCAGTACCATTTTCATTTAGGACCAACAAGACCATACTATGAATCTGCCTACAGAGTTTTATGGCAATCTTTCAATAGTTTACAATGAGTAGCGATAACAAATTTGCGCTAATGCACTGACAAATGCTGGACAACAGACAACAGGTTCTCCAATAAGCTATTTTGGTATATGACCAGTAGAGCAAAATAGTAAAGACAAATGCATAATATGCGTGTGTCATGCTCATACTTAGTTCATCTGAGATCTTGAAGATTTATAGTAGTCCGTCCGAGATTGATGTATTAACATTTCAGGTCCTGACACACTTTATGAATTACATACCTTATTAGAGTATACGGCCTTCCTACTTGTACCTGATTCATATCTCATCTCCTAAACTAGGAGGCGAAATTTAACAACTGTTCGCCAGAGACTATAATGACGTTTTTTTAAGACGTCTGTCAATATCAATGGTGAGCATTCTGACTACGATTTCTTTCAAACTTTTAGAACATTGCTAAAACATCAAGAGTTACCAACAGAATGGAAAATCACATTCATTGTCACCTTTTCGCAAACGCAAATAAATCCATCCATACTAAAATATGTCCTTCAAAATAGATAAGAAATTTCAGCAGTCAAAAATCGAAGATGGTTTCCCTCCACTAATACACAGAACTTACAAAACGTTCTACCCTTTTTGAATAATGATCCTAGTCATAAATGCATAACTACTTCGCACCCATCCCGATCCATGTCTCTTTTCTGTCCTTTGCACTGAAACAACTACAAATGCAAGAGGAGACTCTCATCGTTTAATTTAAAGGGTGGTCATATCTGTACTTGTACTGGGTGCTACATATTTAGATGTTAAATTATGTAAAGAACTCCAATAATCCCAATTATCTTACAGGTAAGTATCAACCTTGTTTAATTGTTTTCATCAGCAAAACCACAAACTGACAAGTTTTTTTGTAGTCAGAACATGCAGCCTTGGAAAGACTCATCAGTATGCATGCAGGAAGTCCATGGAAATGCCGCGCTAGATAAATATTGTGAAATATCATTTTCATCATTGTACAAGTACCTATGGGAGAAATGTTGTCAGTAACTTTATATCGTGGAAAACAATACAGTACTAATCACACACTGTGGACGTAAAATTCCGTGATCTACAATTTATATGTTAAGAGATTATAACGTAACCACATACTTCGGACATCAAATTCCGTGGTCCACAACTTATGTGTTAAGAGATAAATAAAGTAACTACATATTACTTGCCCTCCATTTGCAAATGAATTATACAGTAACGACATGTATTTACGTTCCCTCTCCTTATAAAGAGATTACACAATGACCATATCACGTACCTTACCATGAGATTATACAGTAACCACGTATCACCTGTGTATCCCCATAGAGGTATAAGATTGCGAGTCATAAATCCCATTGGTGTCAGATTAAAAACTAAACTTGTGTATTAAAACTGGAGTCAAATAAAAGTTTTAAGGGTGTCTAATGCACAAATGAGGGTATAGAGAAACACTGAATTATTGACGTACCGTCTTCCTAATAAAAAGATTATACAGTAAGCACACATAATATACCCTCCACTTATCAAAATAGTGAACCATGTCACTGGTAAAAATAAATGCAATTTTTAGTTCACTTTTATGCGGAGAACAATTAAGAATTTTTAACAGAAGACCATAAAAAAATTAAATTATTGCTCAGACATTTTGAAATCCAATTGGTATCTATACCAGACAACAACTGTATTTTAAAGACACTATTGATAACATTAATCTGCATCCATTTGTAAAGTCTCATTAAGCCCCCCCCCCAATCAAGCTGGTAGCAGTCAACCTTTTTTATTTTGTTTACTCCTTTTCTAACATCAAACAAGCAATAATTAATTACATGTACATTTCCACCGATCTTAAGTCACAATTTAATTGTCGTTCTGCGGATTGCTCGTTTTAATAATGTTAACAATCTTTAGATTTCTGTAATGACTTTATAAATCTGAATTTTATAACCTGTATTTGAACCAAATTTTTGTAAAATGTAATGACTAAAAAGTGAATCTTTTTCATTGGCAACTTGTAGCAAAATGTCCAAAGTTACAGACAAAAAAAACCAGCATTATTTCTCAAAAGGATGTTTTAATTTGTCGTCTCTAATTAAATGCTAGTTTAACAAAATTTAAAAGTTTCGAAACTTGGCTTCCTAACTTTTCCAATATCACTTACTGAGTATGAGTTGTTGCAAATTTTTTATTTGATACTAATCTGAACAAAAATTACTCTTGCAAAAAATAAATGATAAAATTAGTGAGGAAAAACCAAGTTCTCAAAATTTGCATCAGTCTTTAATTTTCATGCATTGTTGATACATTATACCGGCTCTTAGTTCTTATCATTAAAAAAAAACCTAACCCGTTTCTTTCTTTTGATCGATCTTCATCAAAAATTGCACAATAGATCCAATCTAAAGAGTCTTGGCACATCGTTTCTTATTTGATATACACGCAAGTATAGTGCAATACATAATTTGGCCCCCAGGTTAGTTTTCACTTCAAATAAACTTCCACCCCGAAAACATGCACATATAAACAGTCCATTTTATACTTTTACACTGAAAACTATGAAATAAATACGATTAAAGACAATTTACAAACTGAGCATAAACTAACACCAAACTGCAAGAAGATTCACACATTCGAAAAAATAGGTTTCATTTTTTTCTTCTCTTTTTTGAGAAATATATTTATGTATAAAAATCCAGTGTCTCATGACAAGAACAAAAAATACCCCCAAAAACAAGTGTTTTCCCCAAATTAAGTGTGCAGAACAATTCTAATTAGTTCTTGAGAACCACAGTGCAAATATTTTCATGACTAGTCCATTGAGAAAATGACGTCTTTTCAGATTTGTAATTGCAAGCCTTAACGATGTTTACACTTCTTTCCGAGCCTTCATTCTATGACGGAAGGAGTACTTACAAATCATAAACCGTTAAGGTATCAAGAACTCATAGGTGTGGGGAAATTATACAAAAAGATTATTTTAACAATATGAAAGCAATACTAGGAAATCATTTCACACACTGATTATAGGACGACTTACGTGATCAACTCTAATGCAAATTCCACTGTAGATGCATTCTGCTGGTTTTTATCAGTTAACTAATGGTTCTGCCAAGTAACTATTTCAGCGTAGCTTTGTTAGAATACTGTAACACAGATGCTTTGTCTTTGTTTTTTTTGTGTGTGTGTTTTTGGGGAGATGTATTACTTTTTGTTTTCTGGAAAATGGGTTTTTTGAGAGAATTTTAAAGGAAGTGACGAGTTTTGCACCTCCAGTTTAATCATAACATCAAGTTCTCCATGCATATATTTTTTGTGTGCACAAAGAAACAAACTTCAAACACAAATATAGAATTTACACATTTTATTTTGTGAAAGCGCTATGTACAAGTATATTCACTTTCTAGAGCACCTGGTTTTAACAGTATAGAGTTTACTTGCTCATTAAAAAAAATCACAGGTTCAAAGCAACGTTTTCAATCAGCATACACACCTACACTGGATACAAAATACAACAGGCACAATAATGTTAAAAGCCTTTTTTAAACCCAAAATACCACTACAAATAACTCTGACCAACAGGACAAGTACAATAACTCTAACACATAAGACTATTACATACACATACTTTTTATCACTCTCTGAAAATGAACAGTCTCAATTTTCTTTTCTAGTTTCTGGATTTTAAAATTTAAAACAAAACCCTATAAATTGTTAGATTTCTGGCATAATACTGATTGGAATTTCATCCTAAGGGAAGTAAATAAATAACAGTTTACCTTGTATAAAAAACACTGTCTAAAGAAATCAAGCTAACAATCTTTAGAAAAAAAATTCCATATTTATATAAAGATGATAAATTACCAAGTTGCTGATATTGGTATACAGTTGATAAAATATCAAATTGCTGATATTCATATAAAGTTGATAAGATACCAAATTGCTGATATTCGTATATAAAGTTGATAAAATATCAAATTGACGATATTCATATAAATTGATAAAATACCAAATTGCTGATATTCATATAAAAATGATAAAATATCAAATTGCTGATATTCATATAAGTTGATGAAATACCAAATTGCTAATATTTGCATAAAGTTTATAAAATACCAAATTACCAATATTGTATGAAGTTTATAAAAATACCAAATTATCCGTTTGTATGAATTTTCAAGTAACTGATTACTCTTTCAGTAAAAGAGGCAGCATAACTGATAATAACTTAAATCATGTGGGGTGATTGAAATGTAGACCAACTCCTAGTTAACAATTCATTCTTCAGCAATAGAGGAAACATGATATCTGAAATATTAATGTTTTCATTTGTTAAATATTTTTCTCACATGTAGATTTGTATTATAAGTGTCTTGTGAACAAGGAATACCTGCATCTATAAATAGTCCCAAATATAAATCAATATTACTTTTAAAATTTAAAATATTTACTTAATTTCTATTAACAGCTCATATAAAATGAAAAAAAATCAAATAAATGAAAATGTGCATATACCTATTAAATGCATGCATTAAAACTGTCTGCACCTAGAACAATTAAAATTGACTTACAACTGTATAATACTGAATATAAACAGGATGGGAATTTCTTCTGTGATTAGAATTAATTTGACTGATAAAACGATAATACAAAAGTATACAAAATCTGAGTGAAACACAATAAAATGTAATGACCAAGACAACTGTAAACAACCTGACATGAAAATGAATCAAACAAAAAAGAAAATACACTAGGAAAATACTGAAGTGGAAAGAAGAGATGAAAGTATAACTGGTCATCTATATGAAAGACACAATAAAAGCTTCAGCACTTCAGCAACAGTTTGTATACTAAAATACAAAGTTTTCAAACCGTACATTTTGTTTGGACAGGATTGGTTTCATACATGTATATGTAATGATTCATCATCACAAGTTACATGTAAAAATTCTTTGTAGCCTCTTTTCACCATGTCATAAAATTTCTTTTTTTTCTCATAAATTTGCATAAACCTGCACAACCAATCATACATTTCATTGGCTCAAGGATGCATTTATGTTTATGCATATTCATGTGAAAAGAGAAACCTTATTAAAGTCAGCAATTTAAATTGTAAACATTTCTTGTTTCTTTTTACGGTGTGGTGATATTTTGCCTATTTAAAAACAAAACAATTGGAAACGGACAATGGGAAATAGGAAAGATACAATGAGCATAATGAATTTATGTACTGAGAGAATGAAGTAGCCTTCAAACCATTAATTCTACCAATAACTAAAACAAGCAGAAAATTCATTGTTTGTACAGGCTATTTAATAACAGCAAATGTATTTACCTGTTTATAAGTCCAGTCTAGCTACAGATTTGTCAGACCCAGATCTAACAGTACATAAAGCACCAGCAGAGCTGGGTCTATACAGTTTGTAGACAGCAACTCAAACAACACATACCCTAGTGAATCATGTGATGGGTTAAAGTCCCCATTTTATAGCTTGACCTGACTTAGAAGCAAATATAAATAGTGTGCAAATAATTGTAGAAAATAATCCTAATGGTAGATAGAGAGGAATGCAAGATATCCAAATATATATGATTACTTCCAAAATGAAAGAAGAGCTGGAAAGCATTGTGTAAACAACAAACAACAGAGGCTGTTCAAGTTTGCACTAAAGTATTGTATTGTTATATTAAATATAACATAAGTCTGAGTTTGGACCAAAAACATTGGGCTTTGGTTTTTATATCTACTTGTAATATAACTAGTAAAAGATTATATTCTCGTTTAATGGGGATCCATAAATTTGAGCAATACAACAACTTGATTATATAAGCATTTACAAAGATAAGTATTTACAAATGGTGTACAAATGACTGTCCAGTCATAACTCTTACAATAAAATAATTCAGCTATATACAGTAATAATAATTAATGAACTTTCAATCTTGATTTGCTTCATAGATGCTGATAATACAGAAATAATCAACATTGTTATGAAGCTCAATATCCAACAATAATGAACAGATATGAAACTGCTTGTGTTTGCAAGAAACATTAGCATGTCTCATGCTTATATAATATACAGACAGCCAGATAAAAAACATGCTTATACACAGCCTCATCCCAGATAAGCGACCTTTTCATTCGATCAATCTTTTAATTAGCTGAGCAAAATACTTTGACACTGAGGTTAATCTAGGACACTATAATGATTTCCTATGAAATGCATTTTTGATACAAAGGATGTCTCATAGGATAAAAAATTCTTAATGTACATGCTATTTTAAGTCCAAGTATTTGTGTGAATGATCACTGTCCTATATCAACTGCCTGTAAAGTGATGTGTGGCATGCCATGTCATATGTCAAATCTGTTGCTTGCTAGATGGTAAGACAGTATAGACTTTATATTTAAGTTATGATATATAAATGAATCAATCAAAAATGGATGAACAAGTCAGAAAACTAGGATGCTAATCAGGCTGTACACACACACACAGAAAAATGTAAACATGTACACATACTCACCCACTGACATACAAAAATAGACAACACACACCATAAAAAATAAACACACAAAATACAAATAAATTGATCAGAATATTACCCTTTAGACCAGCATTGTAAATAAATATTTCATATAAATCTGCCTTTGACTTATCAATGTACAGAAACTACATTGCAAAATGAAATAGTTTGATTTACTTTGTAAAAGTAATTCCGTGCAAACATACATCCAAAGTTTACATAATGAAAACATGAATTAAATGGTTTTTGTGCAAATCCAGACAAAAACATGTATTCTGAATTAGGATCAAATCTGACTAATTTGGAAATTTTGGGCTATGGGGATTGTTACATCGAAACTGCTCAAGAATAAGGTGCTAATAACCATTAACATAATTGTCAGTAGAGAACGTGTCATGCTGATCACATAATGATTTAGAAGATGTCATAAATCAAGTTGTTGTGACCTCAGCTCTATTAGTTTTAGAAGGTGACAAAAGTATTTTTATGAAAAGGAAACATAACTGAGAAAATGGCTTAATAACAATCTACATAGCATATAATGTGTAAAGTTTTATTATAATGAAGATAAAAAGAACATTATGGCCAGGACAAAAAAAAATCAATCTTTTCTAATAAAATACATTGCCTCATTCTCAACTGCAGTATGCATAAATTTCACTTTGTTTCCAAAGAAAAGGGAGGCAAATATGAGTGAAAGATTCACAATAACTTTCAGATGATATTTTGAATCAAGTGTTAGATATATATAATTGAAATGGGTTTAAAATAACTCATATCTATTCATTCTGACTTTGATATTTGTGTGGAAAGAACATAATTATGGATCAAAATCAAATAATATTTAAATATGTTTTGCACAATAAATATGATCATAACTTACACAAACACCTGAAACAGATTTAATGGAAATGAAATATCATTATAAACATTTTGTTTAAAATAAAAATTTACATAAATCCAAGCAAATATTGAAGACAAAGATAAGGACAAAAATGAAAAAGCAGCCACAAGGAGGTTATGAGATGTAAATGTATGAGTGGTATAATAATTATACTACTCATACTTATACTACTTGGTAGACATTCTTTAATTTTCAACAAACGTGTGAACAGTAGATAAGCCTATATGATAATTCACATCTGGAAACTAACTGCCAATGTAAGAAAATTTCATCAATCACTGGAAAATATCTGCAACAAACCTATGCTGACAAAACTTGAATGATGTTTTCTTCCTTCCAATGACTCTCATTTAAGACTTGTAATAAAAGAGGACTTTGAAGACATTCAAAACATGTAATAAAAGAGGACTTTAAAGACATTGATTTAAGACATGTAATGAAAAGAGGACCTTGAAGACACTTGTATAAGACATTCTAAAACAGGACTTTAAAGATACTCACTGAAGACTTCTAATAAAAGAGGACATCCAAGGCAATAACACTCAGTTAAGACTTGTAATAAAAGAGGACTCTGATGGCATTCATTTAAGACTTTTAATAAATGAGGACTTTGAAGGCAAAATGTTTTGATTTTATGTTGCATAAACTGTTACACTTCTTATCATCTCATCCCCTCCACCTCAATAAGCATGCAAGGGCCATATAGTGTTACCTTGTCCATCTGTCTGTCTATCCATGTGTACACTTTGTACATCTATCTGTCTGTCCATGTGAACACTATGTACATCTAGTTAAGTTCTATATTTTGGTCATTTTGGAGAGGTATTAATTTTCCATGAATATTTCTTTTTTCCCAATTGCATGATCAAGGTGTTGTTGGTTCTGAATAAATGCACTCAAACCACTTCATACTTCTATATCTAGAGGGTGTCTTATTCTGGTCAATTTTTGACTGAATTGTTGGTTTATAATATTGATAAAAATACTTTACAAAAAAAACAGATTTTTATTGGGGCTTTGATGTTTCCACAATGAAACAATTACCAATAAATATTTGTACCACAATCATAAATTATTGTATTAAATAATGCTTCTGAGAGTAAAAATATTTTCTCTTTATTATAATAGTTTGCAAATGTCCAATAGTTGCAACACCTTAAGTGATATGTCTTCATGTTTTACCCTGAATTCACAGCACCACAAGACCATATTGAGATAGCATTTTAGCATAAACATGATATTACACATTGAAACATTGTAACATTTCATTCCTTATACATTAGACATATGTCCCTGCCTCATGATGGGTGTGACACCACAGATGGATTTGAAGCAACCGATGGTGCTGTCACTGGATAAGACACTGTGGAAAGCATTGTCAGGATTTCTCCAAGAACAACACAAATTTCACTAAATAATGGACGATCTCTTGGATTCTCAGTTGTGCACTTTTGAATTAAATCTATAATCTCATTTGGACACTGTTCTGAGATTTCCAAAGTCACATCCCCGACTTTAAGACCTTTCAATATTTCATCATCAGTCCTATTCTTGTGTGGAAAGTCCCCAAGATGGAATACTTCCCAAACAAATACTCCATATGACCAGACATCACTTTTTGTGGAATAATCATCCTCCAGCACTGCCTCTGGAGACAGCCAGCGAAGAGGAATCATGGTGTTATTGTAGGGAATATACTCTCCGGCATATATATCTCGGCATAACGATATACTCGACACTTTGAGCTCAAGACGTGAGGTCAACAAAATATTACGAGTTGCAATGTCTTTGTGCACAAAACGGTGATTTGAGAGATGTTCAAGACCAAGCGCCACTTGATTACACATGCCGACCTTCTGAACTGCTGTAAGTGGTGGAACTCGTGCTGGTATCCTCCGACCATTGTCCGTTCTTGATGCTAGGAGAAATTGTTTCAAGTCTCCCTGTAAATGATTTATTAAAATTGTGATTCTTTATTTTCACATTTAAATACATTTCATCATTCATGTTCAAGAATAAATTTAAAATGAACTCACAAAGTAAAAATGAAACAATAATGTTTATTTATACTATGCCTACAAAATATATGGTGAAACTTGACCTGGGGTTGAAAACCACTCGATGAACAGTTTGCCTTTCACACAACCTTTTGTATCAAATTTGTTTTAAAATACTCATCATGTAAAACATATACCCACATACGCAGGTCTGATCCAAGCTGAACAGACCCCAAACTGTCATCATATCAAGTGCCAGCAGATACAGGTCTATGCAGTATGCTAGGACTAATCAGTATAACATAGATCCTCATCTGCTTGACTATTAAGCTATGGCAGATCAAAGTCTGTTTTTCTTGCACTTAAAACTAAGTTGTAAATACATATATTTTCCATCGATGATAATGAATCTTGCAGTTAAATTTTCTTTCTACATTTTGCAAAAAAAAAAAGACATTTAAGAAAATGTTTTATTTGTCAAGGCAAATGAATTGTGTGTGTGACCAAGCATACATACATATTTTGACAGTATTTAAAGAAAGCAAACACAATATAATATTTTCACACGTGTGTACCTAACATTATTTTGAAGATAAAGTCTTTTTGTGTAAGTATTAATTTTTAATAGTAAACAATTATGAAATTACACTAATGAAAATTCAATTCTATTTAAGAATTTTTTAAAACAAAATTGGCACTACTCACCCAATCACAATGTTCATATATAATAAACTGTAGATCCATCTCACGACACACTCCCAGTAATTTGACAACATTTGGATGCTCGAGTTTGGAATACATCTCCATCTCTTGCCGAAACTCGTAGAATAAATGGTCATCTTTGACCAGTATGGACTTCACCAGCACAAGAGTCTCAAGCTCTCCAGTCCTAATTCCTCGAGCTTTGGCCAAAAACACATCACCAAACTGACCCTTACCTAAAGTATACAAAGGAGAATTCTAACAAAATGTTCAAATATTTAGGAACATTATTTAATAAAATCAACCATTTTTTTCTGTTTCTGAATGCTTGCTCAAGGTCATGCTTGCTCTAATTTGATTAAGAAACAATTTCCAAAAATAGTGCAAAAACTTTAATGGTATTAGGAAAGGGCACTGTGCTTTTAAATAAAACAAACCTAATTTCTAAATTTTAGCTAAATGTAATGAATGGTTTTTGAGTTACTGAAGATAAAATGTACAATATACTAATATACTATGCAAGTCAGTACAGCTTGTGTTTTTAATATCATGTTTTAATTCACACCATTTTAAAAAATATTTGTGTAATACTACATGACCTTAGGAGTGCAATATTAGTCAAAAAATTAATGAACTCAAATTTTCTTATTCAGATGGAGTAACCTTTTTATTATGTACTAATAATAATAAAATAACATTACAAGACAAACAGTAACTGAATTTATGCTGTATTCCAAAATAAATACACAACCATGGATTCAACAATACACATTAATAATATTAATGCGTACACAGCACTGCCAGCAACCTTTGAACTTTGTTGTGTGTTCGACATTAGTTTAAAAAAATTTCATTTTGGTATACTTAAAAATGAAATTAAAGTCATATTCTGAATGAATGCACATTGTCACTGATTGTTTGGAATCATGATGTGAGAACAATATTTCTTTTAATTTGAAATTATTAAAAAGACATCATGGAATATAACATTCATTTCATCCTGAGTGCAGTGAGGAGAATGTGATTTCTATTGGAAATGTAGTTGGAATTACAATACAATATTGTGATGTGTATCAAGTTTTAGAATCCATGATGTGGGTGATTAATTCTTGTTTTGCACAACTAAGAAAGTACATTCTGAGGCAATTTAAGTATATATATATATATATATATATATATATATATATATATATATATATATATATATATATATTGCCAATTTTATTACCAGCTAAAGAAAACATATATTTATGCCCTGTCACTAACATGCTCTTTTTGCTGGAGGGACACCAGTAAGATATACCATCTGTATGGCTTCTAAATCCAAAATTATTATTTAAAAAAGTGAAATGGGGAACAACATAGCTAGCTGCTGTGTAACAGTCCATTTAGCTAACTGAAATAAAACTTCTTCATTGTCTTACTGGCTCTGAGGCCGTTAGTTTTCTACCAAAACCTTCCGTTGCATTTCCTTGAATTTAATGTTCTCACTGACTTGTAAAATGATTATCTCTGATGGGTGGCATACAATAGAGTCCTAGTCTAAATAATTTTATTTCCAACAGTTACAAACATTTCATAATTAAATGATCTGAATATTTTCAGTACTGTGGCTCATGTTTGTTGTCAATATTGCAAATACCACGTTCATTTGTTTGCTTGGTTGAATGTGACTCGGTAAACTCATCATTAACTTTAAAGAAGATGAAACTGTTTAGTTCACAAACAAATCTAATAAATCAAAAGCTAAACTATCACTAGACTGCTTTTTTTACAAAGTAATTCCTAATACACTATACTATTTTTTACCAATCCTGTTATTCAATGTAAAGACATGCAGTATGCAGACATACTGCATGATTCTGATAATGTAAAGGTAATAAAGGAAAAATCAATGAGTGTATAATAATGTGTTTTATGGCATACCCCCACAAACTGGACTTTGATCACTTGTGAGATTTTGGTATGGTGTTTTATGGCATACCCACACAAACTGGACTTTGATCACTTGTGAGATTTTGGTATGGTGTTTTATGGCATACCCACACAAACTGGACTTTGATCACTTGTGAGATTTTGGTATGGTGTTTTATGGCATACCAAAACAAACTGGACTTTGATCACTTGTGAGATTTTGGTATGGTGTTTTATGGCATACCAAAACAAACTGGACTTTGATCACTTGTGAGATTTTGGTATGGTATTTTATGGCATACCAAAACAAACTGGACTTTGATCACTTGTGAGATTTTGGTATGGTGTTTTATGGCATACCCACACAAACTGGACTTTGATCACTTGTGAGATTTTGGTATGGTGTTTTATGGCATACCCACACAAACTGGACTTTGATCACTTGTGAGATTTTGGTATGGTGTTTTATGGCATACCCACACAAACTGGACTTTGATCACTTGTGAGATTTTGGTATGGTGTTTTATGGCATACCAAAACAAACTGGACTTTAGTGCTGAGGCAATTGTAGTAAAGTGCCTTCATCAAGGACACAACACAGCAGCCGACAACCAGGTTGTTCCGATATCAGGATTCAAGCCTACACAATTTTGCTTGTGTATCTGGCCTTATTATATGCTCATTATTTTCTCCATTAAGTTTACATTGTCAGAATCGTTCAATATCCAGTGATATTGAACACCTTCATATTGCACCCCCACGTGACTGATGCACATGAATAAAGAACTACTTTCTATAGTAAACAAACAATGGAAACAGACGCTAGTACTTTAGATTATTGTATTTGTCGGCGGATGAAGTAAACCAACTGTTTGAACCATTTGAAAGTAGAGATGCCAAAGTTGAGAATGTGGATGAATTCATAGAATTACAGAAAAAATTTTCAACGAAGCTGACGACTGAACATGATATCAGAAATGTTCAGCGATGGCTGTATGAAAACAAACATGAGACATGCTGCATTGAAAATATCATTCCAGAACATTGTTAAAATCGAAATCACATTCCATAGTAGACTGTATGGAACTCCGCAAGAAAAGAATCTGTTGTTCACAAAAAATAAACAATATTGAAACCAGCATCTTCTTAAGAATTTATGTTTAAAAACTTTCATTACGTATTTCCAAATACTGTTACACATCTGTGTACTATAATATGTAGGCCTATAGAATCCAGACTACATTGTTGAAATCAAAATCACATTCCATAGTAGACTGTACGGAACCCTGCAAGAAATGAATCTGTTGTGCACAAAAAATAAACAATATTGAAACCAGCATCTTCTTAAGAATTTATGTTTAAAAACTTTCATATTTTTCCAGCTTACAATTCCAAACTATCCATGGCAGAACAAACAGTTATGCAGATTGTTGTCATCGCCAGTCCCTGAAGTCACACATACATCATGCGGAAAACACACAGAAGGAGATAATCAGAATATGGCTGTATTGACAGAAAAACAAAATCTCTCAATTCCTGACCAACTGGGAACTTTGTTCAATGGCGCAGTCATTCATAATATGACTTTAAATTTCAATTTCAGATAGACCAAAATGGGATTTCTTTCTTAAATGAGCGTGCGGTACGCTCTGAAGTCAAAAGGTTGATGGGCGGAGCTGTATGCGCATAAATACTATTATTATGTATTGAAGGAGAATCTACGATAGTCAACTTATTTATTTTAATAATAAAATAATAAATGTTATTATTAAATATAATTGGCTGTGAATTTTATTATTAAGTCTTTGGTAATGAAACAAAATGAGCATATAATAAAAAGGTAACTGCATTTGAATGGGAAAATATGAACTCGCTTTTTCGGATGGCTATACTGTACTCCCAAGGTCGTGTAGTAGAGCCATCTGAAAAACTTGTTCATATTTTTATATACAAATGCAGTAACCTATAATTATAATCACATATTTAACATGACTCCTATATAATCTTTGGGACTTTGTCATGGTACAAGAAACTGACTTTCTGTCATTCAAGTGAGGCAACAAAGATGATATATTTCCCACAATCCCCAGCTTTTTGAAACACTCCAACAGAAAGTACCCCATAATCAAAACACTTCCAATTTTCTATACTACTTATCCTAAACTTTGTTTCCATAACAACATAAGAAATATTGAAAGTATAACATTTTTCTAAGTACACACCTAGACTAGGGGATCAAACCTCTCACCTAACATTCCCAATGTCTGAAGTTCATGCCTGGGGAAGAACACGCGGTCAATGCTGCCTTTACGACTTCGTTGAGAGTGAGCTTGGGACAGAACCTGGGATTGTCCTTGGGAGTGGGATGAGTGGGATGGATGGGAACTAAGACCTGAAGCATGAGAACGGTTGTCACTGTCACTGCGGAACTGTGTGCCTCCGGAATCTCGATCATGATCTTTCATCAACAGTTCATGCTGTTCTTGACTAAGGTTGCCATTTGGAGACTTGCCTATAACACAGATGGTCAGAAATATTGTCAAGTATTGAACAGTATTTTAACACAGTCTTATAAGGGGTAATATTGTTTGATCATTTTATAATGAAAGCACATCACCCACATAAAAAATAATCTTTTAAAACAAAATGAAACTGAGAAAAAAATTTTAACCTCTAATACAGAATAACAAAATCCAATACTCTTTTTTGTTTGAAAACATTATAAAATGCAAGCTATAATTTATGCTATGATTTCTTCTGTATGATTATGCTTTTACTTAATTCTACAAAAAGCTCAACTATTGACTTTGGAAAAGAAAAACAAGATAAAATAAATTTTCATAAAAATTTTTTATAACTGCCAGAATGCATGTGAACAAACAATAAAAGTTTAGAAATAAAACCTTTTCTAACACAGCACATCATAATTTGCCTTGTCTGTGATAACATAATTTTCAATCATGTGCATTCTATTACTCACAGAGTATTTTTCATAAAAATAGCTATTTTCTATCCTTATTTGTCAATAAAAAATAAACAAATCGTACAGTGCTTCCCTGACTTTCTATTGCGCTTCTTGATGAGTTTGTAGCTGAAAAATGCTGTAAGTCCGATAACAAGGGCAAAGTAGGCCCCTGCACTACACACTGCAATGATGATTGTTCTCATCATGTTGACATCTTCCTCTTCCCCCTCCTCCTGATCTTTAACATACTCAGAAGTGCCTGAAACAGAATCAGGCATTTTGCATTCAGTCAACAACTCTTTGATAACAAACAGGTCTCTAGTTAGGAAATGGGTTCCAGGACTATACAAAATCGAGGTTACCTCTCTCTCTCTCTCTGTCTCTCTCTCTCTCTCATTTGTAAATAGAGGATCTAAAAAAAAGTAATTATTATTTCCTTTGGAAATGAGCACATTATTTCTGTGACATTTTCAACTTTATGAAAGACCTCATCTGTTTTTATATGTACAAGTTGTCTTGATTTCCTACTTTTTGTTCAACTCCTAAGACATATATTAAAACACACTCAAACAAAGGAAAGAAAAAGACATTATTCATATCAAAATGTACATTTACCATCATTATATCTAAGTACATTTAGTCATTACTTCTTAGTACATCTAGTCATTATTTCTTAGTACATTTAGTCATTACTTCTTAGTACATCTAGTCATTATTTCTTAGTACATTTAGTCATTACTTCCTAGTACATTTAGTCATTACTTCTAGTACATTTAGTCAATACTTCTTAGTACATTTAGTCATTACTTCTTTGTACATTTAGTCATTACTTCTTAGTACATTTAGTCATTACTTCTTAGTACATCTAGTCATTACTTCTTAGTACATTTAGTCATTACTTCTTAGTACATCTAGTCATTACTTCTTAGTACATCTAGTCATTACTTCTTAGTACATCTAGTCATTATTTCTTAGTACATCTAGTCATTACTTCCTAGTACATCTAGTCATTATTTCTTAGTACATCTAGTCATTATTTCTTAGTACATCTAGTCATTACTTCTTAGTACATCTAGTCATTATTTCTTAGTACATCTAGTCATTACTTCTTAGTACATCTAGTCATTATTTCTTAGTACATCTAGTCATTATTTCTTAGTACATCTAATCATTACTTCTTAGTACATCTAGTCATTATTTCTTAGTACATCTAGTCATTATTTCTTAGTACATCTAATCATTACTTCTTAGTACATCTAGTCATTATTTCTTAGTACATTTAGTCATTACTTCTTAGTACATCTAGTCATTATTTCTTAGTACATTTAGTCATTACTTCTTAGTACATTTAGTCATTACTTCTTAGTACATTTAGTCATTATTTATAGTACATTTAGTCAATACTTCTTAGTACATTTAGTCATTACTTCTTTGTGCATTTAGTCATTACTTCTTCATGCTTTTAGTCATTACTTCATAGTACATTTAGTCATTACTTCTTAGTGCATTTAGTCATTACTTCTTAGTGCATTTAGTCATTATTGCTTAGTACATTGACAGCCATTACTTCTTAGTACATTTACCATCATTACTTCTTAGTACATTTAGTCAATACTTTTTAGCACATTTAGTCATTACTTGTTAGTGCATTTAGTCATTACTCCTTGGTACATTTAGATATTATTTCTTAGTACATCTAATCATTACTTCTTAGTACATCTAGTCATTACTACATAGTACATTTAGTCTTTACTTCTTAGTACATTTACCATCATTATTTTTAGTACATCTAGTCATTACTTCTTAGTGCATTTAGTCATTACTTCTTAGTACATTTAGTCATTACTTCTTAGTACATCTGGTTATTACTACATAGTACATTTAGTCATTACTTCTTAGTACATTTAGTCATTACCTAGCACATCTAGTCATTACTACTTAGTACATTTAGTCATTACTTCTTAGTACATTTAGTCATTACTTCTTAGTGCATTTAGTCATTACTTAGCACATCTAGTCATTACTACTTAGTACATTTAGTCATTACTTCTTAGTACATCAAGTCATTACTTAGTACATTTAGTCATTACTTCTTAGTACATTTAGTCATTACTTCTTAGTACATATAGTCATTACTTATTAGCACATTTAGTCATTACATTTTAGTGACTCTAGTCATTACTTAGCACATCTAGTCATTATTTCTTTGTATATTTAGTCATTATTTCTTAGTACATATTTTCATTACTTCTTAGTACATATAGTCATTACATTTAGTGTTTACCTCTTAGTACATCTAGTCATTTCTTAGTACATTTAGTCATTACTTCTTAGTGCATTTAGTCAATACTTCTTAGCACATTTAGTCATTATTTCTTAGTACATTTAGTCATCACTTCTTAGTACATTTAGTCATTACATCTCTGTACATTTAGTCATTACTTCTCAGTACATTTAGTCATTACTTAGTACATCTAGTCATTACTTATTACATTTCATCATTACCTCGAAGTACATTTAGTCATTACTTATTAGAATATTTAGTCATTACATGTAAGTGCATTTAGTCTTTCTTTCTTAGTACATTTAGTCATTACTTCTTAGTGCATTTAGTCATTACTTCTTAGTACATATAGTCATTACTTCTTAGTGCATTTAGTCATTACTTCTTAGTACATTTAGTCATTACTGCGTAGTACATTTAGTCATTTCTTTGTAGTACATTTAGTCATTACTTCTTAGTGCATTTAGTCATTAATTCTTAGTACATTTGGTCATTACTTCTTAGTACATCTAGTCATTACTTCTTAGTGCATATAGTCATTTACTTCTTAGTGCATATAGTCATTTCTTAGTAAATTTAGTCATTACTTCTTAGTACATCTTGTCATTACTTTTTAGTGCATTTAGTCATTACGTCTCAGTGCATTTAGTCATTACTTCTTTAGTACATCTAGTCATTACTACTTAGTGAATGTAGTCATTACTTCTTAGTGAATTTAGTCATTACTTCTTAGTGCATCTAGTCATTAGTTCTTAGTACATCTAGTCATTACTGTTTTAGTACATCTAGTTATTACTTCTTAGTACATTTAGTCATTACTTCTTAGTACATTTAGTCATTACTTCTTAATTTTTTTAGTCATTACTTCTTAGTGCATTTAGTCATTAGTTCTTAGTACATCTAGTCATTACTAATTTTAGTACATCTAGTCATTACTTCTTAGTGCATTTACAATCATTGCTTTTTATTACACTGTTAATTATTACTTCTTAAGTCTGTTAGCTTCTAAAATCATAAGATATCAATTATCAAATTAGGCCACCATTATTAATGACATTGATTTGATCAGAGTACAGCACAACAAAAATCATTTATGATGCCTAAATTGAATGAATTTACAAGATATGCTAATCTAGGTAGAATCTGAATGTATATTCATTTCAAAATCTGAATAAAACAAGACTACCACAAATATAATGAGTACTGAAATATTACAAGATTACCATAAACAGTATATTATATATACCCACCATATGGTAGATATTATTCTTACTTATGTATTTTAAACCCACTTTAACTGGTTGAATACTTAGATACTATAAACTCTAGTGCCCATTTAAGGCAATAATAAATATTTGATCTGTCCTGGTCAGCAGGTGATTTGACAGTTAGGCTACTGAATGTACATGACTTCTGGATATCAAGATGTTAGTGGGAAGAAATGTCACTCAGTTTTATGATTTAAATCATTATTTTGAGAATACTTTTCTTTTTCTTTTAGTATTTTTGACCTTAACCTTGGATGCCAAAACCAAAGGGTGGACTTTTTTGTTTAATACAAGCTATCAGCAAAATATTTGGTCATAGAACTTCTGTGTAAACCATTTTCCTTCTTAGACTCCATCTGACCCTGACTTTTGACCTTTTAATCCCAAATCAACAGGTGTTTTCTTGTCCTGAATGCAAGCCATCTACAAAGTTTAATCAAGAGTTACAGTGTGAAAATGCAACAAAATGAACATTACAGATGAATGGACATCATGATACATTCTGCCTTATATCAGTCACACAGTATTAATGATGAATGAACATAATGATACATTCTGCCTTATATCAATCACACAGTAACAATGATGAATGGACATCATGATACATTCTGCCTTATATCAGTCAAACTATATCAGTCACCCAGTAACAATGATGAATGGACATCATGATACATTCTGCCTTATATTAGTCTCACAGATACAATGATAAATGGACATGATAAATTCTGCCTTATATCAGTCATACAAACACAATGACGAATGGACATCATGATACATTCTGCCTTATATCAGTCACACAGTAACAATGATGAATGGACATCATGATACATTCTGCCTTATATCAGTCAAACTCTATCAGTCACACAGTAACAATGATGAATAGATATCATGATACATTCTGCCTTATATCAGTCACACAGTAACAATGATGAATTGACATCATGATACATTCTGCCTTATATTAGTCACACAGATACAATGATGAATGGAAATCAAGATACATTCTGCCTTTTATTAGCCACACAGATACAATGATGAATGGACATCATGATACATTCTGCCTTATATCAGTCACACAGTAACAATGATGAATGGACATCATGATACATTCTGCCTTGTGTCAGTCAAACTATATCAGTCACACAGCAACAATGATGAATAGACATCATGATACATTCTGCCTTATATCAGTCACACAGATACAATGATGAATAGATATCATGATACATTCTGCCTTATAACAGTCACACAAACACAATGATGAATGGACACCATGATACATTCTGCCTTATATCAGTCACACAAACACAATGATGAATGGACATTATGATACATTCTGTTTTATATCAGTCACACAGTAACAATGATGAATGGACATCATGATACATTCTGCCGTAAAACAGTCACACAAACATAATGTTAACTTTCAGATTTAGTATAGAGATAATATAAGCTAATGCAATGAAATTTCACAACATAAAGAAGCAAAAACTACAGACAAATTACACAAAATATTTATTGGTAATGCTTTTAAAAGCTAAGCTAGCATCTTCGCTAAAGAGGACAGTAATTAGTTCTTGCTGTTAATCTCATTAAAAAAATCAGCATTTAGATATACCTGCAGAACATGGACCAAATGGTACAATATGGATCATACCCATAGAACATGGACCAAAAGGTACAATATGGATCATACCCATAGAACATGGACCAAATGGTAAACTAGAGATCATATCAACAGAACATGGCCCAAATGGTACAATGTGGATCATATCCACATAACATGGCCCAAATGGTACAATATGGATCATATACACAGAACATGTACCAAAAGGTACAAAATGGATCATACCCATAGAACATGGACCAAATGGTAAACTGTGGATCATACCAACAGAACATGGCCCCAATGGTACAATGTGGATCATATTCACATATCATGACCCAAATGGTACAATATGGATCATACTCACAGAACATGGCCCAAATGGTACAATGTGGATCATATCCACATAACAAGGCCCAAATGGTACAATATGGATCATACACACAGAATATGGAACAAATAGTACAATGTGGATCATACCCATAGAATATGGACCAATAGGTGCAATATGGATCATACACATGGAACATGGCCCAAATGGTACAATGTGGATCATACCCACAGAACATGGACCAAAAGGTAAACTATGGCTCATACCCACAGAACATGGCCCAAATGGTACAATATAGATCATACCCATAGAACATGGACCAAATGGTACAATATGGATCATACCCACAGAACATAGACCAAAAGAAACAATATGGATCATACCTTTAGAACATGAACCAAATGGTACAATGTGGATCATAACCACAGAACATAGACCAAAAGGTACAATATGGATCATAACCACAGAACATAGACCAAAAGGTACAATATGGATCATACCTATAGAACATGAACCAAAAGGTATACTATGGTTTATACCACAGAACATGGACCAAATGGCACAATATGGATCATACTCATAGAAAATGGACCAAATGGTAAACTGTGGATCATACCAACAGATCATGGCCCAAATGGTAAAAGATGGATTATACTCATAGAACATGGACCAAAAGGTACAATATGGATCATACCTAGAGAACATGGACCAAATGGTACAATGTGGATCATAACCACAGAACATGAACCAAATGGTAAAATGTGGATCATACACACTGAACATAGACCAAATGGTTCACTATGGATCATATGTATAGCACATGGACCAAACTATACTCTGTGGGTAATACCAATGGAACATGGACCAAACTGTACACCATGGTTCATACTAATAGAATATAGACCAAACTGTACACCATGGGTCATATTAATAGAATATGGATCAAATTGTACACCATGGGCTTTACTAATGGTATATAAACCAAACTGTACAACATGCCTCATACTAATAGAATATGGACCAAACTGTACACCATGCCTCATACTAATAGAATATGGACCAAATTGTACACCATGGATCATACTAATAGAATATGGACCAAACTGTACACCATAGATGATACTAATTGAATATGGAACAAATTGTACACCATGGGTCCTACTAATAGAAAATGGACCAAATTGTACACCATGGATCATACTAAAAGAATATAGGCCAAATGTCCACCATTGGTCATACTAATAGAATATGGACTAACCTGTACACTAAGGGTCATACCAATAAAACATAGACCAAATCATACACCATGGGTTATACTAATAAGAATATGGACCAAACTGTACACCATAGGTTATACTAATACAATATGGACTAAATTGTACACCATGGGTCATACTAATAGAATATGGACCAAACTGTACACTATGGGTCATATCAATAAAACATAGAGCAAATTATACACCATGGGTCATACTAATAGAATATAGACCAAACTGTATACCATGGGTCATATTAATGGAATATGGATCAAATTGTACACCATGGGTTTTACTAATGGTATATAAACCAAACTGTACAACATGGCTCATACTAATAGAATATGGACCAAACTGTACACCATAGATGATACTAATAGAATATCGATCAAACTGTACACCATGGGTCCTACTAATAGAATATCGACCAAACTGTACACCATAGATGATACTAATTGAATATGGACCAAATTTTTACACCATGGGTCATACTAATAGAATATGGACCAAATTGTACACCATAGGTCATACTAATAGAATATGGACCAAATTGCACACCATGGGTCACACAAACAGAATATGGACCAAACTGTACACTATGGGTCACACCACCTTTTCATGTGATAAATATTCAGGAGGTCAGTATCTCTCAGACATAAAATGAAACATTGTTTTAACTAATGTGAAATAACAAGAGTAAATATGTGCTTTATAAAGGCATTAATTAAAGAAGAGAGAAAAAAATTAGAAAATGACAAAGCCCTTATGTCTTTCATTCAAATTCATTATTTTATTATTTATTAAATTGTTTAAAAATTAATATTAAAAACAAATGATTTATGTATCTCAAAAAAACTTTTGCAAGTCTTTACAAAGAAAACAAAAATTTGGAAAATTGAAATAAGAAAATTAATGGTGAAAATTTGTGTCCAAAATTTACAGATGAGATAGACAAGTAAATTTGTAAGGCATTAAGAAATTCTGTAATTTTTGTATGAAAGTAAAAGAAAATACAGCAGATATGACCCATGTGTATCAGATACAAAAGAGTTAAAAATTAGATCTAATAAATGGGGTGAAGCAAAAGTAAGACAACATTTTGAAATAATACTTTATTATAAGACTGCACACTGACATTGAGTATGCCAAATGTGTAGGATGTTTACAAATGATAACACTGAATGGTTAAAGCAAACCAAACTAGCTTACTTGCCATGTTTTAGCCAAATACATTCCAAAAATGTCATTTTTATATGAAAGGAAGATAATAGTGACCAAATTTCTCTGTAGTGATTGAAACAAAATTCTTATGCATTCCAACTCCACCTCCCCCAACTGATGTCACTTATTACATGTGAGGGATTTTTTGTTCAATCTGTTTGGCAAATACATCTCTCTCTCTCTCTCTCTCTCTCTCTCTCTCTCTCTCTCTCTCTCTCTCTATATATATATATATATATATATATATATATATATATATATAATTGTGCACATCACTGTGAACTACTTCACAATACATTTTTTTTGCAAGATAACCAGATCCATGCTGACCTACATACAGAAGGTTCCATTGTTCAGAGCTGGAAATGGGCACAAGAAACAAGAAATTATAAAACTTATATTTGACTGTGGACATTGCTTTGTCAACAATTAGGTCAAGTGTATGCTTCTTTACAGCTTGTACAAAACACAATGACTGCGTTGCAATCTTAATTTGAATCATTTCTTTGCATTGCACTCAATTCCATCTCATCTTCCATGCAGTGCAAACATTCGCTGAAGCATAATCCTTTTTTCAGGCAAAAAGATTGTATTGACTTATCGTTATTGATGTCCATATCCAACTATCTGCACAGAAGTATCACTCCTAATAGAAATATGTCCAGTAGTATGGAATGAGTGGAAACTGGTCGATGGGCCATTGAAGATGGCCAATAATTTTTGTCATATCCTTGATCTGTAAAAGTTTACAGATACAACAGTAGACTGGTACTACTAGCTTTTATTGTAAAAAATTAATAACAAACAAGGTGTAAGGCTAAAAGAGCTAAATACAGAATGTGCCTTATTTAGAAACATAAATGTATAACAATAAGCATACAGTATGCCACAGGCATTTAGTGATAAAATCTGTTTAGACCAACATCTCCTCACATCCCAAAATATAAACAAAGATACATATACCAAGATACATAAATGCATATACCAAGGCTTCAAATTAATGATTGCAGACTATCAGTCACTAACTGCTGGGGCAGTGAAAATAACTACTGGGGCAGTGAGAGTAACTGCTGGTAGATGTTGAAAGTTTAAAGATATGACAGTGAGTTGCCATTCCCTTTAATTATTCTGTTCGTTATGTAACTAAATACCAACCAACATTTTGCACTTGATGAGCAACAATAATTGCCCATGGTGCAAAATGAACAGGTGTCAAATAATACACCACTTAAAAGTAACTGCATGATTACTCTAAAATCCATCTTCATGCACATCAAACTAGTCATGTGCACTGTCCACAAGCATTGATTTCACAACTGATGTGAACTAACAGTATATGGTACCAGGCTAGTACTGACAATTGGTAAAAGTTATGTTCAATGACTCAATAAATATTCCTGAAATATGCTTAACAATGTTTTTCAGAACATTCTTACCATGCAAGCTTCCTACATTCAATGGACAAATGAAATCAAAAGAGAAAGTTGATTCCGAAAATTAGGACCTATATCTGATGATGATATTATACATACTCGCTTAGAAGACCAGTCCAACTGCATAGACCTAGACATGCCATTCCATAATGTACCAGAAGATCGGGGTCTGTGCACAGTTTGTTCAGAGTAATCAGTAAAACAAACAACATAGTCCCTGACAAGCAAATGCAACATGCTATGAGAAATTTGGATCTTTGTTGTTTGCAGTTTGACTAGACTTATAAGTGAGTTCATATGGTAAAAAAAATGAATATGAATTTTCAACTTTGTAATGAATCTTGTTTGTGAAATACAGTTGTTATGAGTTACCTTAATGAATAATAAATTTTGAATTACAAACTAAACTGGATGCCATTTTATTTTATCAGTATCAATGAAATTTCAAATATTAGTACACTTTTTTTCAAAATTATCCTGTGGTACAATTTTGAGCCCTGATATACATATACATATAAATACAGTTTCTGTATCTTCCTCCTCCATCAATAAAACAACAAGAATTACAGTATACAACAGAATAATAATGTGACAGTTTGCCCTTAATAGGGCCCCTGTAATGTACAAAACATATTAACCCCCAAATGACAGATAATGCCAATTAATGAAGGTTTTGCCTTGGTCAATGAGACATTAATCTATACTAGGTAACACAATATGATCCATAAAAGTTGTTGTCCTCCAAGGAAATCAAGCAACCTTTTAAGTTCTATTGAAAGAGTTGGGTTCCTTGAAGAAAAAGAGTTGTGCAGAACATGGAGCATGTAACACACCAGTAAACATGACAATGCTGCTTGCAAGACAAGACAGGAAATGACAAGACATTTGCATGTTATGATGCAAACATTAGGTATAGAGAAACACAACACTTAAGTTTCAGTAAAGTAAGTGGCTATAATACTTGTTTTTTAAAAAAATTAAATTGGTGATAATACCAATAGATATATTTACTACCTCTAAAGTAATCCTTAAATGGTGTCATTTACAGACAAGCCAAGAAGGTTTCTAAAAAGATTTGTGCTTTTAAATCCACAGCATCTTTTTCTCAAAGGAAGTACTTGAATCTTAAGTTTTAAAATGCTGATCTTATAAGTAATTGAGTGTCATCCAGTATGGAAAGCCAGAAGGAAAATATCAATAATTGAAAAGTATGCAATCAAATATGGATCGAATAGAGGATGAGAGGATCTTAAATTCTAACAACAATGCTACATATACTTACTTGTGACCTGAAGATAGGCCATAGCTCGTATAGATCCAGCACTGTTATTTGCTGTACAGCCATATCTTCCTCTGTCCATCATATACACTCTGGCTATCAGCATAGTGCCATTTGGAAGGAACTGTACGCAAAAAGAAAAAAAAATGCAATTATTTTTTTTTTTTTACAGAAAACAACATTAGGTCCATCCCAAGTAACTTTAATATACAAGAACAGTTTTTCAAACTGCCAAAAATTCTATGAGCCAAGTGATCTTTAAAAAAATCCAGAAGTTAGTTACTTCTCTCATTTTGATCTCTTCAATTGCTGAGTACTGAAACCTTATCATATATAACCATGTCAGATATTCTTGATAAACTCCAACGTAAAAAAATCTGGTAACAACCAGTGTCTGATATTCTTGATAAACTCCAGCATACCAAATCTGGAAACAACCAGTGTCTGATATTCTTGATAAACTCCAGCATACCAAATCTGGAAACAACCAGTGTCTGATATTCTTGATAAACTCCAGCATACCAAATCTAGAAACAACCACGTCTAATATTCTTGATAAACTCCAGCATACCAAATCTAGAAACAACCATGTCTGATATTCTTGATAAACTCCAGCATACCAAATCTAGAAACAACCACGTCTAATATTCTTGATAAACTCCAGCATACCAAATCTAGAAACAACAATGTCTGATATTCTTGATAAACTCCAGCATACCAAATCTAGAAACAACTAGTGTCTGATATTCTTGATAAACTCCAGCATACCAAATCCGGAAACAACCAGTGTCTGATATTCTTGATAAACTCCAGCATACCAAATCTAGAAACAACCAGTGTCTGATATTCTTGATAAACTCCAGCATACCAAATCTGGAAACAACCAGTGTCTGATATTCTTGATAAACTCCAGCATACCAAATCTGGAAACAACCAGTGTCTGATATTCTTGATAAACTCCAGCATACCAAATCTAGAAACAACCAGTATCTGATATTCTTGATAAACTCCAGCATACCAAATCTGGAAACAACCAGTGTCTGATATTCTTGATAAACTCCAGCATACCAAATCTAGAAACAACAAGTGTCTGATATTCTTGATAAACTCCAGCATACCAAATCTGGAAACAACCAGTGTCTAATATTCTTGATAAACTCCAGCATACCAAATCTAGAAACAACCATGTCTGATATTCTTGATAAACTCCAGCATACCAAATCTGGAAACAACCAGTGTCTGATATTCTTGATAACCAAATCAGGTTAAATCCACAATTTATATTTCTCAAAGATGTATACATCCACTGCAGACAAAATGCTGACATCCAAACTTTTTAATAATTTAGAAATAAATTTTGAAAAGTCTCTATAACTCAATAAACTAATTGGATTATCTACATATGCATACAAACATACTTATCAAATTTCTTTTGTGTAATTAAAGGTTTTTTCCCTTCTAGCAATTATCATTAAGTAAAAAAAAATTTGATAAATGTGTCAAACTTTGAGAGGAAAAAAACTATGCCATCTACATATAAACAACACATATTAAATTTCACTTGTGCATGCTGAATAGTATACAATAATTATGCAAATAAGTTTTTTGGTTAAAACATTTTAGTGTCAAAAGTTTTAAAAATGTAAAATTGAACCTAAATACTGCTATAATGATCTAATATACAAAACAGGTAATGAATATGTTGGTACAAATATGACTACTAAAATCTATTTGTCTATGTGAATGATGCTTTGTGCAATCTAGCTAACAAGCTTGTCAGGAATGTACTGGACAGATTAAAGATGCCACAGCTGCAAGCAAGTGGGCATAAAAATATTTTCTATTTTGTTATATGCATAGGCTCAAACAAAAGTAACAAAAAAAAAGAATTTAAACCAAAATGCTTTGCAAAAGCAAAATTTAACAAAATAACTTATTTCTCTAGAAACCAAGGTAAAAATATGAAAAAAGGGCTAACTGTTTGTGAATCTAATCCCAAATTAATCCTAGAATTAGCAATATGTCCTATCACTAAAAATTCTGAATGAAACAAAGTTCAAAGCCCATAAAGTTTCCAAGATGTAAGGTAATGACATCTTCTATATCTATTTTAGTGTTGTTGTGTCAACAGTTCCTTATTGAATCACTAAAATTAATATTCTGGCTTTAAAATTAAAAAAAAAACTTCCAACAAATGGCTTTGTCCAAGAATTTTGATGACCACAAGTATTTTCCAGGATGAACAAATTATTTTAAATACAAAATTTAACACAATCTAGTCACAACACAAAAATACCTCTGAGCACTGAAGGTATGAATTATGACTAAATTAAGCCACTATAAACCAATAGTTTTAAATGCAATTTTAGATTACATGATGGGGTCACTGGTCACTTAGTTTGAATAGTGTTCTAACAGCATAATACAGCTGACACATACACCATGGACAAATCTGATTCTACTGAAAGAATCGATAAGATCGATTAAAAATAAAAAGTTGTTTAACATAGAACTAACATACAAGCCAAGTATGACCTTGGTTATGGTCAATGATTTTTACTCTAGGAAAGAAATAAAGTTTATTTTTACCAGTTCTGAACTATGTGAGCTAAAAATACAATGTAGCAAAACTAGTTATTTACCAGGTCAAAACAAAACTGAACTGAATTTCCAAATAAATGTCCAATCCAGTGAATCAAGTTATCATTACAATCACATGTAATGAAATAAAATAAAAAAATTAAAAACAAAAACACAAGTGATTAAATTACATACATGCAACAAATTGTTTGAGTTAACATGTTCATAAGACAAGTTCAGTAAAAACATGTTTGTGATGTCTTTTGACCTTAAACCTGTAGAAGATCAACAAACTAATCTTTGATATGGTATAGATTTATCAACATTATAAGTTTCTTTAAAACCATAATAAAATATTTATTAAAGAAAATATATCCAAGTTACTGAATAATATTCAAGGTATTCTTCAGTTATATTCAAAAGCTGAACTTGATTTTCAAAAAAAAAAAAATGTAAATTTTACCATCCATTCAAGTGTTGTTAGCAAAAGACTGCCATCCATTAAAGTGTTTTAGTGAAACTCCCGTATCAATAATACCATCCATTCAAAGAGTTGGAGCAAAAACCCCATTCTAACAATACCATCCATTCATGTGTTTTGGTGAAAACTCCATATCAATATTAGCATCCATTCAAGGAGGTGGAGTGAAAACCCAATGTCAATATTACCATCCATTCATAGAGTTGGAGTCAAATCCCAATGTCAATATTACCATCCATTCATAGAGTTGGAGTCAAAACCCAATGTCAATATTACCATCCATACAAAGAGCTGGAGTGAAAACCCCATGTCAATATTACCATCCATTCAAAGAGTTGGAGTGAAAACCCCATGTCATTATTACCATCCATTCAAAGAGTTGGAGTGAAAACCCCATGTCATTATTACCTTCCATTCAAGGAGCTGGAGTGAAAATCTCATGTCAATATTACCATCAATTCATAGAGTTGGAGTCAAAACCCAATGTCAATATTACCATCCATACAAAGAGCTAGAGTGAAAACCCCATGTCAATATTACCGTCCATACAAAGAGCTGGAGTGAAAACCCTATGTCAATATTACCATCCATTCAAGTGGAGTAATGATAAAAGGATTTTCATTACAAGCACCATAATACTGAGCAGTCAAATCCACACTATTTTAGTTCAGAACCAACTATACACAATAAATTTTTTTTAGTGAAAACCCTATATTGATATGACCTTCTTTCAAAATGCATGTCAGAGTGGCACCATTTTAACTTTTTAGACCACCTAAATGTCATTAGAGAAAAATCCATGTTGATATGACTACATATGGAAATGGATTATCCTTAATATTCATTATATTACATTACAGACCTATGCAAATGGATTATCCTTAATGCTCATTATATTACATTATAGACCTATGCAAATGGATTATCCTTAATATTCATTATATTACATTACAGACCTATGCAAATGGATTATCCTTAATATTCATTATATTACATTATAGACCTATGCAAATGGATTATCCTTAATATTCATTATATTACATTACAGACCTATGCAGATGGATTATCCTTAATATTCATTATATTACATTACAGACCTATGCAAATGGATTATCCTTAATGCTCATTATATTACATTACAGACCTATGCAAATGGATTATCCTTAATGCTCATTATATTACATTACAGACCTATGCAAATGGATTATCCTTAATATTCATTATATTACATTACAGACCTATGCAAATGGATTATCCTTAATATTCATTATATTACATTACAGACCTATGCAAATGGATTATCCTTAATGCTCATTATATTACATTACAGACCTATGCAAATGGATTATCCTTAATGCTCATTATATTACATTACAGACCTATGCAAATGGATCATCCTTAATGCTCATTATATTACATTACAGACCTATGCAAATGGATTATCCTTAATATTCATTATATTACATTACAGACCTATGCAAATGGATTATCCTTAATATTCATTATATTACATTACAGACCTATGCAGATGGATTATCCTTAATATTCATTATATTACATTACAGACCTATGCAAATGGATTATCCTTAATGCTCATTATATTACATTACAGACCTATGCAAATGGATTATCCTTAATGCTCATTATATTACATTACAGACCTATGCAAATGGATTATCCTTAATATTCATTATATTACATTACAGACCTATGCAAATGGATTATCCTTAATATTCATTATATTACATTACAGACCTATGCAAATGGATTATCCTTAATGCTCATTATATTACATTACAGACCTATGCAAATGGATTATCCTTAATATTCATTATATTACATTATAGACCTATGCAAATGGATTATCCTTAATATTCATTATATTACATTACAGACCTATGCAAATGGATTATCCTTAATATTCATTATATTACATTACAGACCTATGCAAATGGATTATCCTTAATATTCATTATATTACATTACAGACCTATGCAGATGGATTATCCTTAATATTCATTATATTACATTACAGACCTATGCAAATGGATTATCCTTAATGCTCATTATATTACATTACAGACCTATGCAAATGGATTATCCTTAATGCTCATTATATTACATTACAGACCTATGCAAATGGATTATCCTTAATATTCATTATATTACATTACAGACCTATGCAAATGGATTTTCCTTAATATTCATTATATTACATTACAGACCTATGCAAATGGATTATCCTTAATGCTCATTATATTACATTACAGACCTATGCAAATGGATTATCCTTAATGCTCATTATATTACATTACAGACCTATGCAAATGGATCATCCTTAATGCTCATTATATTACATTACAGACCTATGCAAATGGATTATCCTTAATGCTCATTATATTACATTACAGACCTATGCAAATGGATTATCCTTAATGCTCATTATATTACATTATAGACCTATGCAAATGGATTATCCTTAATGCTCATTATATTACATTATAGACCTATGCAAATGGATTATCCTTAATATTCATTATATTACATTACAGACCTATGCAAATGGATTATCCTTAATGCTCATTATATTACATTACAGACCTATGCAAATGGATTATCCTTAATATTCATTATATTACATTACAGACCTATGCAAATGGATTATCCTTAATGCTCATTATATTACATTACAGACCTATGCAAATGGATTATCCTTAATGCTCATTATATTACATTACAGACCTATGCAAATGGATTATCCTTAATATTCATTATATTACATTACAGACCTATGCAAATGGATTATCCTTAATATTCATTATATTACATTACAGACCTATGCAAATGGATTATCCTTAATATTCATTATATTACATTACAGACCTATGCAAATGGATTATCCTTAATATTCATTATATTACATTACAGACCTATGCAAATGGATTATCCTTAATATTCATTATATTACATTACAGACCTATGCAAATGGATTATCCTTAATATTCATTATATTACATTACAGACCTATGCAAATGGATTATCCTTAATATTCATTATATTACATTACAGACCTATGCAAATGGATTATCCTTAATGCTCATTATATTACATTATAGACCTATGCAAATGGATTATCCTTAATATTCATTATATTACATTACAGACCTATGCAAATGGATTATCCTTAATGCTCATTATATTACATTACAGACCTATGCAAATGGATTATCCTTAATATTCATTATATTACATTACAGACCTATGCAAATGGATTATCCTTAATATTCATTATATTACATTATAGACCTATGCAAATGGATTATCCTTAATATTCATTATATTACATTACAGACCTATGCAAATGGATTATCCTTAATGCTCATTA
Source organism: Potamilus streckersoni (assembly GCA_016746295.1). Lineage (NCBI taxonomy): Eukaryota > Metazoa > Mollusca > Bivalvia > Unionida > Unionidae > Potamilus > Potamilus streckersoni. The sequence goes on from JAEAOA010000291.1 coordinate 879,769, forward strand.
TATTACATTACAGACCTATGCAAATGGATTATCCTTAATATTCATTATATTACATTACAGACCTATGCAAATGGATTATCCTTAATATTCATTATATTACATTACAGACCTATGCAAATGGATTATCCTTAATTCTCATTATATTACATTACAGACCTATGCAAATGGATTATCCTTAATGCTCATTAGATTGCATTACAGACCTATGCAAATGGATTATCCTTAATATTCATTATATTACATTACAGACCTATGCAAATGGATTATCCTTAATGCTCATTATATTACATTACAGACCTATGCAAATGGATTATCCTTAATGCTCATTATATTACATTACAGACCTATGCAAATGGATTATCCTTAATATTCATTATATTACATTAGACCTATGCAAATGGATTATCCTTAATGCTCATTATATTACATTACAGACCTATGCAAATGGATTATCCTTAATGCTCATTATATTACATTACAGACCTATGCAAATGGATTATCCTTAATATTCATTATATTACATTACAGACCTATGCAAATGGATTATCCTTAATATTCATTATATTACATTATAGACCTATGCAAATGGATTATCCTTAATATTCATTATATTACATTACAGACCTATGCAAATGGATTATCCTTAATGCTCATTATATTACATTACAGACCTATGCAAATGGATTATCCTTAATATTCATTATATTACATTACAGACCTATGCAAATGGATTATCCTTAATGCTCATTATATTACATTACAGACCTATGCAAATGGATTATCCTTAATATTCATTATATTACATTACAGACCTATGCAAATGGATTATCCTTAATATTCATTATATTACATTACAGACCTATGCAAATGGATTATCCTTAATGCTCATTATATTACATTACAGACCTATGCAAATGGATTATCCTTAATATTCATTATATTACATTACAGACCTATGCAAATGGATTATCCTTAATGCTCATTATATTACATTACAGACCTATGCAAATGGATTATCCTTAATGCTCATTATATTACATTACAGACCTATGCAAATGGATTATCCTTAATGCTCATTAGATTTAAGAGGAATTTACTTTAATTGTGCATAATACCTCAAAGAAAAGTTTATTTGTCATTCTGCTCCAAATTTATCACAAATGTTAAACAGAAACTAAATATATATTCTGACTTGTTATTTTAAACTTAATAACACAACAAAAATGTAATTAAATATGTACAATACAGTTATGACTGCAAACTTAATTTTAGCCCTAGATACCTTTTGTAAATTCATTTTCTTTAATCTTCAAAAAAACATTATAAATAGCATGACAGATATTCAACCTTGAATCTTGAAAGATCCCATCCATCAGCAAAATAATTCTTGTCCCAGATAATTGAAGGTTTGGGGTCCCCAAGGGCCAAACAATGGAGCATTACTGTCTGTCCCTCATAAACTGTTGTGTTCAGTGGTTTTATCTGGAAAGAAGGTGGTTCTGCAAAAGAAAAGATCAGCATTTCTATAGAGAAACTCTCAAGTTTGTTTTCTTTAGCAATGTCGTTTCATATTTTCTTTCACCATCAACAAAATAAAATGAAAAACAATAGTAACCCGTGAGCCTTGACCATGACATTTGATCCAGTGTGATCAATTAAAATCTTCAATGTACTCATGTGGGGAGCAACAATAGTTCAGTTGGTTAAATTCTGCACTCATAATTTGAAAAGATTGCAGGTTTAATACCCACCCAGGCCAATGAAGATCAATGCTTAAGTGTGTCCATAAAACATATATGAAATTTATAGAAGTTTTTGTTATTTGGGGCTAATATTCACACAAACACACACACACACAGAGTACCACACTACCAATTTTAAAAACAAAAAGCATGAAGGTTATAAAAATGCACAACTCAGTACAGATTCTCTCCTGTAAGATACACACACACCACTGCTAATTATAAATCCAGATTCATCTATGCTAGGTATTATGCACCTCTATCTACTAGCAGTACAGACCATAGCTTTGTAACACAGCAAAAATTTTAAGAGCATTCTCAAATTTAAAATATTCTTATCTTTTGCAACTTCACTTCAAGAGAGGTTAGAATCTTGACTGGGATGATTTTTATATACATGCCAAATTGGAAATCAGACTGAAACACTCTTCATATGATTTATAATTGTGGACTTTTCAGTATGAGTTCAGTTTTGTACTCAATTTTGTGACCACATGGTCTGGTTTAGAGGTCTTAAAACTCTAAGGTGGAGTGTCAGCATGACTTTCCATTATCAGCCAATCAAAAGCAAGAGTTGTAATATTTTCATGCTAAATCTGCTTATCCACAATACAACAGCAAATAAGGGTCCATGCATTTTACATTCAATAGTAGGCAAACTACACTGACCCTAACAATGTTGTTTACCTTCAATAGTAGGCTAACTACATGTACATGGACCCTGACAATGCTGTTTACATTCAACAGTAGGCTAACTACACTGACCTTGTCAATGCATTTTACATTCAATAGTAGGCTAACTACACTGACTGCTGTTTACATTCAATATTTTGGGTAACTACACTGACCCTGTCAATGCATTTTACATTCAATAGTAGGCTAACTACACTGACCCTGACAATACATTTTACATTCAATAGTAGGCTAACTACACTGACCTTGTCAATGCATTTTACATTCAATAGTAGGCTAACTACACTGACCCTGAAAATGCATTATACATTCAATAGTAGGCTGACTACATTGACCTTGACAATGATGTTTACATTCAATAGTAGGCTAACAGTAACTACACTAACCCTCACAATGCATTTTACATTTAATAGTAGGCTGACTACACTGACCCTAATCTATTGGCACACTATACACAGTATATGTAGTTCTGTGCATGAAATAAATAAAGAAATATATATATATATATATACATCTGTTAAAATCTAAACTCTGGCTTTTCTTACTTTGGTCTAATTTAATGAATGCTTTAATTACTCTTGCAAATACTTCCCTAGATTCTGGTTCTATTCATTAGCACCTAATTATTTGTTTGTAACTGATTTTTGGTTTGTACACCTGTTACATGAATTAAGTGGGCATCACCTAATCATTTGTTTTTAATTGATTTTTGGTTTGCATGCATGTGTTACATGAGCTATGTGAGCTAAAGCATGCATTAAGTCATGTAATAACATCAAATTTCCCAATGAATAATGGCAGATGGAAGAAAAACCTTAATCAAAGCTGTTTTATAAGGTTCTCAAATTCACACCATCTGCAGCCTTCTGATGCTGTTTTCAGTTTTTGAATTACAAGAATCTGAAGCCATACAATTTTGAAAATATTCATTTTCAAAATTTAGTACCAATTCATTTTCAAAATTTAGTACCAAGTCATTTTCAAAATTTAGTGCCAATCTATTTTCAAAATTTAGTACCAATTTATTTTCAAAATTTAGTACCAATTCATTTTCAAAATTTAGTACCAATTCATTTTCAAAATTTAGTGCCAATTCATCCAGCAGATAGGTCAGCTTTTATTGCAGGAAAACAATTAAAAAGAATTAAATTATTGAGTGCAGCAAATCTAAATAATATATAAAACCAGATTTTCTATCAGTAGATAATACCAGAAGTTTCTATCAGTATATAATACCAGATTTTTTTATCAGTATATATTACCAGATTATCTATCAGTATATAATACCAGATTATCTATCAGTATATAATGATTTTGTTATCAGTATATAATAACAGATTATCTTTAAGTATATATTAACAGATTTTTTTATCAGTGTATAATACCAGATTTTTTTTATCAGTATATAATACCAGATTTTTATATCAGTATATAATTCCAGATTATCTATCAGTATATAATACCAAATTATCTATCAGTATATAATACCAGATATTTTTATCAGTATATAATACCAAATTATCTATCAAAAAATAATACCAGAATATTATATCAGTATATAAAACCAGAGCATTTTTTTTATCAGTATATACTACCAGATCATCTATCAGTATCTAATACCAGTTTATCTATCAGTATATGATTTGGTTATCAGTATATAATAACAGATTATCTCTCAGTATATGATTTGGTTATCAGTATATAATAACAGATTATCTCTCAGTATATGATTTGGTTATCAGTATATAATAACAGATTATTTCTCAGTATATGTGATGTGATTTTAATTTTTAATGCAGCTTTAACAATTTTTAAATCATAATGCTATGATGTGTGGCAGTTTATAGTGATGTCTAGCACTGGGGCAGACATGTAGCATGATATTCCTCAACACAGGCATTGACTATAACATCTCTCTACTGTAGATTCATCATGACCATCAGTCATTGACTATAACATCTCTCTACTGTAGATTCATCATGATTATCACAGGCATTGACTATAACATCTCCCTACTGTACATTCATCATGATCATCACAGGCATTGACTATAACATCTCCCTACTGTACATTCATCATGATCATCACACACATTGACTATAACATCTCCCTACTGTACATTCATCATGATCATCACACACATTGATCATAACATATCTACTGTACATTCATCATGATTATCACACATATTGACCATAACATCTCCCTACTGTACATTCATCATGATCATCACACACATTGATCATAACATATCTACTGTACATTCATCATGATCATCACAGGCATTGACCATAACATCTCCCTACTGTACATTCATCATGATTATCACAGGCACTGACTATAACATCTCCCTACTGTACATTCATCATGATCATCACACACATTGACTATAACATCTCCCTACTGTACATTCATCATGATCATCACACACATTGATGATAACATATCTACTGTACATTCATCATGATCATCACAGGCACTGACCATAACATCTCCCTACTGTACATTCATCATGATCATCACAGGCACTGACCATAACATCTCTCTACTGTAGATTCATCATGACCATCACAGGCATTGACTATAACATCTCTCTACTGTACATTCATCACGATCATCACACACACTGACTATAACATCTCTCTACTGTACATTCATCACGATCATCACAGGCACTGACTATAACATCTCTCTACTGTACATTCATCACGATCATCACAGGCACTGACTATAACATCTCTCTACTGTACATTCATCAAGATCATCACAGGCACTGACTATAACATCTCTCTACTGTACATTCATCAAGATCATCACAGGCACTGACTATAACATCTCTCTACTGTACATTCATCACGATCATCACAGGCACTGACTATAACATCTCTCTACTGTACATTCATCACGATCATCACAGGCACTGACTATAACATCTCTCTACTGTACATTCATCAAGATCATCACAGGCACTGACTATAACATCTCTCTACTGTACATTCATCACGATCATCACAGGCACTGACTATAACATCTCTCTACTGTACATTCATCAAGATCATCACAGGCACTGACTATAACATCTCTCTACTGTACATTCATCACGATCATCACAGGCACTGACTATAACATCTCTCTACTGTACATTCATCACGATCATCACAGGCATTGACTATAACATCTCTCTACTGTACATTCATCATGATCATCACACACATTGACCATAACATCTCTCTACTGTACATTCATCATGATCATCACACACATTGACCATAACATATCTACTGTACATTCATCATGATCATCACAGGCACTGACTATAACATCTCTCTACTGTACATTCATCATGATCATCACACACATTGACCATAACATCTCCCTACTGTACATTCATCATGATCGTCACACACATTGACCATAACATATCTACTGTACATTCATCATGATCATCACACACATTGACTATAACATCTCTCTACTGTAGATTCATCATGATTATCACAGGCATTGACTATAACATCTCCCTACTGTACATTCATCATGATCATCACAGGCACTGACTATAACATCTCCCTACTGTACATTCATCATGATCATCACACACATTGACCATAACATATCTACTGTACATTCATCACGATCATCACAGGCACTGACTATAACATCTCTCTACTGTACATTCATCACGATCATCACAGGCACTGACTATAACATCTCCCTACTGTACATTCATCATGATCATCACAGGCATTGACCATAACATCTCCCTACTGTACATTCATCATGATCGTCACACACATTGACCATAACATATCTACTGTACATTCATCATGATCATCACACACATTGACCATAACATCTCTCTACTGTACATTCATCATGATCATCACACACATTGACCATAACATATCTACTGTAGATTCATCATGACCATCACAGGCACTGACCATAACATCTCCCTACTGTACATTCATTATGATCATCACACACATTGACCATAACATCTCCCTACTGTACATTCATCATGATCGTCACACACATTGACCATAACATATCTACTGTACATTCATCATGATCATCACACACATTGACTATAACATCTCTCTACTGTACATTCATCATGATCATCACACACATTGACCATAACATATCTACTGTAGATTCATCATGACCATCACAGGCACTGACCATAACATCTCCCTACTGTACATTCATTATGATCATCACACACATTGACCATAACATCTCCCTACTGTACATTCATCATGATCATCACACACATTGACCATAACATATCTACTGTACATTCATCATGATCATCACAGGCACTGACTATAACATCTCCCTACTGTACATTCATCATGATCATCACAGGCATTGACCATAACATCTCCCTACTGTACATTCATCATGATCATCACACACATTGACCATAACATATCTACTGTACATTCATCATGATCATCACACACATTGATCATAACATATCTACTGTACATTCATCATGATCATCACAGGCACTGACCATAACATCTCCCTACTGTACATTCATCATGATCATCGCAGGCATTGACCATAACATCTCCCTACTGTACATTCATCATGATCATCACACACATTGATCATAACATATCTACTGTACATTCATCATGATCATCACAGGCACTGACCATAACATCTCCCTACTGTACATTCATCATGATCATCACAGGCACTGACTATAACATCTCCCTACTGTACATTCATCATGATCATCACACACATTGACCATAACATATCTACTGTACATTCATCATGATCATCACAGGCACTGACTATAACATCTCTCTACTGTACATTCATCATGATCATCACACATATTGACCATAACATCTCCATACTGTACATTCATCATGACCATCACAGGCACTGACCATAACATCTCCATACTGTATATTCATCATGATCATCACAGGCATTGACCATAACATCTCCCTACTGTACATTCATCATGATCATCACACATATTGACCATAACATCTCCCTACTGTACATTCATCATGATCATCACACACATTGACCATAACATATCTACTGTACATTCATCATGATCATCACAGGCATTGACCATAACATCTCTCTACTGTACATTCATCATGATCATCACACATATTGACCATAACATCTCCCTACTGTACATTCATCATGATCATCACACACATTGACCATAACATATCTACTGTACATTCATCATGATCATCACAGGCACTGACCATAACATCTCCCTACTGTACATTCATCATGATCATCACAGGCATTGACCATAACATCTCCCTACTGTACATTCATCATGATCATCACACACATTGACCATAACATATCTACTGTACATTCATCATGATCATCACAGGCATTGACCATAACATCTCCCTACTGTACATTCATCATGATCATCACACACATTGACCATAACATATCTACTGTACATTCATCATGATCATCACAGGCATTGACCATAACATCTCCCTACTGTACATTCATCATGATCATCACAGGCACTGACCATAACATCTCCCTACTGTACATTCATCATGATCATCACACACATTGACCATAACATCTCCCTACTGTACATTCATCATGATTATCACACACATTGACCATAACATATCTACTGTACATTCATCATGATCATCACAGGCATTGACCATAACATCTCCCTACTGTACATTCATCATGATCATCACACATATTGACCATAACATCTCCCTACTGTACATTCATCATGATCATCACACACATTGACCATAACATATCTACTGTACATTCATCATGATCATTACAGGCACTGCCTGGATGTCCTTTGAAAAGTCAAGGCTCTTGTGAAATACTTATTACTTTGGGTATCAATTTTTATGGTTCTGGTAACAAACAGGTAATGGCCTGCATGTCAAAACAGCTTAGATAATGATTTTCAGCAAGAAAGACTCTGTAAAACACTAGCAAAGAAATGAATCTATTGGCAGACAGACAGATGGGCAGACAGTCATGGACATGAATGTGATTGCTAAACAGAGCTTCTGCCAAGGAAGTCTTGAAAAAAATTGGTACTTAATTTCACACATATTGCAACATATCCTGTTGTTTTGTAGAAAAATCTTTGTTCTTTGGTTCTTTAAATTTACGTTGTATTGTTTCCCTACAAATTTCTCTGTTCACTGGTTCTTTAAATTAAAGTAATCATTAAATCCATGAAAATTGCTACCCTACAAAAATGAGTGAATTCACAGTATTAAAATTCAAACATTACAAATCCATTCATTGAAAATAAGATTAAAGAGAAATGAAAACATCCTACATCACAAAATACCTTTCTGGCCAATATGAAAATTAATGTTCTTCTTTATGATATTTAAGTATTAATTAGTTTTTGTTGAGAAGTGGATTTGGGCCAGTATTCTTTATCACATTTAACTATTAATTAGTACTTGTTGAGAAGTGGATTTGGGCCAGTATTCTTTATCACATTTAACTATTAATTAGTACATGTTGAGAAGTGGATTTGGGCCAGTATTCTTTATCACATTTAACTATTAATTAGTACATGTTGAGAAGTGGATTTGGGTCAGTATTCTTTATCACATTTAACTATTAATTAGTACATGTTGAGAAGTGGATTTGGGCCAGTATTCTTTATCACATTTAACTATTAATTAGTACATGTTGAGAAGTGGATTTGGGCCAGTATTCTTTATCACATTTAACTATTAATTAGTACTTGTGGAGAAGTGGATTTGGGCCAGTATTCTTTATCACATTTAACTATTAATTAGTACATGTTGAGAAGTGGATTTGGGTCAGTATTCTTTATCACATTTAACTATTAATTAGTACATGTTGAGAAGTGGATTTGGGCCAGTATTCTTTATCACATTTAACTATTAATTAGTACATGTTGAGAAGTGGATTTGGGCCAGTATTCTTTATCAAATTTAACTATTAATTAGTACTTGTTGAGAAGTGGATTTGGGCCAGTATTCTTTATCACATTTAACTATTAATTAGTACATGTTGAGAAGTGGATTTGGGTCAGTATTCTTTATCACATTTAACTATTAATTAGTACATGTTGAGAAGTGGATTTGGGCCAGTATTCTTTATCACATTTAACTATTAATTAGTACATGTTGAGAAGTGGATTTGGGCCAGTATTCTTTATCACATTTAACTATTAATTAGTACATGTTGAGAAGTGGATTTGGGCCAGTATTCTTTATCACATTTAACTATTAATTAGTACTTGTTGAGAAGTGGATTTGGGCCAGTATTCTTTATCACATTTAACTATTAATTAGTACATGTTGAGAAGTGGATTTGGGCCAGTATTCTTTATCAAATTTAACTATTAATTAGTACTTGTTGAGAAGTGGATTTGGGCCAGTATTCTTTATCACATTTAGCTATTAATTAGTTTTTGTTGAGAAGTGGATTTGGGCCAGTATTCTTTATCACATTTAACTATTAATTAGTACTTGTTGAGAAGTGGATTTGGGCCAGTATTCTTTATCACATTTAACTATTAATTAGTACTTGTTGAGAAGTGGATTTGGGCCAGTATTCTTTATCACATTTAAGTGATGGTACTAACAGCTGCCACACTTGGTGCTCAGCATTAAGAGGTTAGTGTTAGGACTGGTTGACCTGGTGTCAGGATAATGTGACTGGGTGGGACATCATGCTAACTATCTGCAGCATGATGCCCCAGTGTTAGACATTACTATAAAGTTCCACACTGCAGATATCATAGCAATATGACTGAGAAATTATTGAAGCTATGTTAAAACTCTAATTCACACACACACACACACATGCACTCACATTTAAGTATTAAGGTGAAAAATTGTATTCCGCCAGTGTTCTTCATGACATTTAAATTCTCTCTTCCAATTCCTTTTTCTGAATCCAATCATTTATTTTGTCATGATATGACCATACAGTGGTCCCCCTCATGAATGGCCTCCTGACCAGTGGCTACCCGCTGCTTATTGCCAGAATCCATTGGCACCAATAAGTTTGTTTTCAAAAGTACCCTTCACATAAGGCCACCCCACTAATGCAATTAGAGGCCAGCATATCAGTGCAAAAAGAAAAAAATCTACCCCTCACAAGGGACTGCATTTTAGTTTGCAATATATATCCAGAACCAGTATTTTATTCTACATGCTTTAAGCAATTTGATTTCTGTTTCCTGATGTCAGATTTGTGTTACTAAAAGAAGTCAGGAGGCCATTACAGACTAAAATACATGTACCACTAAGGTAAATATCATATCATTTACATCTCTGGAGAAGCCATATTTATTCCCTAAAGCCAAGAAAGACTCAAATTTTAATCCATACAAACAGGTAAGTACATATAATCTGATTAGCCTTACTGCTGTGTTATTTTGAGATGTCCAGTTTAGTCACTCTGATAATTGTTATGAATACAATTATTAAACAGTAGTTGCAGCTGAGAAGATTTGGGATGGATGTACAATACACTAGTCAGTGGGAAAATGATTTGATAGTTTTTATGGCTTCCCTTAGCAAGATGTTAAGCTTGTTTACTCTCATAATTATTGGCTATTACTACCGACAATATTTGTCAAGTTTACAAATCCTAATGGCTGAGAGATCATATTGTTCAGGTCAAATCTGCATACATATGGAAGCCATTTTGGCTTCCCTCACTTAGTGTCAAGAAATGTAAAAACAATAGGGTATCATACAGGGACAAATGAATCATGTGATAAGGTTGCTGCTTTTAAAAACACATGGCATTTTGATTAAATGTAGAAAAAGTGTTTTATAAGTCTTGAAGTTGGCATCATTGATGATTACAACCAGATGTAATCATGTCAAGATCATAACAGGGTCATCATAAGCTAATAAAAATGATTTTTGCACAGACATGCACAGAGAGAGGGAAATCGACTTTGAACAAAATAGGGTACCAAACAAAGAATGAAAAATCATGTGACAACACATTTAATTGCTTCTGTTATGAAAGCATTTTTTCTGCACTACAAAAGTTGTGTCTGCATAAAATCGCATACAATTAACATCTAAATAAATCATCACCAAACATTAACATGTCATCACATAAATGGAGATAATTAATTTAGAAAAAAAGTTGGTTATTATAGTCTGTGACATCAGGTGAGGTGGAGAGGGGGACTTTCTGAACAATTTTAGTTGAAAAGACTTGAATAAAACAATTTTATGTTGGAAAGACTCAAATAAACAATATCATAACCGATAAGGAAGTTATTCAGCAACAGTGGTAAAATGGAGCAAATGGAAAGAGAGTTATGTATGTACTAAGATTTAAATAATGTTTTCCAATGGTTTTGCAATGTGTGTGACAACATATCATGCTGATGACAAGAATAAGAACTATTAATGCATATTCAGTTAAAAAAGTAAGTTATTACAACAAGAAGAACCTTTTAATAATTAATGTTACTTTTAAATGAAGACATTAAATGCTTTGAAAAATGTAGCTTTCTTACTATGTACATTGCAAATACTTCTTATGAAAGTGTGGTCCTCCTCTGGAAATGCCACCAGTCTTATAAGGCCATTTTTCCAGTGCAGATTGGGTGGCTGTATCAAAGGAGGACCACTGCAATAAATATTTATCCAGTATTGATTATAAGGAATTAATTTTAACATAGGGAAAGTATTTCCTTACCAACAACATCCACATAGATTGTCACATTAATTTCTTCTTCCCCTGGACTGTTGGCATAGCATGTATAAAACCCTGCATCTGATCTCTGAATATGTCTGAAATAGAGCGTATTTTGCCTGGCAATAACATTGCTGTCAAAACTTGCTGCTCCATCCTTTCTCCAATATACATTAGGACGAAATTCGGCCTCGGCAAAACATGAGATTTCTGCATCTGAGTTCAGCTCAATGAAGGCATTTTTAGGCAATGGGTTAAACTTCAATTGTTCTGCAAATTCAGAAAAAAAATAATTATTAAATAATCTGGCAAAATTCTATTGCAAATACAAATCATGTAAAGGATATTAACTGTACCCTTCCCCAAATTGCAGGTCACAATTAAGTTAAAATTACAACCACAGTAGCTTTTAAGAAAAAGAAGCTACCAGGAAAAAGAATTCTGTCATACCATAATCTTTATGCTTAAATTGTACAGGTTTGAAGAAAGAGTATATGCACAATTTGGGAAACATAAAGTTGCTTATTTTGCACATTCTCTCCCAATATGCTATGGAGTAGGACAAGTACCCAGTCTCATTCATGGTCTATTTCTCAAATACTTTCATACACAGAAGTGAGTATGACATGTTCTAATTGCCCAGTCTCATCCATACCCTATTTGTGAACTACTCTCATACACAGAAGTGAGTATGATTTGTGTTCTAATTGCCCCGTCTCATTCATACCCTGTCATACACAAAAGTGAGCATGATGAGTGTTTTAACTGCTTAGCTCATCCATACCTTATCATACACAGAAGTGAGTATGATGAGTGTTCTAACTGCCCAGTCTCATATATACCTTATGTCATACACAAAAGTGAGTATGATCAGTGTTCTAATTTCCCAGTCTCATCCATACCCTATTTGTCAACTACTCTCATGGAAGTGAGTATGATGGGTGTTCTAATTGTCCAGTCTCATCCATGGCCTATTTCTCAACTACTTGAGTATGATGGGTGTTCTAATTGTCCAGTCTCATCCATGGCCTATTTCTCAACTACTTGAGTATGATGAGTGTTCTAATTGCCTAATACTAGTACTTAAAATGCAGTATATTAATCAACTGGAGTGTATGATGTATTTTGACAATGACATTGCAGGAATAGCATCAAGATAAAGGGCATCATTTATTCTGTCTGTGATAATTTAGACTTTTCACCTCTTTTAACTGACCAGCACTTATTCTCAAAAAACCTGACATATTTTATTTATGTTTTGTGCATTAAGTTCATGCTGAGAGCAGATGAGAGGGAAGAAGAATAAAATGTATGAAATATGTTACAATAATGAAAATGCAACTTTTATTGTCACTGAGGCAAACCTTTATCACCAATGAGGCAAACTTATTGCCACTGAGGCAAACCTTTATCACCAAAGAGGCAAACTTTTATTGTCACTGAGGCAAACCTTTATCACCAATGAGGCAAACTTTTATTGTCACTGAGGCAAACCTTTATCACCAATGAGGCAAACTTTTATTGTCACTGAGGCAAACCTTTATCACCAATGAGGCAAACTTTTATTGTCACTGAGGCAAACCTTTATCACCAAAGAGGCAAACTTTTATTGTCACTGAGGCAAACCTTTATCACCAAAGAGGCAAACTTTTATTGTCACTGAGGCAAACCTTTATCACCAAAGAGGCAAACTTTTATTGTCACTGAGGCAAACCTTTATCACCAATGAGGCAAACTTTTATTGTCACTGAGGCAAACCTTTATCACCAAAGAGGCAAACTTTTATTGTCACTGAGGCAAACCTTTATCACCAAAGAGGCAAACTTTTATTGTCACTGAGGCAAACCTTTATCACCAAAGAGGCAAACTTTTATTGTCACTGAGGCAAACCTTTATCACCAAAGAGGCAAACTTTTATTGTCACTGAGGGAAACCTTTATCACCAAAGAGGCAAACTTTTATTGTCACTGAGGGAAACCTTTATCACCAAAGAGGCAAACTTTTATTGTCACTGAGGCAAACCTTTATCACCAATGAGGCAAACTTTTATTGTCACTAAGGGAAACCTTTATCACCAATGAGGCAAACTTTTATTGTCACTAAGGGAAACCTTTATCACCAAAGAGGCAAACTTTTATTGTCACTGAGGGAAACCTTTATCACCAAAGAGGCAAACTTTTATTGTCACTGAGGCAAACCTTTATCACCAAAGAGGCAAACTTTTATTGTCACTAAGGCAAACCTTTATCACCAAAGAGGCAAACTTTTATTGTCACTAAGGCAAACCTTTATCACCAAAGAGGCAAACTTTTATTGTCACTGAGGGAAACCTTTATCACCAATGAGGCAAACTTATTGCCACTGAGGGAAAGAAATAGTTCTAGAGATGATATTACTAGAATGGAAAATGCCACTTTTACTGTCACTGAGATGACCTCAAACTTTCTAGTTCATATATATATTTCAACTCTTTATCACAAAATCCCAATGTTGAAGATGAGGTGATCAATAAGGTCATCACACCTTAAAAGCTTTACTTATCCTATTTCTCTCTACAGTGTCACTGGTAGAACAATTACTATGGTATCATTTGTGGGACAAGGGACAATTATGTATCTATTCTATACTTACTATGGTGTCATTGGTGGGAAAATTACCTATCTATCCTATATCTCAGTGTTGTGTCAGTGGCATTTCTCACTATGGTGTTTTTGTTGGATAATTATGAGGATGCAAGTGCTGTCTTCAAGTATTGTCCTGAACTGTCTACAATAGTCAGAATACATTTTTATAAGACAATGATAATACATACTTACTTTTAACATGAAGGAAGGCTTTGGAGGAGATGACAAGGTTTTGTCCTGTTGTGTTGGCAACACAAGAATAATACCCTAAATCTTCCTGAGTTACATTATTAATTAGAAGTATTCCTGTCACCATGTTCATTTTGTGTCGAGGAGAGCCCTAGAAAAAAATGTAAAATGATAAAAGCATTTTCATCCAATCATCAAAACATGAAATATTTAGCATGTAAGATGAAGCACTCTAATACATGCAAGCCAAAAAATGTCATGTCAATGACACAATATTGTAATAACCAAATCATTTTGAGCTGAATACTAGCTGTTGATTTTATTTAAAGCAAGACTATATAAGCTATTGTGCAATGCCATAAGCCATAATGCTGTAATGCCATAAAGCCATAATGCTGTAATGCCATAAAGCTGTATTGCCATAAAGCCATAATGCTGTATTGCCATAAAGCCATAATGCTATAATGCCATAATGCTGTAATGCCATAAAGCCATAATGATGTAATACCATAAAGCCTTAATGCTGTAATGCCATAAAGCCATAATGCTATAATGCCATAAAGCTGTGATGTCATAATGCTGTAATGCCATAAAGCCATAATGCTGTAATGCCATAAAGCTGTGATATCATAATGCTGTAATGCCATAAAGCCATAATGCTGTAATGCCATAAAGCTGTGATGTCATAATGCTGTAATGCCATAAAGCCATAATGATGTAATGCCATCACATCAGACCATGATCAATTATATGTCTTTAAATGAACACAGACCATTATCTTCACCTTATGCCACAGCTGATCTAAGTCTATGCTGATTTAAGTCTACTGTATTTTGTATGCAGGCATGTATGATGTTACTGCATCCAATCTGTTGAAAATTGCTTGTAATCTTTGACAGATATACTGCATTTTATATTTTAAGACATGTACTCTCTATTGGTGTATCCTCTTGTTGATTACTTCTCATTATGCCTTTAATTACTGGCAGCCTGCATTGAAGTGCTTCCATGTCTGTACCATCTTAGAGGTTGTAAGTGTAAAGACTATATGCAGACTTAGTTATAATTGGCAAAATTGAATGTGCAAGATGACTTGCATTCTGTTAGTGCCAAAGTACCCAAAGAGTAACTGTTCAAGCTGAAACATGCAATGTATACCTGAGAATGAATTATTTAACAACAGGAAGGTACAAATTAAATGTAGTACATTTTCCAGTATTAGAATTTGTGAAAATAAAAAGATTTAAATAAATTTCTTGAAGCATCACACACATACATATATACAAACACAAATACATACATACATACATACATACATACATACATACATACATACATACATACATACATACATACATACATACATACATACATACATACATACATACATACATACATACATACATACATACATACATACATACATACCTACATACATACATACATATATATATATACACACATGTATATTGTTACATATCAAAATAAAATAATGAGTCATACAACAAGCTTTGTAAATTTAAACAAAAACAATTTATTTTCCTAGAAAACATGAAAAAAATGTAAATATGTTAAACAAGTCTTACGGTTTACAGAAACGATCCTAATAGTTGTTCTATGTAGACATATGAACAGACAACTTCTAGCCCAAAGATACCTTTTTAAGGTAATAGAAGTTGTGTAACTCTACTAAAATGTTACAATAATCTCCAAATGACTGTACGACTGTGTATGACTCTCCAATTCTTACAAAATACCTTGTTTGAATTACACATGCATGGAGCACACATGCAATTTCGTAATACATCTGGACATTAAGAAAGCCAGACCAAGTATCAGCCAATCATTTTCATAGCTACTCCTGAATGTTTACTTGTATTGAATTTGCCATCATACACAGCACATGCTCACATGAGTCTCATTTATGACTCAAGTAAACATGATGTATTTCAACAACATATCAGACTGATATTAATATAATCATATTAATAATTACATATACATTAATGGGCGCATTTCCATCTCTCTTGAGACTAACAGAAGCCAACCAACCAATCATTACATATTACATTTAATGAAATAAAATGACACAAAAAGATTTTTACAGAATTCATTCCTTAACATAGACACACTTAAACTACATGGTCGGAACAATATTAATAAATAAATATATATATATATATATATATATATATATATATATATATATATATATATATATATATAAAAACTTACCTTGTTTCTCAAGAGAGTTTATGTACTAAAGCATCCCATGTATATAACTTACTTTGTTCCCAAAGAGACTATGTTCTAAAGCATCAAAGTTTGATTGCATACAGAATTTGGGAGGAAAGTTAATTGTTTTATATAAAAGGCAAAAAGAAGGCAATAAGTAAAAAGGTTCTAACAAAATTTCAATTGCCTCTTTTATTAAGTGATACAGATGTCTGAAATAAAACTACTGTAATTTACTTAATGGGGATGGGTGGAGTGGAGTAGGATGGGTGGAGTGGAGTAGGATGGGTGAAGGGGAGTCAATGAATTATTCTAGTCATGCTTGCAGCAACTTCACTGATGTAATTTCTGAATTCACTAATCAAACTAAGTTAAACATGTACAATAATAATATCTCCCATCAAACACCATTATACAGCCCATTACAGTAAGATGATGAATTGTATTAAATGGATAAATTGTATTTCACCAAAATTTTGCTTCTGGCTGATTAAAGTCTATGATATTGTGATTCCACTTGAAGCACATGCTTTCTTTATGTTTATGATCATGTGTCTCCCCTCACAGACACCATATACATCAAATTGTAATCTTGCTTTAAATTAAATACATTTACAATGACGTTTGCAATAGAGTGAGCTGGAGTAGGTGACCTTACCCTTATAGTTCAACAGCATTAAATGACCTTACCCAATAGCTGTACAACACAGGGTGACCTTACCCTTATAGTTCAACAACATTAAATGACCTTACCCAATAGCTGAACAACACAGGGTGACCTTACCATTATAGTTCAACAGTATTAAATGACCTTACCCAATAGCTGAACAACACAGGGTGACCTTACCTATACAATTCAACAGCAAAATGTGGCCTTACTCATACAGATAAAACAACAGGGTGGCCTTGCCTATACAATTGAACAGCAAAAAGTGGCCTTACCCATACAGATAAAATAACACAGGGTGGCCTTGCCTATACAATTGAACAGCACAAAGTGGCCTTACTCATACAGATAAAACAAGACATTGTGGCCTTGCCTATACAATTGAACAGCACAAAGTGGCCTTACTCATACAGATAAAATAACACAGGGGGCCTTGCCTATACAATTGAACAGCAAAAAGTGGCCTTACTCATACAGATAAAACAACACAGGGTGGCCTTGCCTATACAATTGAACAGCAAAAAGTGGCATTACCCATACAGATAAAATAACACAGGGTGGCCTTGCCTATACAATTGAACAGCAAAAAGTGGCCTTACTCATACAGATAAAACAACACAGGGTGGCCTTGCCTATACAATTGAACAGCAAAAAGTGGCCTTACTCATACAGATAAAACAAGACATTGTGGCCTTGCCTATACAATTGAATAGCACAAAGTGGCCTTACTCATACAGATAAAACAGGACATTGTGGCCTTGCCTATACAATTGAACAGCACAAAGTGGCCTTACTCATACAGATAAAACAAGACATTGTGGCCTTGCCTATACAATTGAATAGCACAAAGTGGCCTTACTCATACAGATAAAACAACACAGGGTGATCTTACCTGTACAATTGAACAGTACAAAGTGGCCTTACTCTTACAGAAAAACAACACAGGGTAGCCTTGCCTATACAATTGAAGCACAAAGTGGCCTTACCCATACAGATAAAACAACACAGGGTGGCATTGCCTATACAATTGAACAGCAAAAAGTAGCCTTACTCATACAGAAAAACAACACAGGGTGGCCTTGCCTATACAATTGAACAGCACAAAGTGGCCTTACTCATATAGATAAAACAACACAGGGTGGCCTTGCCTATACAATTGAACAGCACAAAGTGGCCTTACTCATACAGATAAAATAACACAGGGTGGCCTTGCCTATACAATTGAATAGCACAAAGTGGCCTTACTCATATAGATAAAACAACACAGGGTGGCCTTGCCTATACAATTGAACAGCACAAAGTGGCCTTACTCATACAGATAAAATAACACAGGGGGCCTTGCCTATACAATTGAACAGCAAAAAGTGGCCTTACTCATACAGATAAAACACAACAGGGTGGCCTTGCCTATACAATTGAACAGCAAAAAGTGGCCTCACCCATACAGATAAAATAACACAGGGTGGCCTTGCCTATACAATTGAACAGCAAAAAGTGGCCTTACTCATACAGATAAAACAACACAGGGTGGCCTTGCCTATACAATTGAACAGCAAAAAGTGGCCTTACTCATACAGATAAAACAAGACATTGTGGCCTTGCCTATACAATTGAATAGCACAAAGTGGCCTTACTCATACAGATAAAACAGGACATTGTGGCCTTGCCTATACAATTGAACAGCACAAAGTGGCCTTACTCATACAGATAAAACAAGACATTGTGGCCTTGCCTATACAATTGAATAGCACAAAGTGGCCTTACTCATACAGATAAAACAACACAGGGTGATCTTACCTGTACAATTGAACAGTACAAAGTGGCCTTACTCTTACAGAAAAACAACACAGGGTAGCCTTGCCTATACAATTGAAGCACAAAGTGGCCTTACCCATACAGATAAAACAACACAGGGTGGCATTGCCTATACAATTGAACAGCACAAAGTAGCCTTACTCATACAGAAAAACAACACAGGGTGGCCTTGCCTATACAATTGAACAGCACAAAGTGGCCTTACTCATATAGATAAAACAACACAGGGTGGCCTTGCCTATACAATTGAATAGCACAAAGTGGCCTTACTCATACAGATAAAATAACACAGGGTGGCCTTGCCTATACAATTGAATAGCACAAAGTGGCCTTACTCATATAGATAAAACAACACAGGGTGGCCTTGCCTATACAATTGAACAGCACAAAGTGGCCTTACTCATACAGATAAAATAACACAGGGGGCCTTGCCTATACAATTGAACAGCAAAAAGTGGCCTTACTCATACATATAAAACAACACAGGGTGGCCTTGCCTATACAATTGAACAGCAAAAAGTGGCCTCACCCATACAGATAAAATAACACAGGGTGGCCTTGCCTATACAATTGAACAGCAAAAAGTGGCCTTACCCATACAGATAAAACAACACAGGGGGCCTTGCCTATACAATTGAACAGCAAAAAGTGGCCTTACTCATACAGATAAAACAAGACATTATGGCCTTGCCTATACAATTGAATAGCACAAAGTGGCCTTACCCATACAGATAAAACAACACAGGATGGCCTTGCCTTTACAATTGAACAGCAAAAAGTGGCCTTACCCATACAGATAAAACAAGACATTGTGGCCTTGCCTATACAATTGAATAGCAAAAAGTGGCCTTACTCATACAGATAAAACAACACAGGATGGCCTTGCCTATACAATTGAACAGCAAAAAGTGGCATTACCCGTACTGATAAAAAAACACAGGGTGGCCTTGCCTATACAATTGAACAGCAAAAAGTGGCCTTACTCATACAGATAAAACAAGACATTGTGGCCTTGCCTATACAATTGAATAGCAAAAAGTGGCCTTACTCATACAGATAAAACAACACAGGGTGGCCTTGCCTTTACAATTGAATAGCACAAAGTGGCCTTACCCATACAGATAAAACAACACAGGATGGCCTTGCCTATACAATTGAACAGCAAAAAGTGGCCTTACTCATACAGATAAAACAACACACCTTGCCTATACAATTGAATAGTACAAAGTAGCCTTACTCATACAGAAAAACAACACAGGGTAGCCTTGCCTATAAAATTGAATAGCACAAAGTGGCCTTACTCATACAGATAAAACAACACAGGGTGATCTTACCTATACAATTGAACAGTACAAAGTGGCCTTACTCTTACAGAAAAACAACACAGGGTAGCCTTGCCTATACAATTGAAGCACAAAGTGGCCTTACCCATACAGATAAAACAACACAGGGTGGCATTGCCTATACAATTGAACAGCACAAAGTAGCCTTACTCATACAGATAAAACAACACAGGATGGCCTTGCCTATACAATTGAACAGAAAAAAGTGGCCTTACCCATACAGATAAAACAACACACCTTGCCTATACAATTGAATAGTACAAAGTAGCCTTACTCATACAGAAAAACAACACAGGGTAGCCTTGCCTATAAAATTGAATAGCACAAAGTGGCCTTACTCATACAGAAAAACAACACAGGATGGCCTTGCCTATACAATTGAACAGTACAAAGTAGCCTTACTCATACAGAAAAACAACACAGGGTGGCCTTGCCTATACAATTGAATAGCACAAAGTGGCCTTACTCATATAGAAAAACAACACAGGGTGGCCTTGCCTATACAATTGAACAGTACAAAGTAGCCTTACTCATACAGAAAAACAACACAGGATGGCCTTGCCTATACAATTGAACAGCACAAAGTGGCCTTACCCATACAGATAAAACAACACAGGGTGGCCTTGCCTATTCAATTGAACAGTAAAAGATGATTTTACCCATACAACTGAACTGCACAGAGAGGCCTTACCCATAAACCTAAACAACACTGTGTGGCCTTACCCATAAACCTAAACAACACTGTGTGGCCTTACTCATAAACTCGAACAACACTGTGTGGACTTACCCAAACAAGTGAAAAGAAGGGAACAAAATATGCCAAAGAAGCTTTTCAATGCAGAGCCCTATGCAAGACTGCAATTAAGATTGAATAGGCTACTGTGAGGTTATTTTTTTCCAAGCAATTATTTTTTGTTTCATAGATAATAGTTTTGTTTGGATCTGTCTCATTAGCTCCATGGATAAAGATTACAAAAAGCAAACCAAAATTGATTTTGAACTTTCATGGAATTTTAGTAAAATATAATATCACTTCCATGAAATAAATCACTGTTATTAGTAATTATTAGTAAATAATGCAGACCTTCGCTACACACCACTGTTAGTATTAGTAAGTAATGCAGACCTTCGCTACACACCACTGTTAGTATTAGTAAATAATGCAGACCTTCGCTACACACCACTGTTAGTATTAGTAAATAATGCAGACCTTCACTACACACCACTGTTAGTATTAGTAAATAATGCAGACCTTCGCTACACACCACTGTTAGTATTAATAAGTAATGCAGACCTTCGCTACACACCACTGTTAGTATTAGTAAGTAATGCAGACCTTCGCTACACACCACTGTTAGTATTAGTAAATAATGCAGACCTTCGCTACACACCACTGTTAGTATTAGTAAATAATGCAGACCTTCGCTACACACCACTGTTAGTATTAGTAAATAATGCAGACCTTCGCTACACACCACTGTTAATATTAGTAAATAATGCAGACCTTCGCTACACACCACTGTTAATATTAGTAAATAATGCAGACCTTCGCTACACACCACTGTTAGTATTAGTAAGTAATGCAGACTTTGGCCAGACACTGATATTAATATTACTGAAATAAAAAGAAACTGATTCTACACACATTAACTTTTACGGAGACCAAGAAACACCATGTCCATACACTGTTCCCAATATGGAGACCAAGAAACACCATGTCCATACACTGTTCCCAATACAGAGACCAAGAAACAACCATGTCCATACACTGTTCCCATTACTGAGATCAAGAAACACCATGTCCATACACTGTTCCCATTACTAAGACAAGTCTACATGCCGCTACTATGACTAATACTAACAAGCACTTAGCATACACAAGTTATTACTGTGACAAACCAACTGACACCTAATCTACACTACTATTACAGAGACCAAAAGGCATCTTGTCAATAGACTCTTACTATAACAGAGACCAAAAGGCATCTTGTCAACAGACTGTTATTATAACAGAGACCAAAAGGCATCTTGTCAACAGACTGTTACTATAACAGAGACCAAAAGACAACTAGTCAATAGACTGTTACTATTAACAGAGACCAAAAGACAACTAGTCAATAGACTGTTACTATTAACAGAGACCAAAAGACAACTAGTCAATAGACTGTTACTATTAGAAACCAAAAGGCATCTAGTCAATGACAGTTACTATTACAGAGATCAAAAGATATCTAGTCAATAAAATGTTACTATTACAGACCAAAATATGTCTAGTCAATAGATTGTTACTCTTACAGAGACCAAAATATGTCTAGTCAATAGACTGTTACTATTACTGAGACCAAAAGACACTTTAATGAGCATGTATGTCATTACAAATCTTAAATCTGAGTAATGAACTCAAAAGAAATACTTCTTTACAGAAAATTAGCATCTTGGATCTCAAATAATCTCTCAAAAAGTAAACTGATCTTTTAAATGATGCTCTTTTATTTATCTTCATACAATGGAGTAAACCCCTGTCAGATTAACCAATAAAAAATATGTGATAAAATCTGAGCAGTGAGAGCTACTGCTTGCTGTTGTTATCCCTTGGCATAACAGCCTAAAATCTGAGCAGTGAGGGCTACTGCTTGCTGTTGTTATTCCTTGGCATTTAACCTAAAATCTAAGCAATGAGAGCGCCTGCTTGCAGCTTCTATTACTTGGCATACAAACTTACACACCACATTGGAGAACAAAACAAAGATTGATCTTGTGTTTTATGTTGGTTTGGTGTCTTGTGGTAAATATAGTAGAGCAACTGGAGTAAAGTACCTTTCCCAGGAATACACTATGGTAGCTGACAATTAGAGTTTAATGCCTTTCCCAGAAATACACTATGGTAGCTGACCATTAGAGTTAATGCCTTTCCCAGGAATACACTATGGTAGCTGACCATTAGAGTAAAGTGCTTTTCCCAGGAATACACTATGGTAGCTGACCATTAGAATAAAGTGCCTTTCCCAGGAATACACTATGGTAGCTGACCATTAGAGTTTAGTGCCTTTCCCAGTAAAACACTATGGTAGCTGACCATTAGAGTTTAGTGCCTTTCCCAGGAATACACTATGGTAGCTGACCATTAGAGTAAAGTGCTTTTCCAAGGAATACACTATGGTAGCTGACCATAAGAGTAAAGTGCCTTTCCCAGGAATACACTATGGTAGCTGACCATTAGAGTAAATTTCCTTTCCCAGGAATACACTATCATAGCCGACCATTAGAGTAAAGTGCTTTTCCCAGGAATACACTATGGTAACTGACCATTTGAGTAAAGTGTCTTTCCCAGGAATACACTATGGTAGCTGACCATTAGAGAAAAGTTCCTTTCCCAGGAATACACTATGGTAGCTGACCATTAGAGCAAAGTGCTTTTCCCAGGAATACACTATGGTAGCTGACCATTAGAGTAAAGTGCTTTTCCCAGGAATACACTATGGTAACTGACCATTTGAGTAAAGTGTCTTTCCCAGGAATACACTATGGTAATGGTAGCTGACCATTAGAGAAAAGTGCCTTTCCCAGTAAAACACTATGGTAGCTGACCATTAGAGTCAAGTGCCTTTCCCAGGAATACACTATGGTAGCTGATCATTAGAGTAAAGTGCCTTTCCCAGGAATAAACTATGGTAGCTGACCATTAGAGTAAAGTGCCTTTCCCAGGAATACACTATGGTAGCTGACCATTAGAGTTTAGTGCCTTTCCCAGGAATACACTATGGTAGCTGACCATTAGAGAAAAGTACCTTTCCCAGTAAAACACTATGGTAGCTGACCATTAGAGTAAAATGCCTTTCCCAGGAATACACTATGGTAGCTGACCATTAGAGTAAAGTGCCTTTCCTAGGAATACACTATGGTAGCTGACCATTAGAGAAAAGTGCCTTTCCCAGGAATACACTATGGTAGCTGACCATTAGAGTAAAGTGCCTTTCCCAGGAATACACTATGGTAACTGACCATTAGAGTAAAGTGCTTTTTCCAGGAATACACTATGGCAGCTGACCATTAGAGTAAATTTCCTTTCCCAGGAATACACTATGGTAGCTGACCATTAGAGTAAAGTGCTTTTCCCAGGAATACACTATGGTAGCTGACCATTAGAGTAAAGTGCTTTTCCCAGGAATATACTATGGTAGCTGACCATTAGAGTAAAGTGTCTTTCCCAGGAATACACTATGGTAGCTGACCATGGTTAGCCAATTGTGAGTGGTATTATATAAACAAGACACCCAATATTAGAATCTATAAAGCATACAAATAACACACCAATGCTGGAATGTACAAGTTGTGCAAACAAGACACACAATATTGGAATAAAAAAGTCATACAAACAAGACACCCAATGTTGGAACATACAACTTGTGCAAACAAGATCCCCCAATGTTGGAATGTACAAGTCACACAAGCAAGATGCCCTTTGCTGGAATGTACCAGTCATGCAAACAAGATCCCCAATGCAAGAAAATATTTTAATGTATATGTACCTGTTTATTAGTAATCACTTTTCTAGATCATTTAAATTTGATCATAAATTTAAGCAAACAAAATTCAATGTTTCTTTTAAATTATTTCATTTTGGCAAAATTAGCCATCAGCCATCACATATCACGATCACTTTTGTGTTCCTCTTGATGAAGAATTTAAAATAAATTTGGCTTGGATAGATGCTGGTTGCTTCTACCTATGTTCTATTTATTCAAAACATCTAATATCTGTATATAAAAATGCTAAAGATAATGGTGAAGCTACAATCATACAAAACAAGATCATTGTCAAGCTCCAATCATATAAAACAAGATCATTGTCAAGTTCCTATCATAACACAAGACTAGATGATTGTCATGTTCCAATTATAACACAAGACAAGATCGTCAAGTTCCTATCATTACACAAGACTAGATGATTGTCATGTTCATATCATAACACAAGACAAGATCAATGTCAAGTTCCTATCATAACACATGAAAAGATTACTGTCAAGTTCCAATCATAACACAATTCAACATGATCATCAAGTTCCTATTATAACACAATTCAAGATGATCGTCAAGATCCTATCATAACACAAGACTAGATGATCGTCATGTTCCAATTATAACACAAGACAAGATCGTCAAGTTCCTATCATTACACAAGACTAGATCATTGTCAAGTTCCTATCATTAATACAAAACAAGATTATTGCCAAGTTCCTCTCATAACACATGAAAAGATCACTGTCAAGTTCCTATCATAACACATGACAAGATCATTGCCAAGTTCCTATCATAACACATGAAAAGATCACTGTCAAGTTTCTATCATAACACAAGACAAGATCATGGTCAAGTTCCTATCATAACACAAGACTAGATCATTGTCAAGTTCCTATCATTAATACAAAACAAGATTATTGCCCAGTTCCTATCATAACACAAATCAAGATGATCGTCAAGTTCCTATCATAGCACAAGACAAGATCACTGTCAAGTTCCTATCATAACACATGACAGGATCACTGTCAAGTTTCTATCATAACACAAATCAAGATGATCGTCAAGTTACTATCATAACACAAATCAAGATGATCGTCAAGTTACTATCATAACACAAGACAAGATCAATGTCAAGTTCCTATCATAACACATGAAAGATCACTGTCAAGTTCCTATCATTAATACAAAACAAGATTATTGCCAAGTTCCTATCATTAATACAAAACAAGATTATTGCCAAGTTCCTATCATAACACATGAAAAGATCATTGTCAAGTACCTATCATAACACAAGACAAGATCATTGTCAAGTTCCTATCATAACACATGACAGGATCACTGTCAAGTACCTATCATAATGCAAGACAGGATCACTGTCAAGTTCCTATTAAAACACAATGCATACAATATCTGATATGAATGACAAAATAATACAAGATGACCCAACAATCCATGGTGAACTCTCACATATTGACAACAAAAATAATAGTTAATTGCTACATACCAGTTTTATATACTCATCATCCTTCATCCACAAAATGGTGGTAACTGGGTAGGCTGTGCCTGTCACATGACAACTGAATTCTGCACTGTGACCTTCCCTTGCATCTCTGGCTTGTGGTCCTCTTCTTACAATTGGAGGAACTGACCAAAATTAAAAATGAAGAATTGCGATGTTATAAATATTCAAGTGAAATGCATACTGTGATTCATATGTAATACCCAGTATGTGTATTTCCATTCAAATAGTAAAATGCATACTGTGATTCATATGTAATGTGTATGTGTATTTCCATTCAAATAGTAAAATGCATACTGTGATTCATATGTAATACCCAGTATGTGTATTTCCATTCAGAGTGAAATGCATGCTGTAATTCATATGTAATGCCCAGTATGTGTATTTCCATTCAAATAGTAAAATGCATACTGTGATTCATATGTAATACCCAGTATGTGTATTTCCATTCAGATTGAAATGCATACTGTAATTCATATGTAATGCCCAGTATGTGATTTCCATTCAGAGTGAAATGCATACTGTAATTCATATGTAATGCCCAGTATGTGTATTTCCATTCAGATTGAAATGCATACTGTAATTCATATGTAATGTCCAGTATGTGATTTCCATTCAGAGTGAAATGCATACTGTAATTCATATGTAAAGCCCAGCATGTGTATTTCCATTCAGATTGAAATGCATACTGTAATTCATATGTAATACCCAATATGTGTATTTCCATTCAAACAGTGAAATGCATGCTGTAATTCATATGTAATGTGTATGTGTATTTCCATTAAAACAGTGAAATGCATACTGTAATTCATATGTAATGCCCAGTATGTGTATTTCCATTCAAATATTGAAATGCATGCTGTAATTCATATGTAATGTGTATGTGTATTTCCATTCAAACAGTGAAATGCATACTGTAATTCATATGTAATACCCAGTATGTGTATTTCCATTCAAATATTGAAATGCATGCTGTAATTCATATGTAATGCCCAATATGTGTATTTCCATTCAAACAGTGAAATGCATACTGTAATTCATATGTAATGCCCAATATGTGTATTTCCATTCAAACAGTGAAATGCATACTGTAATTCATATGTAATACCCAGTATGTGTATTTACATTCAAATATTGAAATGCATGCTGTAATTCATATGTAATGTGTAGGTGTATTTCCATTCAAACAGTGAAATGCATACTGTAATTCATATGTAATGCCCAATATGTGTATTTCCATTCAGAGTGAAATGCATACTGTAATTCATATGTAATGCCCAGTATGTGTATCTCCATTCAAACAGTGAAATGCAGGCTGTAATTCATATGTAATGTGTAGGTGTATTTCCATTCAAACAGTGAAATGCATACTGTAATTCATATGTAATGCCCAGTACATGTATTTCCATTCAAACAGTGAAATGCATACTGTAATTCATATGTAATACCCAGTATATGATTTCCATTCAGAGTGAAATGCATACTGTAATTCATATGTAATACCCAGTATATGTATTTCCATTCAAACAGTGAAATGCAGGCTGTAATTCATATGTAATGTGTAGGTGTATTTCCATTCAAACAGTGAAATGCATACTGTAATTCATATGTAATGCCCAGTATGTGTATTTCCATTCAAACAGTGAAATGCATACTGTAGTTCATATGTAATGCCCAGTATGTGTATTTCCATTCAGAGTGAAATGCATGCTGTAATTCATATGTAATGCCCAGTATGTGTATTTCCATTCAGAGTGAAATGCATACTGTAATTCATATGTAATACCCAGTATGTGTATTTCCATTCAGAGTGAAATGCATACTGTAAATTCATATGCAATGCCCAGTATGTGATTTCCATTTAGAGTGAAATGCATGCTGTAATTCATATGTAATGCCCAGTATGTGTATTTCCATTCAGAGTGAAATGCATACTGTAAATTCATATGTAATGCCCAGTATGTGATTTCCATTCAGAGTGAAATGCATACTGTAAATTCATATGCAATGCCCAGTATGTGATTTCCATTTAGAGTGAAATGCATACTGTAATTCATATGTAATGCCCATTATGTGTATTTACATTCAAAGTGAAATGAATACTGTAATTCATATGTAATGCCCAATATGTTTATTTCCATTCAAATAGTGAAATGCAGGCTGTAATTCATATGTAATGCCCAATATGTTTATTTCCATTCAAACAGTGAAATGCATGCTGTAATTCATATGTAATGCCCAATATGTTTATTTCCATTCAAATAGTGAAATGCAGGCTGTAATTCATATGTAACACCCAGTATGTGTATATCCATTCAGAGTGAAATGCATGCTGTAATTCATATGTAATGCCCAATATGTGTATTTCCATTCAAATATTGAAATGCATGCTGTAATTCATATGTAATGTGTATGTGTATTTCCATTCAAACAGTGAAATGCAGGCTGTAATTCATATGTAATGTGTATGTGTATTTCCATTCAAACAGTGAAATGCAGGCTGTAATTCATATGTAATGTGTATGTGTATTTCCATTCAAACAGTGAAATGCATACTGTAATTCATATGTAATGTCCAGTATGTGTATTTCCATTCAGAGTAAAATGCATACTGTAATTCATATGTAATGCCCAGTATGTGTATCTCCATTCAAACAGTAAAATGCATACTGTAATTCATATGTAATGTCCAGTATGTGTATTTCCATTCAGAGTAAAATGCATACTGTAATTCATATGTAATACCCAGTATGTGTATTTCCATTCAAATAGTGAAATGCATACTGTAATTCATATGTAATGTGTATGTGTATTTCCATTCAAACAGTGAAATGCAGGCTGTAATTCATATGTAATGTGTATGTGTATTTCCATTCAAACAGTGAAATGCAGGCTGTAATTCATATGTAATGTGTATGTGTATTTCCATTCAAACAGTGAAATGCATACTGTAATTCATATGTAATGTCCAGTATGTGTATTTCCATTCAGAGTGAAATGCATACTGTAATTCATATGTAATGCCCAGTATGTGTATTTCCATTCAAATATTGAAATGCATGCTGTAATTCATATGTAATGTCCAGTATGTGTATTTCCATTCAGAGTGAAATGCATACTGTAATTCATATGTAATGCCCAGTATGTGTATTTCCATTCAAATATTGAAATGCATGCTGTAATTCATATGTAATGTGTAGGTGTATTTCCATTCAAACAGTGAAATGCATACTGTAATTCATATGTAATACCCAGTATGTGTATTTCCATTCAGATTGAAATGCATACTGTAATTCATATGTAATGTGTAGGTGTATTTCCATTCAAACAGTGAAATGCATGCTGTAATTCATATGTAATGTCCAGTATGTGTATCTCCATTCAGAGTGAAATGCATACTGTAATTCATATGTAATGTCCAGTATGTGTATTTCCATTCAGAGTGAAATGCATACTGTAATTCATATGTAATGCCCAGTATGTGTATTTCCATTCAAACAGTGAAATGCATGCTGTAATTCATATGTAATGTGTATGTGTATTTCCATTCAAACAGTGAAATGCATACTGTAATTCATATGTAATGCCCAGTATGTGTATTTCCATTCAAATAATTTAGGCAAACTGCAATGTGTAATGCATTAAACAATATGGGGTGCCAGAAGAAGGATGTATCAGTATGTGAGAAACAGGATATGCATTTTAATTTATCTATGGTTGAACAAACAAGTTATTCTATGCCACTTTCTATTATTTTCTGACATTATTGGTACTGGCAGTGTACAAGCTGTAGTTGTGGAGTCAGTTCACATGCATTAATAGTTTAACATCCACTGAACTGACTGGTGGTCAATTCAGCAAGGGATTACTAATACCCTTTTTAATGATTCCATGCATGAGATTCAAGTTGCAGTTTGAGTAAAATGATCCATCCAACAATCTAAATGTATATATACTACAAGACATGCAACATCTAGGTACAGTAGCATGTACCATCCACTACCTAATTTGCTGCCATATAATTGTACTCAACTGTGGCCACTATTGTCAAAAAGATAATACAAAGTGGCAGACAACAACTTGCTAGTCTATTTTTGTGATTGAAGTAAAATATTAAATATAATACTTCAAATTCTGTACCGAAGTGATATAAATATTTCAGTTACAATTTAGTGTCACCAGTGCATGCCATTAATTTGGTGTCAGCAGTGGTAGTGTGTGTAATGAATTCTAAATAAAAGATGGAAAGAATGAGTTGATGGTAAATGAAGTGAGATGGGTACCATTTATTTGTGTAATATAAAGAGTCAGGATTGGAATGTGCTGTTACAAAACTTGGTACATTTATGTAGGTGTGTGTAGCTGTGTACATTGGATTAAGTGACATACATACAGCTGATTATAATTTGGTGACAGAAATGGAACATGAATGATCATTCAAATTTTATGTTATTAAAGAATTATGGTTTTGGGACATCACTGTCATCTGGAAGGGGAATGAAATATGGGATGGACAGTTTAGGATATCAAGTAGGAAACGAGATGAGCCAAGTAATGAAGATATCAAAAACAAACAATACACCCTGCACTGCAATTAAGACATTAATTAGCTACTATAATACATTCTGATGTTATCAATGAATGCAAAGAAGCTGAAAAATGATTATTAAATAACTTTTGTCAGTTTAAGTGTACAAAATCAGTTAGTTGTACAAGAAATGACACAGGAGACTTTTTTTCATTGTTATGCATGTCACATGTACATCTGGAAAAACTAATAACTGCAAGATTTAAACTTGTTCAGTATTCTCAGCACATTTCTTGCCTCTAAAGTCATTTTTCAGTGATATAGGACAGTTAAGTTCCCCTCTTGCCCCTCCCCCTCACAATCATAGTCTCAAATGATTCAAGCAGGTGCAATCCATTAAACCATGGTTTACATCATTTCTATACAACCCTGCAACTCACATGGAGAAGCCATTCTTAATGGATCTGAGATCCAAAATTAAATTAGGGGAAAGAATAAATCTATAACTACCTAAATCAGTTCCTACTAATAAAAAAAAATAAGGAGAAGTGTACGCTCATAACTCTACAACTCAGATTTTAATGACTTTCTAAGATTACTATTAGATAACAATGCTTCAACAGTCACTGACTAGTACAAGCTATACTGTGCTAGACTGTATTAGAAGCCTACAATGCAAGCTCTCAAAAATGAGTAAAAACATATATTTGTAAACAACTATTTTTGTAAATAAATGATTTCATATTAGAACTTTAAAAATTACACAATCAGTGATTTAATGTTTTTTTATATTGTAAACCTCAAAATCATAACATTAATTTACAAATATGAATTTCTTCCCAACAATGCATAGTCATCACTCTTATAGTAATGTGTCTAGGAGCAATTTAGTCATGAAGAAAACTTGGAGATGGACAAATGGACACACTAAAGATTGTATTAATCAAAACAAGCATATTATCTTAATAACAAATTTAGTTAAGATTTTATCTTTTCTTGCCAAAAATGGGAAGACATTAATTAGAATGTTTATTGCATAATGTGGTTATTAATTGAAAAACATCCGTATATCTGGTTATATTTATGACTATGTTCATTAAATCAATCAGAAGAATAAATGCCGACACACTGCCACCAAGCTTGCAAGCAATGCATTAAGTAATTGTGTCATTATAGTTGTGATGAAGAATCTGAAGAAAGTAAACAAGTAATTTAAACCTTGTCAGAATCACCATTTTACTACAACTAAAGCTAAAAATAATATTTGCATCAACAAAACACCGAATTAACTAATTTATTGCTGTCAGTAACAAAAAGGCATTCAATATGGTTCTTTGTCTGCCCACTAGATAATAGAAAACCACTCATGAATCAGGTGCTAACAGTATGAAATGACTTGCAGTAAGTTTTGGCCCACCTGGAATGCAACAGTTTGGTTTGTATCTTATGGCCTGATGTACTCTGGTGATACCAATCAGGTAAAGATGATTGTTTACACTTGTACAACTATTGTTTAACTTTCTCAAGCTGTTGTTAAGCATTAACCTGTATACAATAAAACCAACTCCTGTTCAGCAGTAGACAATAAAGCAATCCCTCTGCTGGCAGGCAGATCATGCTGTATCTATTGTGGTGCATAAGGGTCTGATGACAACCCCTGTAAGCTAATCAGTTCCATACCAAATGGAAACAAATATGATCAGCTCACTTTTAAAAAAGCAAACAAATAAAACAGATATTGTCAATAAATGCATTTAAAATCCTAACCTTGTATATTTTGTGAGCAATTTATTTATGTATGTTTATATAAAATGTCAATCAGCACAGTACTGGCTATAGCTGATGCTGCATGAGGTTCTAAAAATATGAATTGCAAACAAAATTTAGCAAAATGAAGCCTTCCAAAAAAAAAAATAAATTTGAAATTACCACCAAATGGAACTACATGTAACTTTTTCATCTTTACTGTAGAAAAGCATGATACAGTTGATTTTCTTGAATTTGTCATAACAGTAAACATGTTTTTCTCTCTGTAGGTAATCTCAGCGTTTTGTTTTCATTAACAGTTAACAGTACAAAGGGTAGGGGACACTGTGTCCCCCATCTTCCAAATCTGGAGAACACACATTTTAAAGTGAAATGTATTTAGTGCTAAAAATGACTTCACAGTTTTGATAGCTTTGCCTCTTTCACTTTGTTGCCTCCACTGCATTATCATCTTTTAAATGGAAACATTTTATAAAATACTCAAGTAAATGATGAAGACATTAATATGTTTAATTGTCTGATTCAACTAAATTGAGCAACACTACAGAGTTTCTCTTCTAGATCTTCTTTTCATTTAACTTAAGTATTTGCCAATAATCTACCTGCAATTTGTATAATAATATCCAATTTATTTCTCAGGTAATTTTCTTTCCCAATGAATAATTTCATGATTAAATGACAAATTCTGTATCTGTATAAAATTGTTGTTGTTATATGGTTTAACGCCACTTTTCAGTACAAGAAAGGCTATACATGGCTACCAGTATTAATGGTGGAAGAAGAACCCAAGAAGAATCACTGACCTACAAGAAGCTACTGGCAGGCTTTCTCACTTACCCACGAAGACAGAGGTGAGATGGCAGTGATCTGTAACAGTCAGCATTTTAGACCAACTCGACCACTCGGGACTCCTGTATTTGCATAAATTTAGTCCCTTTATCATTAGTTAAATCTAAAATACAAAATTAATCTTTATTGCTGAAGATGTGACTTCTACCTCAAAAGTACAATTTATTATTGGCTAAGACTTTTCATTTTAAACAAAAATAAACCTTGAATGTTTTAACTGCCAAACATGTTGTTTTAAATTGATACAAACTGCCATCTCACAGTTTTTAGCAACTTTAGCCACTCCTTGTGCCAACACAGATGTGCATGGACATACACTAATGAAAAGTAGCAAACACTGTATTCAACTTGTTTTTATGAAAACAAAACACACACAAGGTCAATGAATAGAAAGATGGGGGGAATAGCTTTCCATTTATTTCACCTGTGCTTTACCTGAGACAATAATCCAAACATTTTGACGCTTTTCTCCAGCACTGTTGTTGATGACAAAGGTATAATTTCCTGAATCAATTTCTTGTGGATTCTCAAACACTAAATGACTGTTGTCTGTGTGAATTACACCACTTTCTCTGACTGTCATATCATTTTTGTCCAACCATCTGAAAATCAAAACATAAATATATTATAATGCAATGCTTATAAATACACTATTGCTGACGACCTTAATTGCTTTCAATTCCATGCATAGTGTTATCTCTAAAGTCTCTGCTTTAGAACTGCCACCTTCATTCAGTTGCCTGATAGTGCAGAAGCTTTTACATATTTTTTGTTCTATTTTAATGCCCTTTATCATAACACAGATCCTGTTATATGGCCCTACATCATAACACAGATCCTGTTATATGGCCCTACATCATAACACAGATCCTGTTATATGGCCTTTCACTTAACAGTTTCTGCTACAAGGCCCATCATTATAACAGTTCCTATTACAAGGACCATCATTATAACACAGTTCCTGTTACAAGGCCCATAATTATAACACAGTTCCTGTTACAAGAACCATCATTAAAACATGATTCTTGTTACAAGGCCGATCATTAAAGCATGGTTCTTATTACAAGGTGGGTATGATCATGGATCCCATTTCATTAACACATTAAACCCTGGAGGTTTTTGTTGTTTTTGCCTGAAATGCCAGTAGGAAATTCATTTTGAGAGATATTTCTGAATATATTATCATATATCGACTTGGAAGACATTTTCAGTTAACTTAATGCTTATTTGTGTTAGAAAAGTCTATTTTCATTGGCTCGTTTTCCTGAGCATGAGCAGATGGGTAAAAACTGGACAGCCCCATCATTTTCATGTCAAGACCACTCTTCATTCTAACTGCCCATCATATCCTACTTTTTGCAAAGGTTCACATGTCTGTACTATTCAGATTGGTCTCTCTTAGATCTGAGGCCAAAAAGTCTAAAATCCGGACATAAAACTGGATCACAACTTCGAGCAAATTTCTGCTGGAAAAAACACATGTCCAAAAAGTGATGTTTTTCCCTCTGTATTTTGTAGTGCAACTAGCACAACTATATTATTTGGTATCATCGTAAAGCTTCATCTGTCTTCCTTTCAATAATACCATCCACTTTGTGTTGCACATGACCTTAACTCTAAACAGCTCAGAAAGTAGGCTACCACCTCCTGCCCTGTAAACTCAGCACTAGGGTTAATGAGTTAAGTGATGCTAAAATTGTAATCAATGATTTCACTATAAAGCAATCAACTCTATGGTTTGATGGATGGAGTTAAAATGGGAGAGTGCTGCATCTGTCATTTATCCCTTCTTGCACTCTCTCAAATTCCTCAGATAACATAAACTGAACATAGTTTTAGTAATAACAAATCTACTGCAAGCTGGTCTAATAGCAGGTGGGTCATGTGTATCATTTACCTTCTAATAAATACTTTAAAAATTTTGGACAGATTCTTTTACCTGGGATGGATCCAAAATGTTTTTCTAGGACTGTTAAATTTTGAGAAGTGGGTAGTTAGTTCACTTTGATAAAAATGGTCAACTTTGCCAATGTTTATTTTATACCATTATGGGATCAACTTACTTTACTCTGAACTTGTCTACAAATTTCTACACAATACTTGACTTCAAATTTCCACTTAAATATTTGTCTTCAAACTTATATTTAATACTTGTCTAAAATTTCTATTCAACACTTGCCTACAAATTTTTAATCAATACTTATTTTCAAATTCTTACTCAATCATCGTGTTCAAATTTCTAGTCAACACTTGCCTACAAATTTTTAATCAATACTTATTTTCAAATTCTTACTCAATCATCGTGTTCAAATTTCTAGTCAACACTTGCCTACAAATTTTTAATCAATACTTATTTTCAAATTCTTACTCAATCATTGTGTTCAAATTTCTAGTCAACACTTGCCTACAAATTTCTAGTCAACACTTGTGTTCAAACTTCTAGTCAATAACTGTCTTCAAATTTCTACTCAATATATAGACAAATCTTTAGACCACAGAATGTACATGCATATTCTTATCAGATATTGCTGCAGTCACCATTTTGTCAAGTAATACATGTTAATTACTTATTATATACTCTGATAACAGTGTGACATGAATAAGGAATCAGCCAATCAATGACAACAGTAAATTATATGTGCCATAGAGGAGAAGCCATAATTTAAATGGTAATCTTACCAACACTACACCCCATCCCAATGGTATGTTTAACCATAAAATATCTTTAAATGCCACACAAGTTGTTACATTTCCCTTGATCAATGAACGGTCAGACTTCAGGAAAGATGAATAGATTCTTTTATCATTGATACAAATTTTAGGTGGTCTGTACTGAGGTCATAAGGCCAGATAAAGACATAATTTTACCCAAAAGCTAAGCATAAAGCAGATTTTTCATTTGTGAGACTGGTCAGTCTGTGCAATAGGCATTGTCCGACTGCTAAATAGGCCTGGTCAGAATGCTATATAGGCATTTGTCAGACTGTGAAATAGGCATTTGTCAGACTGCTAAATAGGTCTGGTCAGACCGCTAAATAGGCATTGGTCAGACTGCTAAATAGGTCTGGTCAGACTGCTAAATAGGCATTGGTCAGACTGTGAAATAAGTATTTGTCAGACTGCTAAATAGGCATTGGTCAGACTGCTAAATAGGCCTGGTCAGACTGCTTAATAGGCATTGGTCAGAATGCTAAATAGGCATTGAAGCTGGCTTCGGAAATTGTAGACAATCTTTTATCCTCATCTTTTTGAAAAGATATATTAAAAGGACAGATAATATAGAAAATTATCAAATGAAGCAAGTGTATGACCGTGCATTATGATTATTATTATCATCATCATCATCATTATTATTATTCTTATTATTATTATTATTTTTATTATTATTATAAATACCTGTAAAAAGATTAAATGCAATTCAACAAATTATGAAAGCTTAAAAAATAAGTGTCATTGCTGTTGACCAGAAGTTAATTTTATTTGTATGTAACCATGGATTCTTTAACCATTTTCAATGAGGTCAACATATTCTGAATCACATAATTTGGGTACAACTGCCATTATTATAGCAAATTAAAACTCATCAATTGGCATTTTCAAGTCTTCAACATATATTTTGCAGTGTTTCCACTTTCCCTAAACTTCCCTATGACCTGATGGGAAAAGCATCTTTAGAAAGTGCTTGGTACTCATCAGCTTTCTATATTTTGAGCTGGCCACATGGTCCAGAAACATTTTTGTAGACATAAACAATATCATGGAGGTTGGTCCACTGGGCAGAATCTAATTTCAAATGCTGATATTTATTGTTGATTCTGCAGAAATTTTCTAACATTTTCTCATGTAAAACATCTGATAAAAAATATCAACGGAATAGAAACTGTATGATAAAAAAAAAACTTCATAAAAAATATATTTACTTAATCATATAAAGTTTGCGAACCTGCAATATCACCAAAAAATGCTACAGCTAATATTAGCATTTGCCACAAAAAGACCGGCATAGCAACAGCCACAAAAAGACTGGCATAGCAATAGCTACAGAATTAATGGCATAGCAACAGCCAAAGAATAACTGGCATTGCAATAGCCACAGAATGACTGGCATAGCAATAGCCACAGAATAACTGGCATTGCAATTGCTACAGAATGACTGGCATAGCAATAGCCACAGAATAACTGGCATTGCAATAGCCACAGAATGACTGGCATAGCAATAGCCACAGAATAACTGGCATTGCAATTGCTACAGAATGACTGACATAGCAATAGCCACAGAATAACTGGCATTGCAATTGCTACAGAATGACTGACATAGCAATAGCCACAGAATGACTGGCATATAGCCACAGAATGACTGACATAGCAATAACCACAGAATGACTGACCTAGCAATAACCACAGAATGAACGGCATAACAATAGCCACATAATTATTGGCATAACAACAACAGTTTGACTAGCAATATAAACCATTTTGTCAATCAACTCAAATTAACACCTAAAACACAAAACAAAAATAAAATTATCAACTGTTGAGGTTTAAAACACTTGTGTTTTACTAGGCAGTCTGAGAACCTACAGACAATAAAATGGAAATAAACATGCCTGTAATGTTAAATGGAAAAGATGTATTAGAACTCTTGCCTGTAACAAGTTTTTCTCATATTTATCATACATTTTTGCAGTTACCTGTTGGACAACTATGCCCATTTCTATAATGGCTGTCCTACTATTGCCCTGACAAAAACAAATATCTCAATATCTGCAATATATCAAACTTCTGCCTCCAAAACTTAACAATGAATGTTCACATGCCAAGAAAACACATTCCTTTGGTCTGGTGTATATGATTCCAAGGTAAAAACATAAACTACCTTCTCCACATTTGTTTGAGATCCTCCAAATTAATTGGAGAAATAAAAATGTTATAATCTGAACATGAGCCACCTGCTTGATTTTGATGAAAGCATTTTAATGACATGAAGTGAATCAAAAAGCTAAATTGTTGCCACCTTTGTGTTCAACAAATCAAGTAACATTATTTTGACTGTAAGATAAAAAGTAGTTTCATGTTATGTCCATTTAATGCAGCTAATTAAACAAAAGGTCATATAAAAAAATTGGAAACTGACCATCAAATTAGGGATAGGGTGTGACTGAAAGTGGGACATAAGATTTTAAAAAAATATCTGCAAATCTGAAGGAAAAAAATACTCTTGCTTTGTTTTGTAGAAAAAAAAAAGACCCGATTAAGACCCATTTCATAAGTTGAAAAATAAATATATCTTCAGGGAAAAGTAAATATCACTTTCTGGTTTAAACAAAAACCTTTGGCTTCTCATACCTTTAACTCCCTATACCTAATAAAAACAAATACCTAATACCTATTATACCAAATAAAAACAAATAGAGACAAACACATACCTACACATACATAAACCATGTCAATCAATGCTAATAACCAATCTTACATAGCAATTTAGCCAGCCTATTGGATAGTTGTTGTTGTGCTTAATGCCATTTTTCATCTCACAATAGGCTATTCATGGTGGCCAGTATTAATGGTGGAGGAAGAAACTTGGAAATCACCCGAAAGAACGAAAGAACCACGGAGCCACAAGAAGCTACTGGCAAGCTGTCTCACATATCCACATTCACCGAATCCTAGACTCAAACCGACGAAGACAGAGGTGTTTGATGGCAGTGATCTTATTGAATGGAGTTATATTAATATTCAAAACCTGTAATCAAAAACTAATTTAACATAAAAATTCAGCCAGCATATATGAAGTTTTTTGTTAATATCAAAATCTGTATACAAAGAATTACTCAAACATAGAAAATAATAAATGTAAAAGTTGTAAATTTGTAAATTCACAAATTTCTTATATGGTTTGCTGTAAAATAACACATAGTATGGTCATTATTAAAAGATGCATATGTATTTGCCTAAAAATGACCCTATGTGCCTTTAGAATAAATCCTGTACCAGTTTTTATATACATCCAATTGTTTGAAGACTGACATCCCAGAAACTAAAGGAATACTAAGAAATCAAATCTTACTAGTCAAATTTTGACTCAATAAATTTACATTCAAGCCAAGTCATGAAATTCAAGGATATGAACCATCATCAAATAATATCCGAAACTTGTCAAATTATATTGAATGATTATCTACACACCCTAATTCCTAACAAGCATTTCAAATTAAGTAATTACATAAATGAGAAAATTAAAGTTGTTAGAAAGTTTCTTCACTTGAGAAGTGTTTCCAACAGTTACTTAATTACATATATGCTTCAAAGAACATTTGGGGCTTTTAAAGACTTACAAAGCAAATGAAAACTAATTTATTTTCTTACATAAATCATTCTCTGCAAGGTCAATTGGTAGAATAAATATGCTGATCTGCAAGCACATGTGATTGCAGAGCTCCATCTATACAGTTTGCAGTTGGATCTTCAAATGCAAGTATTGACTGTACATAGCACAAAATTGTAACCTATTACTTGTTCATTGTTCCGTCAAAAGCACAGGTATATCTGGGTAAATCCAAATTGTTAGTAATCAGTAGAAAAAACAATATAGACCCTGATCTACTGGCACAGTATACAATGGCAGATCACAAAGTTGTTTAAAGTTGGGCTTGTATATGATTACCTGGGGTTATGTCTATATGTGCATAGGGGATTAATGACACATTAGTACAAACCTGACAAAACAGAGCTGAATAATTCTGTTTATTTTGCATTAGGTAATGAATTATTGTATTTTCTGAAGGAAATAATCTTGATAATTCATTGGAGTAAAATGATATATTTTCTCACTGCCCATTAATGGACACTGATAATATTATGATCAAGAAATCTGAAATTATTCTTAGATGCTTATTTAGTCAAAAAGAAAGAATGGCCACTTTCCATTTAAGACAGAGTTTAGATCAAAGGTGGATTTTTAAACCAAAACTAAACCATTCAACTATTATTTATTAAAAGAAAGACAGGCTCAGCAAATTTATATGAAATTTTCTGCAAGAATTCTGTACTTACCCTAAGTTTTTGTGCCAAGTTCTAAGTTACATCTGTGAAATGAATTTTTTACATCTGAAATCCAGTGTGAAATCCCCTGAGTTCCATTCAATTATGATATCATTGGGATAATAAAAGACGAAATTAGCACACCGCATAAGAGGTTTTACACTGCAATACAGTTAGGTACATTGTCAGGTATATACTTTCTTTAAATAATTCTTTGATTTTTTTCTCTTCCTATTTGACTTCATAATGAGAGATCTGTATTTTGCAAGAATTCACAGTACAAGGAAATATTAAACTGCTGATGAAAATATGCCAGTGGACCAATAAAATATTTCAGTCAGCAAGCAATGTTGTCATAAATAATGTTTCACATTATTTCTCTTTGTAAATGCAATAAGTCTTCTAGTTTGCCCAAGTACTATATACACTTGCTAATGTTGACATTTTTTACTGCTAAATTTAATTCATACCTCAATTGGGCCAACTTTAAATGCAGCATAGAAACAAATTTGAGGACACCATGGTTGAAGTGTGTACAAAATACCGTCAATAAAAATATCTTTATGTTCATCTTGTCTTTGTTAGAAAGTGTGTTCATGAAAGTTCTTTGATTGAACCATGGATCTGACATGTCCCATCTGAGTCTATATTTAATTTACGATGGGTGCTTGTTTTGGTAGCTCCTATCATCATGCTGCACTGACACTTGTTGTCACCATCCTTTAATATGATTCCACAGACTGTACAATTTATGTATCACATAATAGGAATCAGACTGTACAATTAATATCACTTATGGAATCAAACTGTACAATTAATATGTCACTTATGGAATCACAGACTGCACAATGTGTCACTCATGGAATCATAGACTGCACAATAAATGTGTCACTCATGGAATCACAGACTGCACAATAAATATGTCACTCATGGAATCACAGACTGCACAGATCACAAGCCACATAAATCTTGGCCAAGTTTCCAAAATGGTCTGCATTCTGTTATTTATCTTGAAGTTGGAAATTTTTATTCCATGAATTGACAAATTATGAGAAAAAATATAACACATGCAATTGAAAATTCAGGCTGAAAGTTAAAGAGTGTACAAAAAACAAAAATGTGCTGCAGAACATGAACTTGGTGTGTCAGAGAAACTGGTACAACTGTACCAAAATTTAGTCAGCAACAGAGGACTGTAAGCACCATTCCAAAACAACCAAGTACCTTTTCTCATATAAATGAATTTTTTATAAAATATCATTCATGACTGGTTTCTATGAATTCAAGCTCAGAATGATAAGTAAAATGTAAATTGTTAATTTGATTGTAACTTCTCAACTCATTAATTTTATTTATTATTTTTCAGTTTAGTCTTTTCTCATCCATATAGCTAGTTTGCTTGCTAGCCATTAAACAAGTTTAATCTTCCATAGTGCAACCATGACAGATGGACAAGAAGTAAACCCTTACAAGCAGGTTTCATTAAGCACACCACCAACTTAAAAGAGGGTCAGAGAGAATTTCTCCTTTGTGTAGGTCTATAATAAATGGGGAAGGGTCTATTTAGAATTGAATTGCTTTCAAACGAGTATCTATGGTAATGAGTAGTAAGCCTTATTTGGTCAAGAAAAATGTGTGTGATAGATTCTCAATAGGTTTCCAATAATCTATGCAGACTGTATACATTAATTAATTCTCCCTATAATACCAAGTTATTATATCCTCTAAGGGTGGGGCTATGAAAAACTTTTAAAATAATGATCCAGGGGCCAGTCCTCAGTGGGCAGGATAAAACCAAGGCTCCATACTGGTTGCATAAATTGCTTTTGATGTTGAAAAAGTGTATGCATGGTTATAGGGAAGGGACCAATATAAGATTTAGTGGATGCCATGTGGGTACGGACCAAGGGCAATGGTGCTCTGAAACAATGTAAGTTATCTATTTTTGTAATATTCCAATGATAAATGATGAGTCCTGGCAAATGTGCATTCAATCCAATCAAAATATATAAAAATTATGAATTTACCTTTGGGCTCCCCCATCCATCTACCCTGTAGGTGCAATTCACTTTGTATTCTTTTAAAATTCATAAAAATTCTACTAAGTTGCATTAAATTCTTACTTGTAGCCTTAGAAAACAAATTTAACACTGAGTTGATGCCACTGACGCCAACATTCACACTCATATTTTTTTTAAAAATAAATCATTTAGGTACAAAACTTATAGGCACAACCAATTGTTTGATGGAATTTATTTTTCACCTGATTCCATAGAATAATATATCAGCCTGGAAACTGCCTCTTTAAACATGAGCTATTGCCAGCACTGCTGGACAAGTGATGTCTCACTGCACTTAAGCAGGTGAGAAAAAAAATCAAGTCAGATTCCACAAATAATCTACTTGAGATTTTAGCAATAGTCAACATAATTTTTCATTGACTTTGAGCACTGCTAATCAAAGGTGAATTACATTATATATTTCATTTATGAAGTAAAACAGATATAATTCAGAATACAAAAGTTATTTGCTATGTGCATTCAAACTAGGTGAGTTGGTAACCAGAACATTTGCCCAAAACGATATATGCACTAACCCATGTTAACCACACACTTGCTACAAAGGATATATGCATTAATGCATGCTGGCCTATAGATGTGCATGAATTCTTTGTCAGGGACCACAAAATTTCTTACAGGCATCAAGATTTTTAGACAAAAAACAGATCACAACCATTAAAATTGGATCCCAAGAAAAAAGGTGCTAAAGCAACAGAAACAGTGCCAAAAGGTTATGTCTCTCATAGTCTGTTATTTTAAAACTGCAATTTATCTCATTCTTATCATGTACATCTAATGGCAGGCACTGAAATAGCAGTTACTGCTTATCCAAAATGGCAAATTATTATGGTCTTTACAAAAAGCTAATTGAAAAAAGTGTTCTAATCAAAGGATTC
The DNA here is from genome assembly GCA_016746295.1 of Potamilus streckersoni. Classification (NCBI taxonomy): domain Eukaryota; kingdom Metazoa; phylum Mollusca; class Bivalvia; order Unionida; family Unionidae; genus Potamilus; species Potamilus streckersoni. The sequence continues at coordinate 923,965 of JAEAOA010000291.1, forward strand.
TACCAGACTGAACATTGAACTGTGTCAAGAAAGGTGAATATACTTTTACTCAAGAGTGGTAAATTTTGTTCACATGTAATCAAATTTATTTTAAGTGTGCCAAAGAAACTAAAACATTTATCATTAACAACATTTGCCTTTTATATACAGGTCAAAGAGGAACATATTAAGAAAAGCATTCATAAATGTATGGGCTTTATAAGTTGTTGTCCTTTCTACACATTTCCATGTCCTATATAGAGATACTGCAAACGTTCACTGGAATCCTATTGAAGTATTCATGTCCTAAACTTTAAACAGAAATTATCCTAATATGCAAATGCAAATCTTTCATAAAATTGATTTTTTCCTGAAATTGTTCATGGAACTAATACTGATTAGCAATTTACATTTTTATTAAAATTTAGTTTTCTTGAGAGTTTGAATATTTAAGGAACATCATACTTTTGCGGTCTTTACTGAAGACTAATTAGGGAAAGTGTAGATCTATAGTGACTAAGGTCTAGTCAAACTTTAACTGTACACACCCAGATCTACCATAGCATAATGCAACAGCAGACAAAGGTTTATGCATTTTGTCATAAAGAACATAAACCTTGACTTGCTGGCACATTATGTAATGGCAGATCAGGGTCAATGTTGTTTGCAGTTGGATTCAACTTTAAAATAAGTGTATAGCATTAAGTACATTCATATATTTCAATCGGCCTCTATCCTATTCACTCCTTGCAGTGTGTTTTTACTCAGTATCTATCTGCTTCACTCTTTGCAGTGTATTTCAACCACCCACTATCCTATTCACTTCTTACAGTGTATTTCAACCACCCTCTATCCTATTCACTCCTTACAGTGTATTTCAACCACCCTCTATCCTATTCACTCCTTACAGTGTATTTCAACCACCCTCTATCCTATTCACTCCTTACAGTGTATTTCAACCACCCTCCATCCTATTCATTCCTTGCAGTTTTTCAATTAGCCCCTATTCTATTCACTCTTTGCTGTGTATTCTAATTGGCTTTTATCCTCGTCACTCCTTGCAGTGTATTTCAGTCATCCTCTTTCCTCTTCACTCCATGCAATGTTTCAATTTGCCTCTATCCTATTTACTCCATGTAGTGTATTCTAATTGACTTTTATCCTCTTCACTCCTTGCAGTGTATTTCAATCATCCTCTATCCTATTCACTCCTTGCAGTGTATTTCAATCATCCTCTATCCTCTTCACTCCATGCAATGTTTCAATTTGCCTCTATCCTATTTACTCCATGTAGTGTATTCTAATTGACTTTTATCCTCTTCACTCCTTGCAGTGTATTTCAATCATCCTCTATCCTATTCACTCCTTGCATTGTATTTCAATCATCCTCTATCCTATTCACTCCATGCAATGTTTCAATTTGCCTCTATCCTATTTACTCCATGTAGTGTATTCTAATTGACTTTTATCCTCTTCACTCCTTGCAGTGTATTTCAATCATCCTCTATCCTATTTACTCCATGTAGTGTATTCTAATTGACTTTTATCCTCTTCACTCCTTGCAGTGTATTTCAATCATCCTCTATCCTCTTCACTCCTTGCAATGTTTCAATTTGCCTCTATCCTATTTACTCCATGTAGTGTATTCTAATTGACTTTTATCCTCTTCACTCCTTGCAGTGTATTTCAATCATCCTCTATCCTATTTACTCCATGTAGTGTATTCTAATTGACTTTTATCCTCTTCACTCCTTGCAGTGTATTTCAATCATCCTCTATCCTATTTACTCCATGTAGTGTATTCTAATTGACTTTTATCCTCTTCACTCCTTGCAGTGTATTTCAATCATCCTCTATCCTCTTCACTCCTTGCAATGTTTCAATTTGCCTCTATCCTATTTACTCCATGTAGTGTATTCTAATTGACTTTTATCCTCTTCACTCCTTGCAGTGTATTTCAATCATCCTCTATCCTATTTACTCCATGTAGTGTATTCTAATTGACTTTTATCCTCTTCACTCCTTGCAGTGTATTTCAATCATCCTCTATCCTCGTCACTCTTTGCAATGTTTCAATTTGCCTCTATCCTATTTACTCCATGTAGTGTATTCTAATTGACTTTTATCCTCTTCACTCCTTGCAGTGTATTTCAATCATCCTCTATCCTCTTCACTCCTTGACATGTTTTAATTAATTCACTCCTTACAGTGTATTTCAATCAACATCTATCCTCTACACTCCTTACCATGTATTTCAAATAACCTTTGTTATCTTGACTCCTTTCAGTGTATATTATTCATATTTTAATAAGGTGGGAATGATAGCTTCAGTTTGCCAACTAAAGGCAAATAAATATGGCACAAAATTATTGATAAGCAAGGTACTTGAGAAATGATCCTGTTACAAACAGAAGGGCACTGTAACTATAGCACTTGAATTCTCATGAAATATGACCATTCAGTTCCTTTTCCAATTAAACTACCAGCCTTAGTGTAAAACACATGTGTTAAATGTAATTTTCAAATTAAAGTATCTTAATACTAATAGTATTTTTTCTGTTAGAATTGCATGAAGTCTGGTTATTTGTGAAACTAGAAATCACTCAAATTTCAGTTCTGAATCTGGATTGCATTTTTCACTTTCATTATAACGTGCTAATGTTTTTTCATGCCATTCATACATATTTTTCACTTCAAACATAGTTCTTAGTCTAAAAATCCTGCACATTTTCATCTCTTCATACTTCTGTTCTTTTTTACTGAAGATGGATGGAAGACATTTCGACCAGAGACCTAGTCCCAATTTTGCTTTAAAACCTATTTTAATCCCCAACTCCACCCTTCTTCTGCAACATTTGAATACAATGATGAGTAAAATGGTGGCCTAAAATCTGACCATGATGTTCAACTTATACAATATGCTGGCTGACAACATCTAATCACTGTTTTTAGTACCCATTACTGGATACCATTTTGTTTTCTGCATACTCTACAGATAAAGAAATAAATACTCAAGACTTGCAAAATCTGTGACAATGGACCAGGATCATGACTTTCCAGAATTTAGCATTACAAAAAACTACTTTTGCTGCTTTATGGTTCCTGGCCAAAATTGGCAAGCCAATATCATAGATCAGTAACCAGAAAAACCTTTCTCTGCCAGTTATTTTTTTTATGTAGTGTGCAGCAGGCATAGGAAACAGGGAACCAGATTAATGGGCACAATGCATATGGGTAAAAAGGTATGGAGATTCCAAAGTATGGTAGTTGTGTAATCACACAAGCATCAGAAGTGTGATGCACTTCTGCTTTCACTTTAGGTAGTCTGCTTCTCTAACCTCTCCATCACCCTCTCCATTACTAGTCCAGATCAACAAAGAATCAGATAAAACAAAAAACTAGAATAAGAATGAAGATAATACGGAACTATTTAAGGAAATTTATGATCAAATCTAAACACTGAAATTTATCAATCCTATAAAAATACAAGCAATTACCAACTTAAGGCAATTTCTTACAGGACAATTATGACCATTTGTAATGTACTGGTAGAAAGTTAAGGAAATTTTGCATTATCCTGCCTAATGAAATGTTTAAATGAGACTTTTTTGTTTCAAGATCAGTTTTAAAACTAATAAATGATCAGTTGCATAAAAAATTACCAGAAATGTTCACAGAACAGACAGACAGAGTTTGCCAACAAACTATTTACTATAGAGACATACATATCTTACCTATAAGAGGATACCGGCTTGCCGTCAGGAGGGAATGCTTTAACAACAAACTTGGAATGGACAGGTATAACCAAAGGAAAGTTTGGAATCAACCGAGGCTCAAATGAATCTAGGGCAAAATCATACAGATCTGAAACAAAAACCACAAGAAGTAAATTCATTGACACATGTCACTTGCCAAGTATCATGCCATTGAAATGCCATCAAGCAAATATACTATGATCTGTCACCATAACTTCTATAACAGTTTGTGGAAATGACAGAGATTAAAAGAAAATGTGAAACTGCATGATGTAATACTAAAATCCACACAATTAAATTTTCAGAAAATAATTTCTATTATTTTTAAAACTTTGCAACCATTTCAAATATTGATTAAATGTACAGGTAAAACCTTGATATAATGTGATTCATTATAATACAATTCAGCTTATGATGTGATGGCAGCATAAGGTGACCTTTCTTTTAAATATCTTAAATACATGCTCTTGGAAACCTGAATTATTCATATATCTAGCAGAATTTTTTCCCAGCACTGTGTTTAATGTTGCCTGAACTTCAGAAATTTTCTAAAACATATTGCAGTGTTATATTTGTTAATGAACAAAAATAATGAAAATCTTTTAAGTTTAGAAAAGTTAAATGATTCTTTTAACACAGTCAGCATTATTTAATGTTTGAACACAGCACAGTTAAATGTTTGAACACAGCACTGTTTAATGTTTGAACACAGTCAGCTCTGTTTAATGTTTGGAAGAAGTAAACCCAGCAAGCAAAACAAACGATATATGATCAAGAGGTTAGTTAAAACTGATGACATAGAAATTTCAATGCACATTTTATATGGGGACGTTTTCCCAAAATCTGTAAATGTGATCCTGGTTATATCACAATGGTAATCTTTGGACCCTGTTCAAAGCATTATAACAGGGATTTTTTTATACCTATATTCTAAAGGTAATATTACTGAAACTTCATGAACAAATACTTTCAAGCAATCATACAAATAATAAAAATGCAATAATAGTATTAGGATACAAATTAAAATTGAGCTTAACTCACATATACAAATGATAATATCAAATGGTGTTTGTCTACTCACATATACAGCTGGTAGTATTAAGTGGTGTTTGTCTACTCACATAAAACTAGTAGTATCAAGTAGTGTTTGTCTACTCACATATAAAACTGATAGTATCAAGTGGTGTTTGTCTACTCACATATACAAATGATAATATCAAATGGTGTTTGTCTACTCACATATACAGCTGGTAGTATTAAGTGGTGTTTGTCTACTCACATAAAACTAGTAGTATCAAGTAGTGTTTGTCTACTCACATATAAAACTGATAGTATCAAGTGGTGTTTGTCAACTCACATATACAACTGATAGTATCAAATGGTGTTTGTCTACTCACATATACAACTGGTAGTATCAAGTGGTGTTTGTCTACTCACATATACAACTGGTAGTATTAAGTGGTGTTTGTCTACTCACATAAAACTAGTAGTATCAAGTGGTGTTTGTCTACTCACATATACAACTGATAGTATCAAGTGGTGTTTGTCTACTCACATATACAACTGGTAGTATCAAGTGGTGTTTGTCTACTCACATATACAACTGGTAGTATCAGGTAGTATTTGTCTACTCACATATACAACTGGTAGTATCAAGTGGTGTTTGTCTACTCAAATATACACTGGTAATATCAAATGGTGTTTGTCTACTCACATATACAACTGGTAGTATCAAGTGGTGTTTGTCTACTCACATATACAACTGGTAATATCAAGTGGTGTTTGTCTACTCACATATACAACTGGTAGTATCAAGTGGTGTTTGTCTACTCACATATACACTGGTAATATCAAGTAGTGTTTGTCTACTCACATATAAAACTGGTAGTATCAAGTGGTGTTTGTCTATTCACATATACAACTGGTAGTATCAAATAATGTTTTTGATTACTCACATATACAACTGGTAGTATTAGTGGTGTTTGTCTACTCACATATACAACTGGTAGTATTAAGTGGTGCTTGTCTACTCACATATACAACTGGTAGTATCAAGTGGTGTTTGTCTACTCACATATACAACTGGTAGTATTAGTGGCTTTTGTCTACTCACATATACAACTGGTAGTATTAAGTGGTGTTTGTCTATTCACATATACATCTGGTAGTATCAAATAATGTTTTTGATTACTCACATATACAACTTGTAGTATTAGGTGGTGTTTTGTCTACTCACATATGCAACTGGTAGTATCAAGTGGTGTTTGTCTACTCACATATAAAACTGGTAGTATCAAGTGGTGTTTGTCTACTCACATATAAAACTGGTAGTATCAAGTGGTGTTTGTCTACTCACATATAAAACTGGTAGTATCAAGTGGTGTTTGTCTACTCACATATAAAACTGGTAGTATCAAGTGGTGTTTGTCTACTCACATATACAACTGGTAGTATCAAGTGGTGTTTGTCTACTCTGCATACTACATATCATGGCCGTTTAAGCTGCAGCATGAATAGAGGTGATTGCCTAAACTTTCATTTTACTCATTGTATTTAAACTGGAAATGTATACCTACAAAATATATGCTGTCCCTTGTGTCATATTGATCTGTTGTCACTTGTGTCATATTGATCTGTTGTTTCTTGTGTCATAATCTGCTGTCTTTTGTGTCATATTGTTTTGATGTCTTGTGTCATACTGATCAGCTGTGTCTTGTGTCACATTAATCTGTGATCTATTATATTGTATTATTCTGCTGTATTGTGTAATATTGATCTACTGTCTCTTGTGTCATATTAACCTGTTATCTCTGTCATATTGATATACTGTCTCTTATGTCATATTGATCTGTCAAAAGATATGTTGTCTCTTGTGTCATATTAACCTGCTGTCTCTTGTGTCATATTAATCTGCTGTCACTTGTGTTTATATTAATCTGCTCTCATGTATCATGCTGATCTGTTATCCCTTGTGTCATATTAATCTGCTGTCTCTTGTCATACTGATCTACTGTCTCTTGTCATACTGATCTACTGTCTTGTGTCATACTGATCTGCTGTCTTGTGTCATACTGATCTTGTCTTGTGTCATAGTGTTCTGCTATCTCTTGTGTCATATTAACCTGCTATCTCTTGTGTCATTAATCTGCTGTTTTGTGTCATAATGATCTGCTGTCTCTTTTGTCATACTACTCTGCTGTCCCTTGTGTCATATTGATCCATCTCTCTCTCTCTTGCATCATACTGATTGCTGTCTTGTGTCATATTGATATGCTGTCTCTTATGTCATATTAATATGTTGTCTCATATTGATATCAGTTGATACCTAAACAATTTTTTATGCAGATATCTTACACATTTAACAAAGTCACACAGTTTTGATTTGATTGGTACACTAGCACTCAAATATGTACACTATTAGTAAAGGGTTGGGAGTTGTAGAACATGACGTTACTGTGACTACCATCTTAAGTTACAAAGACTGCATGATCGTCTACTGTCACCCAGTCAACAATTCCAGTGGACTAGCTGCTGCTGTATCCTTCAAAATATGAACATACCCTACAGCCTTTCACTGATAATCCAGTATGCATGTATGTATGTATGTATGTATGTATGTATGTATGTATGTATGTATGTATGTATGTATGTATGTATGTATGTATGTATGTATGTATGTATGTATGTATGTATGTATGTATGTATGTATGTATGTGTGTATATGTATGTGTGTGTGTGTGTATGTATGTATGTATGTATGTATGTATGTATGTATGTATGTATGTATGTATGTATGTATGTGTGTGTGTGTGTGTGTATGTATGAATGAATGTATGTATGTATGTATGTATGTATGTATGTATGTATGTATGTATGTATGTATGTATGTATGTATGTATGTATGTATGTATGTATGTATGTATGTATGTATGTATATATATGTATGTATGTATGTATGTATGTATGTATGTATGTATGTATGTATGTATGTATGTATGTATGTATGTATGTATGTATGTTTATGTATGTATGTATGTATGTATGTATGTATGTATGTATGTATGGACAAAAAGAAAACACCATACATATTATTATTAAATGATTCAAAGAGTGAATAATTTTTTATTCTGGATTTGCTGCTGCCTTAGAATTATTGTTTTTGATTTCCTTTCAAACTAATTATTTATACAAATCATCTATCTTTAAAAAAAAACAACAACAGTTGTATAGAATTCACTTAGCAACAGTATTTTTCACTACCATTTTTAAAAATAAATTATCAGCTGACAACAAGCTGGCTTAATACCTCAAAAATCAAGTAACACTTAGCTGACATATATTTCTGGCAAAGTCAGCAAGATTTTATTCAATTAAGTCCTTAAATATTGAAGGATGATACTTAAAGTTAATTGTTGTATATTTTGTCTTAATTCCAGTCTGAACTTTTTTTCTTAATTCAGAACTTAGCTTTCTTTAAATTCAGGCCTGGCTTTTTAAATAAAGGCTTGGCTTTTTTCTTAATTCAACCATGGGCATTTATTCTTAATTCAAGCCAGAACTTTTTAAAATTTAGGCCTGGCTGTTTTCTCAATTGGACTTATGCTTTTTATATTACTTAGAACTGGGCCTCACATATGTGCCAATACACCAATGATATAGTAAAAACCCATGGTGCTAGATACTGATGCAATGTCACCTTTGGACCAAACTTAGCACACAGTTACCTTTGGATCAAACTTAGTACACAGTCACCTTTGGATCAAACATAGTACACAGTCACCTTTGGATCAAACGTAGTACACAGTCAACTCTGGAACAAAATTAGTAGGCAGCAGTTTTATTGATGGTCCAACAAAGATACAAATATGCCAAAGAGACCAAATGAACTTTGACATTTACTTCATCAAGGTACTTATTTGATTAATAAACAAATCAAAGACAATTTGATGTGCCCCTAAGGTCTAAAACAGCAAAGTAAAATATGGGATTCTAACAATAACTGCACTTTTAAGTAACAGGCAGTATAAATCTTATAGCCTTCACTTATTTATAACTATTTCCAAATTTAGCAGAAAAATGAGTAACAACACTGTGCAAACATGTTCTTTTCAGAAAAAAAACAATGGCGGGGTAGTTTCCTGATTTTGTTTCTTTCCTATCCAATCATATTCCTATCTGTAAAATATTTATAATAATTGAATTTGTGTACTAATACACCCAACAGAAAATGTCTCATAAAACTCAATTTTCCAATTGTGTAACTCCATTAAAAATGTCTGATTTACCATGTTTGAGTAGAAAATTCTCTGTACTTCATACAGTTAAAATGTACATGAAACAACATTCATTTTCAATAATCTGTACTTCATACAGTCAAAATGTACATGAAACAACATTCATACTCAATAATCTATACTTATAGTAAAAATGTACATGAAACAACATTCATACTCAATAATCTGTACTTCACATAGTCAAAATGTACATGAAACAACATTCATACTCAATAATCTGTTCTTCACATAGTCAAAATGTACAAGAAACATTCATACTCAATAATCTGCAGTTCATATGAGTTTAATTCAATCTCCAATTTTTTTTGTTTTAGGAAATAAACATGCCTTTCAACTCACATCAGTTTGAGATTTTTTCATCATTGAACTACCATCAGGTAGGACTGAAGAAGTCCAAGAAGGTAGGACAGAAGAAGTCCAAGAAGGTAGGACTGAACATCCTAATGTAGGACTGAAGATGCATGAAAGTCAGGACTGAAGAAGACCATATGTTGAGACTTAAAAAGCCCAATAAGTAGGACTCTATCCTGAAGGTAAGATGATGAAGTACTATCATATTGCACAAAAATCAAACATATGGTTTAACATTTTCAAACAATGAAGAGTGTATGTAAATTGTTTGAGCTGACCAATTTAGACTACATGTGTGTTTGATGGTACCTGACCAATTTAGACACTACATGTGTGTTTGATGGTACCTGACCAATTTAGACTACATGTGTGTTTGATGGTACCTGACCAATTTAGACACTACATTTGTGTTTGATGGTACCTGACCAATTTAGACACTACATCTGTATTTGATGGTACCTGACCAATGTAGACACTACATTTGTGTTTGATGGTACCTAACCAATTTAGACACTACATCTGTATTTGATGGTACCTGACCAATGTAGACACTACATGTGTGTTTGATGGTACCTTTCAAATTTAGACACTACATCTGTGTTTGATGGTACCTGACAAATGTAGACACTACATGTGTGTTTGATGGTACCTGACCAATTTAGATACTACATGTATGTTTGATGGTACCTCACCAATTTAGACACTACATGTGTATTTGATGGTACCTGATCAATTTAGACACTACATATGTGTTTGATGGTACCTGACCAATTTAGACACTACATGTGTGTTTGATGGTACCTGACCAATTTTGACACTACATGTGTGTCTGATGGTACCTGACCAATTAAGACACTACATGTGTTTAATGATACCTGACCAATTTAGACACACATGTGTGTTTGATTGTACCTTAACAATTTAGACAAACATGTACATTATTTGTATGACCAGTTTGGACACTTTATAAATTAGAAGGTATTTCCAGCCATGCATAACTTTAAGAATAACTTTCACAAACCTAAAAGAAATTAAATAGTAACCACTTACAAATACTCATTATTGATAAATTTAAACAGAAATAGTGAATGACTTGATTCATGCAACAAATGACAGATTTTAAGTGTACATAAATTTTAAAAAATGCATTACAATTAATGGCAGAACCATAAATACCATGATCTGTCAATAAAACAAATACCAGAATCTGTCAAAATAGACAAATACCAGTGTCTGTTAATAAAACTAAGTACTAAGTTCCAGCATCAGATAATAGAAACATTTCTTGGACATGCAAAGGGAGTTAATTCATGACTAATTATGGCTTACAGCATATAAAAAGCACTTAAAAATGTTTATATAGAAATGAAACAGCTATTATTTTCCAGATACTGCATTTAATTATACTAAAATTCATCAGTTTTAGAAGAAATCTGATGACTCAGAATGTGAGATGAAAATGCATTACTAATCTATGATGGCTGATGAAGGATTAACAAAATGTGTCAAAACTAATCAGAAACTGGTGAACAACTATTAACAAATTAATTCAGCTGCTAAACATTTAATTTAAATTTAACTGAATACATTATGTACAAAATAAAAAAATATTTGTCATGTAAAAGTATAGTCACACTAAGCACTTTATATTTGTGTGTGTGTGTCTATGTGTGATGTGATGTGATGTAATTATGATTTTTAATGTAGTTATAAAAAATTTTCAGTCATATCACTATGCTTGCAGTGTGGCAGTTTATAGTGATGTCTAGCACTGGGGCATCATGCCACAGACATGTAGAATGATGTCCCACCCAGTTACACTATCGTGACACCAGGCCTACCAGTCCTAACACTAACCTCTTAATACTGAGAGTCAGGTGAGACAGCTGTTAGTACATTTTTGTAAGTCTTTGGTATGACTCAACTGGTGATTGAACCCATGACCTCCTGCATCCAGGCTGGAAACTTCTACCATTAAGTCACCGTTGCAGTTAATATATATATATATATATATATATATATATATATATATATATATATATTGAATTTACACTTTACAAGATGTATACATTAACTTTTACACTTTACAAGATGTATACATTCAATTTTTAATAACTAAATTATTTTTTTCATCCAAACTACTTTAAATGTTATCCATACTCCAAACATATATCCCTAATTTAGTGATTATAGTTCCAGATATATTACAGAAAATGGTATACTAATATGTGTGGTTACCTTCAGTAAAGTAATCAATCAAACTTGTACCCTTTTGCCTTCACTTTCATTTAGCCATTGCTCAAGGTAAAAAGCAACCAAGTGTTGGATCTTTTCAAGCAACTGGGTCTCCAGTTTACAGCATAAGGATTTAAATCAATTTACTTGTAACTTAGAATTAAAAACTATAATCCACTATGATTTTTATATGAAATAGAGATTACACTCCCATGTACCTAATTTACTCTTTGAACTGGAATGTCAAAGAAGTCCAAAGATAGATTCATTTTAAGTATTAACCTATTCAATGACATTGTGGTAAGCAATCACCAGCATAAACCCTTTGAGTGACCAATCACAGTGCTTTCTGTATTTCTCTGATTAGGTGTCAAAAGTGGTCTTTTAGTATTCTGCACCAAGACCTTGAAATTGATGTTTTAAAAAAACTAACAATATCATTTTCATGTCATGAAATGAATTATTCTCCCTATCATTCAATCATACAGTCATTGACTACATCAGTAAAGGTTAATACTGTCTCTGTCACTCAAGGGGCCCTTTTGAAGCATGAAGCTAGATTCAGATGACCCTGGGGTGTGAGATAAGGAGTTTTTTCAACTCCACTTCCTTTCAATTAGAGACCTTAATGTCAAAATCAACATCAAATAATCTAAATAATATATGCCAAGGAACCTGAATATCAATCCCCTGAAATGCAGCTTAGGAACAAAACTAATCTAAGGAAGGTAAACAGATTATACTGAATGCAAAAAGTGAGAATTTAAAACTGCAGTTATTTGATTTTCTCATTTCCATTCATAAGTTTGAGGAAAATACATCCATATAAAGAATAGTCATACAACAAGTAATAAATACATAAAAAGCATGAATTGCTATAACCAAAGGTAAGCCCAAATCTAAGCCTTCCAACCAAAGAAGTTCAATTAACTCCTAAATAAAAGCCATGTTTGCATGATTTGGTCAAATTCACATGCTGGTGGTCTAATTTGTTACAGCTGGGTGAAGAGTGAATCTTTTTGAAGAACACTAGTATAAAATGCTCCCCATAAAACTTAACCCATTGATGGACTGCACACAACCAAAACCAGGACACTCCTACAATTTGATATCATGTATCCAAAATGGCCCAGTGAATCCAGTGATTTTTTTCCACTTACAATACATTTCTCTTCATGTCATCTGGTTCAACATCACCTAGTAATGTGATGTCATATTTGTAACAAACTAAATAGATGACCAGGTCAATGAATTAACCAATACTCACATAAAAAATGAATTCATGAGACCTAGGATGATACTGTAATGAACATATGTACCTAGTAACATTTAAAAACACACAAAAAAATGACAATCCCATGAACCCACCCCCCACCTTGAAATCTGAATGCACATTCTTGTAGTGAGTGGAGGTTTAATGCTTATCACTGCTTGTAAGTCTGGCCCATCTACAGACAGGATGTAATATGTCAGTCATTGCATATTGTGCCAACAGATCAAGGCCATTGTTTGTTCTACTAATTTGTGCTAAAATATTTCTTTCTTAGACTGAAATCTTTTGATGTAATATGTAATGGCAGATCTGGGTCTATACAGCCTGACTTACAAGCAATTAAGTACTAGAGTTAGGCAAACCCAGTCCATGTTTTTAGTTCATTTGCATAATCACTTTGTCTTAAAGGACATAATGTATTGATTGCCTTCTAAAAAGAGCTAAGTACTGATTGCCTTCTGAACAGGCACCAAGTACTCACTGCCTTCTGAACACATACCAAGTACTCACTGCCTTATGAATAGACACCAAGTACTCACTGCCTTCTGAACAGACACCAAGTACTCACTGCCTTCTGAACAGATACCAAGTACTGATTGCCTTCTAAAAAGACACCAAGTACTGATTGCCTTCTAAAAAGACACCAAGTACTGATATTTATAAAGAACTTTGCTTTACATATCTTAGCATTGACTGGTATTTGTACAAAACTTTGCTATACATGTACTAGCACTGACTATTTGTACTGAAATTTGCATGACATGTCCTAGCATTGGTATTTGTATAGAACTTTGCAAATTCTTCAGTCTTTTGACCATACACTGGAAACATGACAGTCAATTCAAACAAATTTTTAAGAATCAAATCCTGTTTAAAAACATGCTCAAAAGCAATTACTGTGAAGTGAAATAAAATAATTACTGGGAAGTATACTAAAATAATTATAGTGGTATGAACAAATTTTTTAAGTTCATTCAAAATTCTTTTAAATTCTTGTAGTTTCTAAAAAGTCTGATCAAACCAGTGGCCATTTGCTATTAATAAGTGTTGCTTGCTTGCATTAAAAGTTATGTACATGTATCAAAGCTTAACACTGTGTACAAAATGTTCTTATATTTTTAACCCATGAAATCTTTTTACAAATTCCTAAAATATTTTAAAAAGAGCAATTTAACACCAAATTGGATAATGAAAATTCAATGCCAACTTCAAAAAATGTGTACTTACATGAAAGTCAATGATAAATGCAAATTACAAAGCATCATGCCCACCAAATTAAACAGCTCAACAAGCATAGCTCACACACCATTATGACCCCATTTGTCTTCCCAAAACCTAAACTAATGAAAACTCCTTAAATAAAGTCTGTTCATGGGTTTATTCCTCAGCCATGATAGGCAATATCATACTCAGGGAAAAATCATGCTGCATGTTGCTTTATTTTTTAGCTTCAGAAAGCCTGATGCCTCCCTTAATCTGATTTTGCTAATACACTTCACTTTATAGCATGATGTCTCCCTTAATCTGATTTTGCTAATATACTTCACTCAGCATGATGTCTCCCTTAATCTGATTTTGCTAATACATTTCACTAAGCATGGTCTCTCTTAATCTGATTTTGCTAATATACTTCACTAAGCATGATGTCTCCCTTAATCTGATTTTGCTAATACACTTCACTAAGCCTGATATCTCCCTCAATCTGATTTTGCTAATACACTTCACTTTATAGCATGATGTCTCCCTTAATCTGATTTTGCTAATATACTTACTAAGCAAGATGTCTCCCTTAATCTGATTTTGCTAATACATTTCACTAAGCATGGTCTCTCTTAATCTGATTTTGCTAATATACTTCACTAAGCATGATGTCTCCCTTAATCTGATTTTGCTAATACGTTTCACTAAGCATGGTCTCTCTTAATCTGATTTTGCTAATATACTTCACTAAGCATGATGTCTCCCTTAATCTGATTTTGCTAATACACTTCACTAAGCCTGATATCTCCCTTAATCTGATTTTGCTAATATTCTTCACTAAGCATAATGTCTCCCTTAATCTAACTTTGCTAAAACACTTCACTAAGCTTGCTGTCTCCCTTATCTGAGTTTGCAGATACACCTCACTAAGCATGACCTCTGATTTTGCTAATATAATTCAGTACAGTATGTCTCCCTTAATCTGATTTTGTTAATATACTTCACTAAACTTGGTGTCTCCCTTAATCTGATTTTGTTAATATACTTCACTAAGCTTGGTGTCTCCCTTAATCTGATTTTGTTAATATACTTCACTAAACTTGGTATCTCCCTTATCTGATTTTGCTAATACACTTCACTAAACTTGGTATCTCCCTTATCTGATTTCGCTAATACACTTCACTAAGCTTGGTGTCTTCCTTTCTGATTTTGCTAATATACTTCACTAAGCAAGTTGTCTTCATTAATTAAATTTTGCTAATATATTTCACTAAGCTTGGTGTCTCCCTTGTCTGATTTTCCTTCTACTTTTTTATTAAGCAGGATGTCTCCCTTAATCTGATTTTACTAATAGATTTTACTAAGCATGATATCTCCATTAATCTCATTTGAAACATTGGTGAATTGATTGTAAAGAAAATGTGTGGAAAACAGTGGTTTTCATGATACAGGGAGGAGAGCAACTAGGATGTTTATGTTGAAGAACCAAAACATAAAGTTCCATTCCGTAAACCTAAAAAGCTTTACCTTAAAAAATAGTGGTAACAAGTCTAACATGAACAGAACAGCTTACATAATTCAAATTTGCTTATTACATCAAAAAAATCTCTGTATTTATGACTACTTTCCAACTTTCTTTCTATTCTACTTGACAAATGTACAATCAAAATATAGACAGGCATAACAATGGCATATCAAAAGCCAAACATACTGATGCCATTGAACATAAAATATGTCATTACTGAATAAATACATAACATCTATGTTACCATATGTCATTACTGAATAAATACATAACATCTATGTTACCATATGCCATTACTGAATAAATACATAACATCTTTGTTACCATATGCCATTACTGAATAAATACATAACATCTTTGTTACCATATGCCAATACTGAATAAATACATAACATCTATGTTACCATATGCCATTACTGAATAAATACATAACATCTATGTTACCATATGCCAATACTGAATAAATACATAACATCTTTGTTACCATATGCCATTAATGAATAATAAATACATAACATCTATGTTATCATCTTCCATTACTAAAAAATAAATACATAACAACTATGTTACCGTATGCCATTACTGAACAATAAATACATAACATCTATGTTACCAAGATAATTTACTATCATTTTCCAAAAATGTCACATATGAAATACTGTTACTTTTTTTCAGCTAAGAAAATAGTAGTTGATTTTTAAAGCAAATCATGCCCACATCATGATCTAGAAAACAAAAGATTAGGTATTCCTATCTCTAGTTACTAGAACCAAAGTACTAAATTTCAAAGAGAAGCTCATAGAAATCAATAAATCTTAACATATAATGAAGTTAAAACAATAGAATATAGACAAAAGGATGGAACACACACACACACACACACACACACACACACACACACACACACACACACACACACATCTCATTAATCCTGACTCAATTTATCTGGAAATCTCATAATCTGGACATATTTCAATGTGAACTGAATTCCTAAATGATAATTTGCTTTGTTAATCCACAAATCCATGCTCTGGATCCAGAAATCAAAATTGGAGAAATCATGTGTGTGGAAAATCTTCAAGCAGCATGCCAAATTGTAACCAACAATTGTCTTTTTTTTTGCTATTCACCAATGGGGGTTTTAATAATTAAATGAACACACTGGGATACAATCAAAATCTCCACACTTTTAACATACAGTATATAGCTAATAAACTATGTGTATATTAAAGCCTCTTTGTTGTTTACCATTTGCATGTAACAATCACAGTTTGTTGATGGATTTACAAATAAAGTAGACTGAGTTAAGCTTTGGACAGTACATGTATAGGGTTACATTTCAGAATAAAAACCCACATCAATTATTGGCTTATTAGCTGCAATAAAAGTAGTAAAATGACTGCATTTTATTAGTTTACTATAACATATTTAACTGCAATATATAAGTATGCATGTGTTGTACTTTTTACATGCATTATGGCAGCACCATCAAGTAAGCACAGATGAGTAGAGATAGTGACCAACATAAAAAAGATTGGCCAGTAATTGTTTAAACAGAGATTTTTGTACAAGTGCATGATATAATAAAATGACACAAACACAAACAAATAGATGTATTAATTAATTTATTTCAACCTTTTCTGATTATACATGTATAGTTAAAAAATACACCTACATGTACACAATATGACATTGTAAAATAAAAATGAGTGTGATTCAAGAAGATATTAGCTAGGAAGGGTGGTGTCTTGATTTTTAAGGTTCCATTACATATATCTGGCCATTTTCAATCTTAAGCACAAAAAAGTACCAGCCAGTCTAATATTTTCTTAATTGCAAAACTAGACAAAAGTAAAGATCCACTTATTAAAGTTATGGAATATATAAATGACAATTACATGACATTTTGGTCTTTTCTTTAGAATTCATCAGGAAATTATCTACCACTAAGAAAAAAGTACCATATATACAAGCTACAAATATCATAGACCAACATCTGAAATCACATAATGAAGTTGGCAGATCTGGGTCAATGTAGTTTGTTAGGAGTAATCAGTAGAACAAAAATCATAGACCATTACCTGCAGGGTCATTATGCTATAGTAAATCTGGATTTTGTTTTTTGCATTTGACAGACTTATTAGCATGTATAGGTGGTAATGGTCTGGTTTGGTATTTAACAGCCCACAGAGGCAATTAGAGTAAAGTGCTTTGCATAAGGACACAGCATGTTAGCTGACCTCTGCTGATCATTCAAACTGGCACCCTTTCAGACAGCAGTCTGGCACAATGACCACTGAACAAGTTTGGATCTGGTCTCCATTATGTGAATGTTACACTGCCACATCTACATATCATGAGATCATACCCTACTTACAAGCTCTGTGCTGTCAACTCATTTAAGATACAGGAAAGTGGGTGGTATTAAAGAAAGTAGAAAGATATAGCTCTACAATGATACCAAATAATGTAGACTTTCTACTCACATTACAAACTTCAGCAGGAAAAACCTAATATTTGTGACCCAATTCTTTCTGGACAAAAATATTACTTGTTTTCGGAACTGGAATTGTGTCCAGACTTTTTAACCTGAGATGTAAAGAACTCTACACTATAAATCTTTGCAAAAAGGATAAACCCAAAATTTACCCTTCTGCACATGTGCAAGTAAAATAGCCAATCAAAAACAGTTTTTAATACACTGAGGCTTCCAGCTCAATGAAAATCTCTCAGAAGCAGATGTATTTGGATGAATTCAGAAGTAACCCTAAAAATGTTTTCCCTACCCTTATTTAAGGTGGGAACAACAGAATCTCCAGGGGTTAAAAAGTTAAGACATGCAGGAGAACATGTAGTGTTTATTCTGCATCCCAGACCCACAGGATTTTTGTTTTACAGCTTGATTTAACTTATAAACAAGTATATATCACATACTATTTTTCCCCCATGAATTCATTAATGTTGTTATCCTTCATCCTGTTTTCTTTATAACAGAGATTTAATCATACCATTTACTGACAGGTTGTCCTCCCAACTGAAGACCATCTGAAGTCAATAAAACTGATTGATCCATACATAATTTTAAGCCCATCAATACTCATTTGCAAAAAAATTAAAGTACTTTTACTGAATGAATATTGAGCAGGATCAAAACAATTTTCACATTTATTGTAGCAAAAAGTTTTCTAGCAAAATTTTTTAAAGCAATTCCCATAAGGTGACCTACCCTATGTGATATCAAGAAAGCACATACTGCTCAACTGGCCACAGGTAACTGGGAGATGCCCAATGAGGATGGCTGGCATGTAGACACTATTAATTTTACTTTCCTTCAGGTCATCTTTCCTTGGAATATGAATATACCAGAATGCCAAATCCAGAATGAAGGCAATAAAAAGATTCATAATTTGATAAAAACTGACAACATCACTTAAGTTTTCAAAAACAGTTATATTATTTAGTAATTTTTTTTAGTGGGTCTCAGGCACATTACAAATAACTGTAAGGGGATGAAACACTGTCATAATTTCTTTGGTGACCATAATGCATGAACCTGACCTGTTATTCCAGAATTCTGGATATCACTGAAAAAAATTTTCAGGTCTGCTTCTTCAGCAGTGCAGTCTAAGTAATAAACATTTCTTATGTGAAGAAGAAAATTTTACTTACATGCAAGAACTAACTCTGCCGTGAAGGTCTGGGCTGGTATGTCTCTATTGACAGGCAGGCCCTCACAGCGGTAGATACCCTCGTCTGATTGTCGGACTCGTGGAAAATACAATGAACCATTTTCATATATGGTATGTCTGAAAAGTAAAGGATAATTTGGAAATAGAAGCTGTATGATAATGTGAATTGTTCAAGAGGTTAAAGACATCTGAGAGATACAGCAGTATTCATTTTTTAGCTTTTCTCTCAATGTACTGCAATCAAGAAAAGGAATAATTCATTTTAGGGCATCCCTCACTATAAAGTTCTTCATCACAGATACTCTATCACATCCCTCAGTATACTGCTGTCCCTTTTCTAAACTCTACTACTGTAATGCTCAGAAATGATGGCAAATCATCAGCAAATGATCAGACAATGATCAGCACATGATCAATGATCAGCAAATGATCTGACAATGGTCAGCAAATGATCTCACAAGGATCTGCAAATGATCTGACAATTATCAGCACATGATATGACAATGATCAGCACATGATATGACAATGATCAGCAAATGATATGACAATGATCAGCAAATGATCTGACAATGATCAGCAAATAATCTGACAATGATCAGCACAAGATCAATGATCAGCAAATGATCTGACAATGGTCAGGAAATGATCTCACAAGGATCTGCAAATGATCAATGATCAGCAAATGATCTGACAATGGTCAGCAAATGATATGACAATGATCAGCAAATGATCTGACAATGATCAGCACATGATATGACAATGATCAGCAAATGATCTGACAATGATCAGCAAATAATCTGACAATGATCAGCACATGATCAATGATCAGCAAATGATCTGACAATGGTCAGCAAATGATCTCACAAGGATCTGCAAATGATCAATGATCAGCAAATGATCTGACAATGGTCAGCAAATGATATGACAATGATCAGCAAATGATCTGACAATGATCAGCACATGATATGACAATGATCAGCAAATGATCTGACAATTATCAGCACATGATATGACAATGATCAGCACATGATATGACAATGATCAGCAAATGATCTGACAAGGATCAGCAAATGATCTGACAATGATCAGCACATGATATGACAATGATCAGCACATGATATGACAATGATCAGCAAATGATCTGACAATGATCAGCACATGATGTGCAATCACTGTTCAATTTCTTTTCTTCTTGTAGTAAGAAACAGTGAGGACCTTACTAATGCTGCAATGTCAAAGCATGTAAACAGCATAGTTTAGATTACTGATTGTATATGTTTTCAAAGTTAGTAACATGTAAATGAACATGCATGTAGCTATCTACCCATTCCAATTAAATTACACATTTCAATAATATAATTCATTAAAACAACTTTTATGTTAATTCTTTACTTAAAGTATGTATGAATGATTTTCTAACTGGATGTGGCATCATTAGAAAGAAATTATATATTTACCAGAGTTGATTATAACACAAATTATACAAAGCATTACACATCAAGTTGATTTTCTGATAATCTTGATAAAAAGTTCTTTTAAACTACATTTAAGTTCATTTTAATCAACATGTTTGCCAACAAAACCTTTCATTAGTAACATTTTATTTTAAAGAAACACTATTTCAAGCTAATGTAAGCCACTACATAGTTTCTATGCTATGGAACATCCTACAAGGCATTCATTATTGACTTACACATCATGTACATATATATATATATATATATATATATATATATATATATATATATATATATATATATATGTGTGTGTGTGTGTGTGTGTGTGTGTGTGTGTGTGTGTAACTGAAGGAAATAAGATCACTTGAATCCTAGGGATTTTGTACTGTTCAAGTAATACATGTCACAAAAACTGTATCTTGGTAAAAGACATAACACTTATGAAAGAATCACTAGCTGAGTTAGATAAGGCATGTACATTGCAATAGAAGTCATATGAAAGAATCACTAGCTGAGTGAGGTAAGGCATGTACCTTGCAATAGAAGTCATTTGAAAGAATCACTAGCTGAGTTAGGCAAGGCATGTACATTGCAATAGAAGTGTATGAAAGAATAACTAGCTGAGTGAGGTGAGGCATGTACATTGCAATCGAAGTCATAGGAAAGAATCACTAGCTGAGTGAGGTGAGGTATGTACATTGCAATAGAAGTCATATGAAAGAATCACTAGCTGAGTTAGGTAAGGCATGTACATTGCAATAGAAGTCATAGGAAAGAATCACTAGCTGAGTGAGGTGAGGCATGTACATTGCAATAGAAGTCATATGAAAGAATCACTAGCTGAGTTAGGTAAGGCATGTACATTGCAATAGAAGTCATATGAAAGAATCACTAGCTGAGTGAGGTGAGGCATGTACATTGCAATAGAAATCAGCAATTTAGTAGTCCTAGTGTGTAGATGGGGGAAAATAGGAGTCAATAATCATTTCAACCAAATGATGTCATTTTGTTCACGTAAACTATGTAAATATTTTAAAGCCTTAGACCTTACATATACAGCAATCTCTTAATATACGACCATTCACTTACACAGGTTTCCTGTTTTAAAGTGAGTATTATTATGGAGCCAATTTCATTAAAAGGTAATAAAATTATATGTACCACACACTTCTGTATAAGGCAGTCTCAGTCTAAGGCAATATACTCTATGACTCCCATGGACAGTGTTATAATGAAGAGAGTACTGTATGTGTATCACATACTTCATTATAAGACAGTCTTACTGTAAGATGGTATCCATGATTCCCATGCATAGTGTTATAACAAGACAGTACTGGATATGTATCATGTACTTCATTATAGGATAGTCTCACTCTAAGATGGCATCCATGACTCCCATGAGAGTACTGTATGTGTATCATGCATTATAAGGCAGTCTCAATATAAGGCAATATACTCTATGATTCCCATAGTGTTTTAATGAGGGATCATTTTAGCTGTACATATCAGTGCAAACATATCTCAACTCAAGTCTTGCTTGAAATATTGGACATTCTTATATAAGGTATCATGAAAACTGGACTTAGTGCTACTGAAAAAAATCTGATGTTTCGTTTTAATGTTTTAATTTTTTATCATAAAATAGGCTGAGTTCATCAGCCTATAAAAACCGAGGTAAGCAAACCACAATTTTGTCTGGTGCTTGCTATCCATCTATAGCTTGCCTATATTCAATTTGTGTAAAGAATACAAGATTAGAAATTGTGAATTTGGCTCCTTCCGTTAAATACCAGCTATCTTAAGTATTCCAAGTAACTGTAATAAGATCCAGTTTAAGCATATATGGCTCATGAGACAATTTAATGTCTGAAACATACTAGACAAAGAAATGAACATATTAGGCAAAAGAAAAAGGAATTATTTTTTTACATATTTCATTTAAGAAATATTCTGATACCCTGATATTCAAGGATATATAATTAGCAAGGGCGCTGTGAAGAAATTCCCAAGAAATTCCCTTCAGACTTGAGACATTTTATCCTTGATTATCAATTCTTTCCAATTACATTAATTACTCTGTCTCATCCTGGTGATTTTTCTACATGCTTTTGTATGCATACATCCTCTACTTTTAACTTCAGCATAAAAAACCTAATTAGTGACAAGATATATTTCAGTCTAGACTGGTATCCCAATCTATTGGCTAAAATAAATTCTGGCTGCAGATGTGCATCAGCCTCAAAGAATCCAGACACAAAAATCTCCAAAGACAGTCATTAGGGAAATAAACTTTAACAAGTACAATTTGTAACCTTAATGACTAGTGCAACTTTGAATTCCCTACTAAAACTTCATTCTAATGATGAAATGGCTAAAACATGATTTTTTCCAACTTAGTCTAGTTTATATTAATTTAAGATTAAACAATGGGAATACTTAGATTAAACCTTTTGAAATAGACAAGCTCAACATTTAGGACTTTGTGTTATTTTAGTATAAGTGCTCTGATACAAACAAGATCAACAGATAAGACTTTTTGTTAGGAGTGTGTTTTTTTTAGCATAAGTGCTCTGATACAGGCAACTCAACAGTTAGGACTTTGTACGTTTTTTTTTTTTAAGAAAAGGGCTCCAATACAGACAGCTCAACAGTTAGGACTTTATGTTATGACTTTGTGTTATTTTAGTATAAGTGTTCTGATACAGACAGCTCAACATTTAGGACTTTTGTGTTATTTTTAGCATAAGTGCTCTAAAACAGACAGCTCAACAGTTAGGACTTTGTGTTTATTTTAGCATAAGTTCTCTGATACAGACAAGCTTAACTGTTAGGACTTTGTGTTAGGACTTTGTGTTATTCTTAGGATAAGTGCTCTGATACAGGCAGCTCAACAGTTAGGACTTTGTGCTATTTTTAGCATAAGCACTCTGACACAGACAGCTCAACAGTTAGGACTTTGTGTTATTTTTAGTATAAGTGCTCTAAAACAGACAGCTCAACAGTTAGGACTGTGTTTATTTTAGCATAAGTTCTCTGATACAGACAAGCTTAACTGTTAGGACTTTGTGTTAGGACTTTGTGTTTTTCTTAGGATAAGTGCTCTGATACAGGCAGCTCAACAGTTAGGACTTTGTGCTATTTTTAGCATAAGCACTCTGACACAGACAGCTCAACAGTTAGGACTTTGTGTTTATTTTAGCATAAGTTCTCTGATACAGACAAGCTTAACTGTTAGGACTTTGTGTTAGGACTTTGTGTTATTCTTAGGATAAGCGCTCTGATACAGACAGCTCAACAGTTAGGACTTTGTGTTATTTTTAGCACAAGTGCTGATACAGGCAGCTCAACAGTTAGGACTTTGTGGGTTTTTTTTAGCATAAGTGCTCTGAGAAAAGACAACTCAACAGTGAGGACTTTGTGTTAGAACTTTATGTTATTTTAGCAAAAGTGCTCTTCTACAGACAAAGCTCAACATTTAGGACTTTGTTTTATTTTTAGCACAAGTGCTCTGATACAGAGAGCTCAACAGTTAGGACTTGTGTTATTTTCAGCATAAGCCCTCTGATACAGACAAGCTCAACAGTTAGGACTTTATGTTAGTGAAAGGTGTTCATAGTCTTGTAGGACCCTAAGTCAGGCATGTGCAGCTTTCTCCTGCACATGGGTCAAATCATGATTTAAAAATGTACCAATACAATGTTATTTTAAAACCAGGGAACTACACATGTCTACCCTAAGTTAATTTCCCTGTACATGTTCCTGACTAAATTCTGTCCTTCTGTCTCTAGATCCATACATGCCAACCCCTTGCGAGGAAAAAGTGTAATTCAAGTGGACAAAAAGAGTAATCTGAGCAAAAAAAAGCAATTCACATATAATAAAATTCAATACACATATGTACAAAATGATTTATTTACCCCTCTGGTCTTTAACATCAATTACTGCTTTAAGTTTTCATATATAGCACTTTGAACTTTAAAGAGCTGCAGACTCTCATACTGCATTTCAAAATACTTTGTACCTACTGAGACCATGAATGTTTTGCACACTAGCAGAGCAATGAGTTACAGAGCCTGGATCTGAATATTTGCTGAACTCATGGTCTTCATTATAATGAATTATAATTATAATGGTAAATAACCAATATTCCTTTTATAACCTGACAAAGATGAAATTTATATATTCCAGTTTTTGGGTCTTTTAGCTGGGAAATAAGGTGTAACTGCACATCAACTCTGTCTGCAAAAAGTACATTGTCAGGTAGAATGCCAACCCACTACTTTAGGAGTTCTCCCAATTTATAAGCAGCCTTTCCTCCAGCAGTATATATCATGACTGTGACAACCTGATATGTACAATCTTGGAGACAATTTTCAAACTAAAAAATGCAATTCCTTTATGAATTCCAGTCATCACTGATGCATTATCAGCTGAAAAACCATATACAGTCTTGCCAACTTTTGTTTATTCAAAGCATTATCAAACAATTAGAAAATGTTTTATCCTGTGGAATCTGCTGTTAATTCTGGCAATGAAAGATGACCACTGCCCTTTTTGTTGTCAAAGTCTCTTACACGACTTGGTGCAACTTTTTGTTGTCATAATCACTGCGTCTATCTGTTGCAATAATAAAGTGACCCATTTTCATGGCTTCTGCACTTTTAAGTTATGTACCTTCTGCTAAATATGTAACAATATTTGATGATTTTGTTCTTGCACATGCATATTTACTGCAATTTTGGCATCAGGAAGCATCCATTTGAACAAAGGATCAATATTGTCTTTTACCGCTATGGGTAGTCCGTGTTCTATTAAAAACTTGGTAAATCATGCATCTGCATTGATAAAATTCATATCCACAATTTAGTTCTGCTGTAATAATATTTGAGTTAGTAAAATGAGCTAATTCAAGGATTCTTTGTTTTATCCCCATGACTGTGATGTGTCGAATTATGAAACTTTTTAAAACCTAAGGTTAAATAAATTGTGCTTTCAAGCTAACATACTTGAAGCAGAAAGGTCTGGTGGAAGTTCAATGTTTATTTCTTTATTTCATCTCTAAACATAAAAGGAACTATAATAAGGTTCAGTTGAATCTGTCCCGGTCATTTCTTATGGAACAGGGAATATTTTGTTGCATAGCAGTTCAAAAGGGGCACAGCAATGTCTTAACTAGGTCACATCTTAACTCATTCTGCCACAGTGATTTTTGTCATTTTCACCAAAATGGGTTGGGAATGCATTTTGGAGGTTAACTCTGAATACATCCAAATACATCAGCCTTCAGAGTTTTTTGTTTAGCCTGGAACCTAGTTGTGCTAGAAACATTGCTTTTTATTGATTATTTGGCTCCTAGTTGTGCTAGAAACATTGTTTCTTATTGGCTATTTGGCTATTTGGCTCCTAGTTGTGCTAGAAACATTGATTTTCATTGGCTATTTGGCTTGCCATGGTGAAATTTGGATGTTTGGGAGAGGGTGCTTACTGTACCCATCATTTTCATCTCCTAGTCACTTCTTACTCCCAATCCCCAACTTATCCTACTTTGTGTAAAGGTTCACCTTTCTGAGTGCAGTTCAGACCGGTCTGCCATAGATCACAGGTAAAAAAAATCTAAAGATCCATGCACAAAATAATTCCAATAGGTACATTTTTGATGTAAAATATTGGGTCTAAAATAATGTTTTTCCCTCTGCATTTTGTAATGCCAGTAGAAATTACAGATTATCATTGTAGAGCTATATTTGTCTGCTTGTTTGTAATACCAACAACTGTTTATCTTAAATGACCTTGACAGTACAGAACTTGTAAGTATGGTACAGTCTCATCAAGCCTACAGTTGGGTCAGAGCTAAATGAGTTAATAGAATGTAATTGTCCAGTTATTAACCAGGTAACAATACTGCATATTTTGTTATCTTCCATAAACAATGCTTTGCAACTTCATCATGTGGAAATTCGAATAAAATTTTATTTTTTAATGAATTACAATATTTGTGATTAAGACTGCATACAACTTCACATTTTTAAGAATCAAATTTTGCTTGTGTTTTTTGACAATTTCTAGTGAGTAATGAACCCAACATCATGAAGTAAATTTTAATCGACAGATATTACACAGCTCAAACAACTTTGATTCTCATTATAACGTTTACAAATGTCAAACTGATTTAATTATGATTATGGGAGATAATTCAGTATGTTACAGACTGAAACAAGTTACCAGTACTTAGCAAAAAAATTAAAATAGGTAAAATAAAAGATTTTGTGTAGGGTTTAATGTCATTTCTAGCACAAGATAGCAAAAATTGTAGCCATGATAAATGGTGAAAGAACCAGAGAAAACCCTAGTAAGAACCACCAACCCATGGAAAATTAGTCTGATTTTTCATGTACATATTTACTGTATATATTAGGGAATAAAACATTTTGTCCCAGAACTTATGGTGAAACTTTTTTCACCTAGGCCATATATCCCAAGACATAAGCCATTGTGATTTGAAAGCTGCCTGTGCCAAACATTTAACCTTGCAGTCTATGAGATTTGAAAGCTGTCTGTGCCAAATATTAACACTGCACTCAATGGGATCTGAAAGTTGTTTGTATCAAACATTAACATTGCAGTCTATGGGATTCAAAAGCTGTCTGTATCCATTTCGACATCTTTAACTTTACATTCTATGGAAGTTGAAAGCTGTCTGTGCCCATATGGACAGTTTAACATATTCTGTATTGCAGTATTCACTCCCATAACATTAGCACAACTCTGCAATTCACATCATATATACTTTATTATAAATTAAGCCAACTCAACAAAACACAGATCCAGATTGACCATTAGATGATGTGTGATGTGATGTGATCTGATTTTGATTTTTAACATAGCTTTATTAATTTCAGTCATATTACTATGATGTCTGCAGTGTGGCATTTTCTACTGATGTCTAGCACTGGGGCATCATGTCGAAGACATGAAACATGATGTTCCACCCAGTCAAATTATCCTGACACCAGGCATTCCAGTCCTAACACTAACCTCTTAATGCTGTTAGGAAGCTGTTAGTACTATTTTTTTAAGTCTTTGGTATGACTTGACTGGGGATCAAAACCTAGGTGGATGGTTTAACCACTAAACCATCAGATCGGTCTCATTAGATAATGCACTGGCAGATCAGGATCAGGATTTATGTTATTCGGTTCTACTTATTGATCTTAAGAAACTGCACAGACCCAGACCTGTCTGTGCATTACATGCTGGCAGATCTGGATTTATACAGTTTATAATTGTATATAAATTTTATGCAAGCATCTATGGCACACAATTTACTATTGACATCAATATTTACTTTACATTTCAGTACTAATGCTGACAGGATATATTTTTATCCATTTTTGTTTCCTTCACTGAGGCCAAAATTGTAATTAGTCTCATTACAATTAGTAAATGTGTTCTGTATCAAACTCTGTCATGAAAGCTGTACTTCAGCATGCAATGCAATCTTACAAACTGATAAGCTAGTAAGAATCCTATATATTTCACTTTAATTGCTTCCAAGGTTATATTTGTGTATCTTTCTTGCATGAAAAGTGCTTGGTCATCTATTGATTATGAGTTACAGCTGAAAAAGTAAACAATATATTTCAAATTACTTGTTAATATCACTTATTTCCTTCCATTCATATGAGAACATAGTGAATTCTGTGGAATAAATGTAATGACAGATGAAAGGTATGTATATATTTAACCAGTTACCAATCTTCTAAAAGTATCAACATCAAATCCATATACTGGTACACATCCACTAACATCTGCCAAAACAAATAAATCTATATATACAGTCAATTAAAATCCTGATTCAAAAATAGCTAATGAATAAATTTAGTATTCTGTAAGGAAGTATCATTGGGTAATGCAGTCTGTAATTGAACAAATCTTAAAAAACAACATGGTACCACTTTTACTGGGAGGAGAATTAATGAGGAACCTACCTGGAACTGTTTGATAGTTTTTCATAATTTGAGAACCAGTCTATGCGAGTGGCATTTACAAATGGGCAATCCAGTCTGGCAGAGTCTCCTTTCAAGACTAATTGATGAGGTGTAAACTTCTCCCGAATCAGATGGGGTGTGTTTGGGACTGAAAAAAAAAATCACACAAATAAAATGAATTTCTAAATCTTCCTTATTTCCTTCTTTTCAGTTTTATTCTCAGTTTTTCAGAACCTTTGCCTTTTATCTTCTTCATCTTACACAGATAACTTGACTCTTAAAAAGTGATGACTATGTTCAACTTTTTTTTAAAAATCCTCTTCTTAATGTTAGGAAACAAACCTCCATAATGTTAAATTCCTTGTTTCCATGATATACATACAGATCATATATAAGCTACATTTTTGTGATGTAAAGATCTTATATTAAAATGAACCAATACATAAAATTATTGAGAAACAATAATAAATGGATGTATTAAAGTCATCATTTATATACACAGATACATCCAAATGTGGTATGAATTTTAAATTACAAAACATGCAAAAAGAAAGAAAGATTCTGATTAGTCATTTGCTTCTCAAGCCAATATTTTGAAGTTTCCAGACTTGTCATTAAAACATTGGCACTAATCAACACATACTAT
The DNA here is from genome assembly GCA_016746295.1 of Potamilus streckersoni. NCBI lineage: Eukaryota > Metazoa > Mollusca > Bivalvia > Unionida > Unionidae > Potamilus > Potamilus streckersoni. The sequence continues at coordinate 953,357 of JAEAOA010000291.1, forward strand.
GTATAGATCCCCTTCTGTATCCAATTCAATCAAAATCCTGCTGAAAGTCAGGCAATAAATGGACATGAAAGGATGGGATATTGTCTCCAACTGAAAGATTAATGATCCCATCTTGAAAGAGGGCAATCAAGGTCAAATAGCAGACATACATCTGCAGTGTTTATCTGTTGGGCTTATTCTATCCTCTCTAAGTTGTCAGAATCTAATTTTTCCTGATCAATTTATCTGATGGCTCTGATAAAATAAGAAATATACCATGCTTATACATATATCTTAAAACTGGCCCAGCAGCAAGATGAACTGTTCACCTCCAACAGTCAAGAGTTTTCAAAATGGATGGGTACATCACAAAGGAAACTACTCTCTAAAATTTACTTGGTAGGATCTTAAAAAGAAAAAAAATAGCTGGAAAACCAATGTTTTGGTGAAGATGATTATGTACTTATATACTAGCAAATGGATGTGAAATACATTTAGCTGTTACTGCACATGTACCTACATGACAAATTGCAAATTTCCAACATCGTAGAAGAAATTACATGATTTTACCCATCCAATGAAAAATTAACTTTATTCTTTTAATGATTTGTCCAATGGGAAAAATCCCGAATTTCATAAACATATTTACCAAAAAATTTATAAGTAACTGTCAACATATGTAAGCATCTATTATTTATAGATTCTATGCAATTTTATGTTCTTTAATATCTCAAAAAAGAACTTGTGTATGTATGCCAATACAATTCATAGTAATGAATAAAAAGTTACACAAATTAGACAAAATCATGTACCAGGAGTTACAAAAAAAATAAACATATACATAACAATAAAAGTAATGATACACACAGGGAGTATACCAGATCTTTTTTTTTAATAAGGTAGTGATTAAAACCTTAGCAGACTGGGAACAAAAATCTCCTCAGTTTTGATAGGAATATGTGCTGACCTTATTTATCAAAAACTAATTTATGTATTTCCATGTAAATATTGACAGAGAAGAAAAGTACCAATGGCAAATGGCCAGACTCAAAAGATTTGCTTTTTCTATATTGTGTATTACTCTGCATGAAAAAAATGTTCAAGAAAATGAGCAAAAAGGAAAGTTAATGCATATAACTTGAGCATAAAATATATGTCACATTGACTTAGTTTTTACTGCAAGTTATAGTTCTCTTCAAGACACACTCACAAACTAAATTACATGACTGCAGGCAACTCTCTGAGAAACTGAGATGAACACAAACCTCAAAATTCAGTGTAGATACCAGATGGATCACCACAACAATATAATGAACCCACAGACAAGAACTACTTTGTGGAATGCCCAAATATAGCCATACAAGTGTAGATATCAGATAGATCTCCACAACAATATAATGAACCCATAGATGGGAACTACTTTGTGGAATGCCCAAATATAGCCATACAAGGGTAGACACCAGATGGATTGCCACAACAATATAATGAACCCACAGACAAGAACTACTTTGTGGAATGCCCTAATATAGCCAAACAAGTGTAGATATCAGATAGATCTCCACAACAATATAATGAACCCACAGAAGAGAACTACTTTGTGGAATGCCCAAATATAGCCATACAAGGGTAGATACCAGATGGATAGCCACAAAGAGAGATATCATG